>CM053585.1:287831819-287854638 GCA_028646515.1 Pseudochirops corinnae
AAAAAAAAAAAAAACAAAAAAAAAAAAAAAAAAAAAGAAAGTATGATAGAGCATTCTCATCTTACTATGGACAGCTTCAATTTGTCTGAATCTGTTGTTCTAGAAAAAGCATGCCTTTTAAAAATATATTTGTATATTTGTGTCGCATTAAATATTTCCCAATTACATTAAAAAGATTTAACCTTCATTTAAAAAAAAATTGAGTTACAGATTCTCTCCCTTCTTCATACCCCTTCTTTACCCCTTGAGAAGGAAAAAAACATCAATTTTACATGAGAAGTCATGAAAATTATATTTCCATATTAGTCATTTTTCAAGAGAAAATACACACACAAAGAAAAAAATCAAAGTGAAAAAAGTATGTTTCAATCTGTACTCAGATCATCAGTTCTCTCTCTGGACACATAGAGCATTTTTCATCAGACGTCTTTTGTAATTGTCTTAGATCAATGTCTGGATCAAAATAAGTAAGTCTTTCACAGTTGATCATCATTACAATATTACAGTTACTCTGTACAAAGTTCTCCTGGTTCTGCTCACTTCACTTTGCATAAGCTCATGTAAGTCTTCACAGATTTTTCTGAAACCATTCTGCTCATCATTTTTTTTTGCTTTTTTTTTTGGCTTTTTTGGAGGGCAATTGGGGATAAGTGACTTGCCCAAGGTCACATGGCTAGTAAGAGTTAAGTGTCTGAGATCAGATTTAAACTCAGGTCCTCCTGACTCCAGGGCTGGTGCTCTATTCACTGTGCCACCTAGCCACCTCTGCTCATCATTTCTTACAGCACTATATTAGTATTCTATAAGAATTATATACCACAACTTATTCAGACATTCTGCAATTGACTGACATCTCAATTTCCAATTCTTTGCCACCACAGAAAGAGCTGCTATAAATATTTTTGCACAAATACGTATTTTCCCTTTTTCCTTGATTTCTTTGGGATACAGATCTAGTTAGTAGTGGTATTCCTGGGTCAAAGTATTTAATATTTTCAGCCCTTCAGACATAGTTCCAAACTGCTCTCCAGAATGATAGGGCTAGTTCACAACTCTACCAACAGTACATTAGTGTTCCTATTTTTCCACATCCCCTCTGGTATTTGTCATTTTCTTTTCCTGTCATGTTAACTAATCTGATAGGTATAAGGAAGTATCTCAGAGCTGTTTTCATTTCTATTTCTCTAATCTATAATGATTTAGAGTATTTTTTCATATGACTATAAATAATTTTGATTTCTTATTCTGAAAACTTCCTGTTCATATCCTTTGAGCATTTATCAATTGGGAAAAGAAAAAAAGTGACTTTTGTTTGTTTTTCACTAAAGTTACAATTTGGGAATTTGGGGATGTAATGTTATTTTATCATGTTAAAATATGTATTTGTGTTTGTATATGTATGTGTGTACATATAACTGTATATTTTAAAATTAGTTATTCTGTAATTACAAATATCTAAATGTTCTACATATATATTTTTCAAAATTAAAATGTATTTAAAATGTTCCTAACCATTTTTTGTTTTCAAATAAATGAGATCTCATGTCAAAATTATGAACATTAAAAAATTAACTTTCTAGCAAAAAGCATTTATAATCTTTAGTTAAAATATATCACACTATGAGTGTTATAATTTGTGAAAAATATTATAAGTAAGGTTGCATTGGGAGTATTTATTGTGATGTGAATTATAAGATATACAAGATTTTGATTGGATTTTAAAAATATTTTGTTTAAAATTTTGCTAATTTTTAAAAATCAGATTAGCATGGGAAGATTGGTCTTAGAAAATTTAAAGAAATTAGACCTGTGTAAGCCTCACTTCAAATGTGTAAACCTGAATGAATCTGGGCATATTAACCAAATTATTACATTATCCAGAAACTATGTCTCTGGAACCTTTTTAAACTCCTTGTTAAGGAGCACATATCCTGTAAGAGTTCAGTGAACTGGTGCAATGTAAACAATTTACAGTGTTAGAGATAAAAAAGACAATATAAAGGGTCTTGTCTTCAAGCTAGTGGGAGTTATGAGTGTAGAAGGACTGCAGAATCGAACCCATATGTTGATAACCATAAACAATAAAACACCACCACCAATAAACCATTAGAAAGTATGAAGTCCTGAAGATACAGATGTCAGATAATGACCTAAGAAATTGCCAGCACTACAGATCCCCTGGCAATAGATCCTGGAAAGAGCATTTAGCAACTTGTAGAACAAGCAAAAAAGAGGCCTAGTATTGAACTGTATTATTTTAATGAAGGGAGACAATTGGTAGGCAGTAACTTACGGAGTGACTGAGCAATAAAAGATAATTGTTAAAACAGTCCTTTACAAACGTCAGGTGACATTTCAGAGGAGACTCCAGCCAAGCTACTAATCATGATCTCTGATGGTTATTGCTCACTGCTGGCCTCCCACTCTCTGCTATAGGTGACCAACAAGCAAAAGTCTTTTTAACATGTTGGGAGGGTATAGGATGGAGTTATCAGTCAAGTCAAGTGACTTCAATGAAGTTAGAATTTCTGATGTGTTAAAACTCCCCAATTTCCTTAGGCCTTAGGATAACTGCAACAGGTCTCTACCTTCTGTAAATATTTATTCTGGAGGAGAAAATTTTTGAATATGTTAATAAGCTTCAAGTCAGCTTTATTTTTCAAATGAAGGGAAGGGGGAAGGGAAGGGATCTTTTTTTTTTTTTCCTTACAAAGTATTGAAATCATGTTCAACACTTTATTGCCTCAGGATGCTAAAAGCTTAGGTCATTGATATTACTTTCTGGCTGAATTAATACAAAATGCAGGAGGCGCTCTAGCCCCTCTCAGAAGCCTTGCTGATGAATTACCAAGAGCAATTAAAGGCAGGGGAGTTGTGCTCCCTTGAATCAACATGCAGCATCATTACTGGCTATAGATATTAAATATCGTGCCCTTGTTACGGCTCATTGAATCTCCTTTTGTTGTTGAATGGCATATGATTGTTTTTTTTTTTCATTCCTGACTGAATGTACCAGGAGACAGATCTAAGTTAGGACCAGTCCATATGAGAGAGAAAGAGGGAGGGAGGGAGGATAAATAGATGCAATATATTACAGTAGAATGAAGACTAAGGCAGTAATTAACATGGATTTAAGGCCACTTACATGCTTGTTATGAGAATCTGAAGATCTTCCCTGCCCCTAGGCCCTTTGTTTAAGTTGCTTAAGTGACTCTGAGAACCTTCCCTGATTTGAAAGTATGCTCTGCCCCCTAATAGGCTGAATGTGGTCACCTGGAGCCTGTGGCAGGAGGCTTGTTCTTCAGTAATGCCAGTGCCTTATTACTTTGTGATTGGGCAGTGTGTCAAGAGGGCTATGACATTCTCCCATCCAGGAGAAGGCTATATATACGCCCTGATGTGACGCATTGCTTTGGGGCTCACTTTGAGAAGAGTTGTGTGATTTGGCCAGAGGAGACTCCGGGAAGCTGTTGAGCCTCCCTTCTTTGAAAAACCCAGATGTTGGTGCTTCCCTCTCTGGTAACTGAATAGGTATGGATGTAATGGTCAGACGGTTTGGAAGCCGTCTGCTGATCTGTTTCTCTGTCTGCTTGTAACTTGTGCTTATAACTTGTGTTTCTATTCTCTGAAGTTTGGGGTGCTGACTTTTTCCCCTGAACTAGGTAAAGGATATATGTTTGACTGATTAAAGTCAGACTGTTAACCCATTTTGAGTTGCTTTCCTTTAGAAAAGTAGATCTAAGAACCTGTGCTAGCAGCCTCCCTGGGTATGCCAGGGTGCTTGCTGATACAATGCTCTGTTACTCTGGATAAGTCATTTACCTTACTTGGACCTCAGCTTCCTAATATAATATAGATTGTAATACTTATGCTAACTTCATACAGTGATGTGAGTCCCACCCCCTCTACTCCTACAACTTAGCAGATGTCCTTTGAGAATTTCTGGGTCTGAAAAATGTATTATTCTGACAATGTAGTGATAAGCATCTTAAAATTATCTAAATAAGTGCAGAAATAGAGGCAGACAATGTAGTTGTAACTTGATCTACCATGGGCCTAACGATCCACTGGTTTAGCCTTCAAGAGCCCAGGATCTCTCACTTGGCCAAATGCAATAGCCTCATAATTGTTTTCCCTGTATCCAGACTCCTTCCATCTAGTTGCCAGATTGATTTTCCCAGAGTATAGGTCAGAACATGTCACTTCCTTACTTAACAAGCTTCCAGGACTCTTTATTGTCTCTAGCATAAAATATGAGGTTTTCTATTTGGCATGTAAATCCCTTCACATCACAATATTCAGCCCATCTTTCCAGGATGATTATTCATTATTCTTTATTTCACACTCTTCATTACAGCCAGATTTCCTGTTTCATAGATAGAATATTCAATTTCCCACTTCCAGGCCCTTGAGTAGGCTATCTGCCTCTGCCTGAAATGCTTCTTTCTCCTGGAAATACTATTTCCTTTCAAGTTTCAGGTCCAGGGATACTTCCTTCTTAATGTCTCCTAGTTGTAAAGTGGCCCCTCCTATTATTTTGCAATTAATTTATGTATATTTTATTTTCACCTATTTGTGCATGTTATTTTTTCTCAGTAGAATGTAAGCTTCATGAGGGCAAAAGATGTTTTAGGTCTTAAACAGGCTAAAACAGAGTAGACTCTTAAAAATATTTATGAATTGAAGAATCTCCACTACCATAGGATGAGGCATCCAAGGAAAATGTTAATGGAGCAGCACATTACATAGTAGCCAATTAGTAAGATAAGCATGTTAACTTGTAGTAAATACAGATTATAATACATGTATACTACCTGTATATGTATGTGTGTAGATATAGTTGTGAAAATCCTTTCTTTAGGAAAGAGTATGCAGCCTTACCCTGTGAGTGTTTATTTATTTACATTTTTATCCATAACATTTTTGTTTGATGTTAGATAACTTTTCAGAATGTAATACTTTTTTTTTTTTACTGCAATGTGAGCTATTGCCAGAAGCAATGATATCTTATAGCAAATACACTGAAGTAGGAGCGATAAAGTGCTGAAGGAAGATTCTGTGGAGTAATTTAGGTAATAAAATGACATTTATAGAAATAGCGCAACTATAACATACCATAATGTTACTCCCTACAGATAAAAGAGACAGACTTTCACAGTGATCTATTGGAAGACTCATTAGGAAAATGCTATACCATTTAAAGCAAAAGTGTATTCCAGTATTCGGCACACAGTAACATTAAATAACTTTCCTCTCCAATAACTTCTTAAAGCCCAAAGCTTTTCTTGACTTGGCCCATTTTTCTATTCACTACCTAGCACCCGTACAAACCTGGGAGCTAATGATCTGCATACAATTTGCAGGGCTGTCTCACACACCTACATATATACTTAGCCCGTCCTTGTGAGTTCTCCCCCTGAGAAGACCAACTTCAAAAGACAACTTGATAAATTACAGAAAAATGTAGAGTTGAATCTCACCCATCCCATTTTCTGAAATATCGTTCTTCTAAGAAGAAACTTAGAAATTGTCTATCTTTTGCCTCAATGTTAGAACACAGTGATTGAAGCAATCACTGCCTTGCCCACTGCTGATCAGGGCTCACACCACAGAGAAGAATAAAAGCACTCATGGCATGGGGGCTTATTTTCCAATTACTACCACTCAGCAAGTGTTTTACCTTAATTTGAAAAAATAGGATGTCATTGAGCAAAGACAGTCAAGTATAGAGTTTTGTGTATGTTCCAATACTTCCCAGGGAGCTATGATTTCAATAATGTGACTATTCCTTCCAACAAAGCAGATAAATCTCTCTGTCTACCCATCTTTCATAATTCTTGCTTATATCTTCTCTTGTATGTTACAGGTGCTTAATAATAGGCATTAACTGATTTCTAATATAATAGTTTAAGTATCACAGAGTTTATTAGGGCGAGTGGGCGAGGTTGATATTGAAAATAGTTTAGTATAGTGGCAACTACATTGAACTGGGAGCTAGGAGACTCTATTTGAGTCAAAGAAGAATGTCCCCAAGCTCAATATATATCTTTTTTATTATACTTTATTCATGTATATCTCATCTCCCCTATTTGATTGCAAGCTTATTGAGGGCAAGGATTGCTTATTTTCTTGGTATCCTCAATAGCGTCTATCCCTGCATATAGTAGACAAGCAACAAATGTTTATTTAAAGAATGAATCTTCTGCAAGGGTCATCTTGAAAAATATTCCCTACTAAGAAGCTAAATTTAACCAGAAATGCTTATTTTTCTTTTGAATCTCTCATTCAATACTTATCCTTCACAAGAGCAAATTCTCAAGAGATCTTTTTTTTGAAAGTCTGAAAAGCATTATCCTTAAGATGTTCTTCTCTGTGGAAAGTTGATTGTGCCCCCGTTGGGGACATTCCTGAAGGCATTCAGAAGCAGTGAACTAGTTTTGTTTACTCGTAATTATCCAGCTTACACCTGTGCTGTGTCACTATTTAGAGTAACAATCTTAAAGTGTGAACAAGTTGGTATAATGCTTAATTTTTTTAATACTCTGATTGTTTTTGTCCCAGAAACAAATGATAATGGTTCTGATTTAAAACATGAGGAATCAAAGACCAGTTTTAATTAGCAAAAAAGTTAAGACAGCATAGGTTGTATACACTAAATAGTGTTTTTAACTTCCCATTCCCTTCTTCCTTCATGCTGGATCTTTCTCCCTTTAATCTTTCCCAGACCAAATAGGAAGACTGACCCATAAATGTTTGTGTCATAGGCTCTGTTTTGTCTACATTTTGATGTTTCAATCAACCAAGATTGCATAAGATACATAAATGATGGTCAAAAGAAATAAAAATAAAAATCATGAAAGCCTAAATGTTCTTCAGGAGTCCATTCTGGCTTTAGTACTATGTAACAATATTTCTGATCCTTAGTTTTTTCATCTGTAAAATGAAGGAGTTGGACTACGTGATCTCTAAGTTTCTTTTGAGTTTTAAATTCTATGATCTTTTCAAAGCATTATAAAATGTGTGCTGAAAATAACTAATGAAGTGTATGTGGACAGGAAAAGGATCTGAAATTTTATCATTTTAGATCATTCCCAGTATAGGAACTCCCTCCATCACTTCAAGTAAGAGCCTAGCTATGACTGAATACATCAGTCCCAGGATGTTGCTTGAGGTCCATAGTGGCTAAGCAACTTGACCAGGTTTGAACAGTTCATTCAATTCAGAGATGATATTTAAAATCAGATCCTCTTGACACTAGGCATAGCATGTTATCCATTCTGTCAAGATGCCTTAATGAATAAAGTATCTAACAATCTACATCTATATCATATATATATATATATATATATATATATATATGATCTAGCAATAGATATTAGGTTATATATATATATATATGAGATCTACAGATAGATATTAGACTATATATATATAAAATCTAGAGATAGTATATATATGTGTGTGTGTCTGTCTGTCTGTCTGTCTGTGTATGTGTGTACGTATGAAATCCAGAGATAGAACATATATATGTATGTGTACACACACACACTTAGAGAGAGAAAGGTAAGGGGGAGGAGAGAGAGAGGGAGAGAGAGAGAGAGAGAGAGAGAGAGAGAGTGTATGTGTGTGTGTGAGAGAGAGAGAGAGAGAGAGAGAGAGAGAGAGAGAGAAAGAGAGAGAGAGAGAGAGAATTTATTGCCATGCATTAAATTGCTCTTGAATTAAGGTATTGGAAGCCACTATTAAAATGAAAATACCATCTTGGAAAAATGATGCATTAAAAGCTAATCAATAGCAGTTTATTTTGCACTACATTCTGGCATTATTACTGAAGAAAGGAAGAAAAGATAGAAAAATTTTGCTCGGCAAAGGATTAGAGTATTAAACCTTGCCCAGGAGGATGGGTCTAGGTGGGATTCCAAAGTAGAGAACAGAGAAGAGGAACAAGGTGGTCAAGAAAAATAAATCAAAACAGTTCAAAGATTTAACTTCTCCCATGTCACAATTTAGCTCAGAATTGGACCTGAAGACAGTCATGGAATCATAGACTTCGAAGGAACATCCAATAGGGATCAATATAACTTATTTCACATAGAAGTAGGACTTTTCTTCAATAGCTTTTACAAGTAGATTTCTAACATCTTCTTTTGCCTGAAGTATATTTGCGTTGCATATAAACATATATGTGTTTGTACATATATGTACATATGTAAGTATACATACACATAAATACACATATGTTTATGTATACGATGTAATTTCTTTGAGAGCAGCAATTGATTCCCTTTTTCTTCCTGTTCCTGGTGTTTAGCACAGTACTTAACCTGGCATGTAATGGGCACTTAATAAGTGTTTGCTGTTGATTGATTGATTGAAGGGGAATTCCATTACCAGGAGGAATTTGTTCAATCTTTGTACTATCCAAATTATTTAAAATTTTAAAATCTTCTTATTATATCAATAACAAAACCACTTCCTTGTGGCTTCCATTCATTAATCCTATATCTGCTCTCTGGTGACAATTCTAGTAGTCCTTTTATATGATACCCCTTCAGATACTTTAAGGTTTTTGACAAAATGGAATTACTGAATGAGAGGAGTCCTCTTGACAATCTTTTAGTGTTACTTCCGGGAGTCCAAGAAATTCAAGAGTTCTGAAGTAACTACTAGCTCAACTCTTGAACTTTATACTTTATACTAAATACTTTCCTTTGACTCTTTTAAGTTTCACTAGGCAATGAGCAAGAAAGGAAAAGGATGTTTATACTTTATATTTTCTAACTTGTCAGAAATCAACTGACTTTCAGAAGAATGAAACTGAAGTCATATTTCCTCTAAGTTGATAAAAGTTTCTAGAAGTCTTTTGGAATTAAAAGAAAACAAAAAAACACACACAACCCCAGGCTGTTCAGACTTGATACCCATGGTGAAGGGAAGAAAGCACACAATAGGATATCTATGAATTTTGAAGAAAGTAAAACAAATAGAAAGAGCAGAGAGTAATCCTCTTTGATTTCTCAAGAGATCAGAATAGCTTTCAGTAATTCAGAATGCAGACTACAAAATTTACAAACTCTAATACTTGAAGTTCATCCCCAAATAATCATATGCATCCGCAAGTAAATGCTATTAGGCCACATCATTTTGTACATCAAAAGGGCAAACATGGAAAGCTTTCCAGTTTCCAGAAAACTGATTCAGATCAATTCAAGATTCCCCATATGTGCAAGTCTCTAGGGTTTGGGATTATGCTTTAAAATTATACTGCATATTATCAAAGAAAGCAGTAAAAGCTGGAATGTCCCAGTCTTAGTAAAAGTAAAGGAGAAGGAAAGTTATAGTGCTTATCCCCATCCCATTGATTTTCCTTTCACAAAGCTTCTTGCTTTTATTACTTTTTTTCCATTCTAACTGCTACCCGTTTAGACCAGACACTGATCTCTTCATGGTGCTGAATTGTTGTAATATCCTTGGAAACGGCCTCCCTTCTTCCTATCTCTGTCATGATAAAATATATCCTTCTACAAAGAACTCTTCTTTGATACTGTCACTTCTCATCTCAAAAATCATCCGTGTCTCCCAATTTCCTATAGGTTAATTTCCAAATTCTGAACTCAACCTTCTTCTTCAAATTTATCTCATAATAACCTCGTAGGGAATCCCTCTGTTCTACTCAGACACTCTTTCCCAGTGACTAAATTGTAAGAAGCTGTATACTACAACAGTGTAATTATGTGGTACTGTGGATAGAGCACTGGGTTTGATGTCAGAAAGACCTGAGTTCTTATCTGCTCTCAGACATGATTAACTCTAGGGTTTTGTTTTTGTTTTCTGTTTGTTTTCTTTTTGATTTGTAGCAAGGGTTATATGGCCAGAAATGTGCATAAGGAATATCAAAAAAAGGAATGATGTCCTTTGACGTTTGCAGGATAATTGGGTCTAATGATACTTTATTTTATTTCATAAATAGTCTCAAATTTGCCCACTCTGGGGATTTGAATATTGTATCTTGGAAGGTGGGCTTTGGATTAGTTAACTAGAATGTGTATTTGGTTTTGTTAATTTAAAAAGAAGAAAACATGATTACAAAACATTATTGAGTACTTTCTACATGTGAGATATTTCTTTTTTTAATTACAACTTATTTATTTTTAGTTTTCAACATTCATTTCCACAAAATTTTGAGTTAAGAAATTTTCTCCTCACCTTTCCCAAGATAGCCAACCTACTGAATGTCCCCTTCCCTAACCCATTCTCTCTTCTATTTTTTTAAAGATTTGTTTTGAAAACTTTGAGTTCCTGATTTTTTTCCCTTCTTCCCTCCTCACCCACCTCCACTGGGAAGATAAGCAATTCAATATAAGTTGTACATGTATAGTTAAGCAAAATATTTCCATAGTAGCTATGTTGTGAAAGACTAACTATATTTCCCTCTATCCTATCCTGCCTCACACTTATTCTGTTTTCTCCTTTGATATTGTCTCTTTTCAAAAGTGCTTACTTCTAACTACCCTCTCCCCCAATCTGCCTTCCCTTCAATTATCCCTCTCTTATCCCCTTCCTCCCTATTTTTCTGTACAGTGAGATACCCAATTGAGTGTGTATGTTATTCCCTCTTTAAGCCAAATTCAATGAGAATAAGGTTGTCCCATTCCCTTTTACCTTCCTGCTCTTCCCCTCCATTGTAATAGTTTTCTCTTGTCTCTTTTATATGACATAATTTACCCTAATCTATCTCTCCCTTTGTCCTTCTCCCAATAAATTCCTCTCTTCTTAATTTTATTTTTAGATGTCACTCCTTCTATTCAACTCATCCTGTACCCTCTGTCCACATATACATGTACATACATATGCATACCCTCACATATATATTTATACACACCTATACCCAACTATACATACATATATATGTGTGTATACATATAGACATATACTCCTTTCAACTATCCTCATACTGAGAAAATTCTTATGAGTTGCAATTATTGTTTTTCCATGTAGGAATGTAAATAGTTCAACTTTAATAAGTTCCTTATGATTTCTTTTCCCTGTTTACCTTCTCATGCTTCTCTTGCTTCTTGTATTTGAAAATAAAATTTTCTGTTCAGCTCTGTTTTTTTCATCAAGAATGCTTGAAAATCGTCTGTTTCATTGAATGGCCATATTTCCACCTGAAGCCTTATACTCAGTTTTGCTGGGTAGGTGATTCTTGGTTTTATCCTAGCTCCTTTGACTTCCAGAATATCACATTCCAAGGCTTGCAATCCCTTAATGTAGAAGCTTCTAGGTCTTGTTTTATGCTGATTGTGTTTTCATTATACTCAAATTGTTTCTTCCTGACTTCTTGCCATATTTTTTCCTTGACCTGGGAACTCTGGAATTTGGCTATAATATTCCTAGGAATTTTCTTTGGGGGATATTTTTCAAGAGGCAATCAGTGAATTCTTTCAATGTCTATTTTTCCCTTTGGTTCTAGATATCAGGGCAATTTTGCTTGATAATTTCTTCAAAGATGGTGTCTAGGCTCTTTTTTTGATCATGGCTTTCAGGTAGTACAATAATTTTTAAATTATCTCTCCTGGATCTATTTTCCAGGTCAGTGGTTTTTCCAATGAGATATTTCATATTGCCTTCTATTCTTTCATTTGTTTGGATCTGTTTTATATTATCTTGATTTCTCATTAAAGTCATTAGTTTCCATTTGCTGCAATCCAATTTTGAAGGAATTATTCTCTTCAGTGAGTTTTTGAAATTCCTTTTCCATCTGGCAAATTCTACTTTTTAAGGCATCCTTCTCTACATTGGCTTTTTGGGCCTCTTTTGCCATTTGAGTTAGTTTATTTTTTAAGGTGTTATTTCTTCAGTTAGGCTGTTGACTTGCTTTTTTTGCTTTTCTTGCATCATTCTCATTTCTCTTCCCAATTTTTTCTCCGCTTCTCTTATTTGGTTTTCAAAATCCTTCTTGAGCTCTTCCATGGCCTGTAACCATTTCATATTTTTCTTGGGAACTTTTGATGCAGGAGTTCTGACTTTGGTGTCTTCCTCCTGTTCCATGCTTTGATCCTTTTTGTCCCCCAAAAAGGGGACAAAGGTAGAATTGTGTTTCCTCTGCTTGCTCATGTTGTCAGTCAATTACTTCACTTTTGAACTCATTGCCATGGTAGAACTCTGCTTTCGGAATGGAGAGAGGTTGTCCCAAATCGCTGGGGTTTTTTCAACTGCCAGAGCAATTAGGAGGGCACACTCTCTGCAGCCCCCACAGGCTCTGGCACCTGGGCACATACCCCAGGACCTCCACCCAAGACAGAGATCCAGAATCAAGCAGGTTAAAGCAAGAGTGATTACCCTCTGAATGGTCACATGGTCTCTCTACAATCTGCAGGCCAGGAGCTCCTGAGGCAGCCACATGGCCCAGCCACTGTTCCTCTACTGCTTCTGGCCCCAAGTTAGACCGAGACTGTGCTCTTCAATCCACCCCTGTTCCAACAGAGTTCTACACTGACCTTTTACTTTGTCTTTGGTGTTTATGGGTTGAAAAGTCTGGAAACCACCATAGCTGCTGGTGCTTCACTCTCCTGAAGTCTGCTCTGGCCACTGCTGGTTGGGGCTGCCTTGGGGCCAAAATTGCATGGCTCACAAGGGCCTGGGCTTGTCTCCCAGTCTGGGGCAATAGCCCCTTCCTGCCAGCCTGCCAGGCTGTCTTCACTGGGAGATTTGTTTCTCTCTGTCACTTTGTGGGTTCTGTAGCTCTGAAATTTGTTTAGAGTCATTTTTTACACGTATTGGAGGAGGTGGAAGCCAGAGCCATGGGAAAGTCCTGTTCCTACTCTGCCATCTTGGCTCTGTCCCCCTAGGCTAAAGACATTTCTATATATTGTGTGCTGAGCAGGAATTTTTTTTTTAAATGAGATAAATCATCTGTCCTCAAGGAGCTTGTTCTCTAGATGTGAGAATAAGGAATATATGCCAAAATATAAATCAAAGTAAAAGAAACTATGTATTATTAGTGGAGCAGACAGCAAAGGATGGAAAAGTTACACTTTAGACTAGAGTGTTCAGGGAAGGTTAGAGGTGCTAGTTCTTAGAAGAGACTTTGGAGGAGAAGGAGATAGGAGTGAGATAAGTACAGAGGAGGGGCCTACATTCAAGTTAATGAACCTTGTTAGAAAAATCACAAAGACAGTATATATTACATAGAAAAATAAACAGAACCTTCTGTCATTAGACCCACTAACCTGGAAACATTAGGAACAATTATTTGTTTGCAAAGAATAAGATGTTCAATTGCCAGAATTCAGAACTAAGTTCAAAGTAGAGGGGTCAAGCCTTAGACTTAAGAAGACCTGGTCTCAAGCCCTGTCCCAGACATAGGGTATGTACCCAGTATTCACTGACTAACTAACAGATTCGATCCCTGTGTGCCTTTAGGTTACTCTAAGGTTGTAAGTGGTAGAACAGGTGTTGATCTGTGTTGGCAGAAGGAGTTTCCTCAGGAGATTCCTGTGCCAAGGATCTCTTAGGTGTAGTCCAATTTATAATATACAGCATATGCACATATGTATGTTTACATGCACAGGTGCAAGCACACACATATGTATATATGCATATGTGTGCTCAAACACATCACATAACTGTGTGCTTACACATATATGTACACAGATACATATGGACGTGTGTATGTGTTGTCTCCCATATTATAACGTAAACTCTTTGATGGCAAAGACTGTTTTATCTTTATCTAAAGCTTAACATGATGCTTGACACATGATAACATAATAAATGTCCATTTGTCAATTTATTTGATTAACTGATTAAAATTTATCTGAAGAAATATCAAAATATTCTGGGAAGGGGGCAGTTAGGCTGAGGCAGTGAATAGAACACTGGCTCCGGGGTCAGGAGAACCTGAGTTCAAATCCAGCCTCAGACACTCAACACTCTAACAGTGTGACCGTGGGCAAGTCACTTAACCCCAATTGCCTTCCCTTCCCTCCTCAAAACAAAGAAACACTATTCTGGAAAGTGGACAGGTTTTTCAGGGAAATGATGCCAACAATCACCATCAAAAAGGAAATGGTAATGGAATTTATATTCATCCAGTGTTCTGAAATTTACAAAGTGCTTGCCTCACAACAAATTTATGTGAAAATACTACAAGTATCATTATCCCTATTCTACAAGTAGGAAAAAGGATGATAAGAAAGGTAGAGTGGCCCAATGAAAAAGTAGAGCGGACTTGAAGTCAGCGACCCTGACGTCAACGTCCATCTGTGATGTTTCTTAGATATGTGATGTGAGCCAATCAATTTTCCTTCTTGTTCTAAGAAATTATTATTAATAACCAATGATTTGGGGAGATTCAGATTTCCCCTCTTTTTCTATCCTCATTTCAAGACTTCAGTCTCTGAATGTTGAGCTAACCTTCTCCTCTAGACAACCCCATTCAACCTCAGAAGGAATATCTAGTCTAAGGTGAATTCCATTTCATCAAGCTAGAGTGGGGATAGATCCTTTTGTCTAGATTGCCCCTAGGTAGTCTGGGTATAGGGATAGTCTCTTTGTCCAAGAGTAACAGGCTATCACTCAGGCTCTCATTGGAATAAGCTCATTTCTCTTTGTAAAGTCCACCTTTTATTCATTGTTAACCAATTAGAGTTGATTGCTGTCTGATGGAACACCTCTTGTCCAAAGACATATAAACCTCAAAAAGTGATCATGCTTCCTCTTTTTGAAAGAGCAAGAAGAAAGGAGCCCTTTTTGTCAACCATATGCTGGCTGTGGTTGATAAAACTGATTGAAATTTACCCCAAAATTTTGTCTCTTGAAATTATTTTATTCACCACATTGTGAAAATAGAAATTATTATGTTTCTCACTTCACAGAATTATTATGAGGAAAGGACTTCAACTTTCAAGAACTATAGAGATGAGGGTGCTAATGAGGATGGATAATGATGAAGATGAAGATTATGGCACATGATTTGACCATTGTCAACTAGATGTTAGATCCAGAGCTCCTACCCGGTCTTGGATTTCAAGTCTAGTAGTCTTTACCCCATGGCACACTCACTGTCTGACACAGGAACTCCATCACATATTTCTCACTTTTCCTTCTTGTAGTCCTCTAATCATGGGCCTTTTTATCTTTAAAATAAACTTGGCTATTAGTGTGTTTTTCTTCCTTATTTATTCATCAGCAATTGTGCATTGTTCTTCAACCACCACCTGCTGAATTTTGGCTTTATATGTGGATTTCCACATTTTAACACAAGTCCTTGAAAATAGCTTAAATTTCCACTCAGGGGTCCAATTCATTAATATTCATGCAACACATCCAATTTTAGAAGTTTTCCTCCTAACTCTGTTTGGAAAATTGGAGCTGTTTGGAATGCTAGGACTCAAGATGTGAAATGCCAGAGTCTCAAAGTTCTGCCACAGAAATAAATACCAACCCTTTAACTTCCTTTTGGTTTGATTCTGCATTCTAAAATGAGGCTTGGTAGAAGCCTAGTCATAAGTAACATTTAACCCTATAGTTTTGCAAAGGTAATAAACTTTGAGTTTGTTATTCACTCAAGAAAATCTCCAAAAAATCTGGTTTATCATTGTCTATAATGTTATAGAACATGTCACAACTCTTGTGACAGTGAGATTAGATTATTTCTAGGCTCCTTTTCTATGTCTATTTTATTAAATAATTCTTGTGACTTATTTTAAGTGAACACAACATTTGCAACAGGGTTTTACAGTCATACAACAATCCCATCCATTTTACAACAAAATATTATGGATATAGAATGATTCTTCCTGAAAATTGTGGTTGTACACTCAGTAACAGTCAGTTGAACACTCAGTACAGTGCACACACACATATATACACATATAAACATATATGTATATCTGTATACACATACAAACATAGACACATCATTTACATGTTATCTTTATATTTCATTGTAAATAGAAACATTTTCCAAGAAAATATAAGAAACTAATAATTCACAAATGATCCCTGTAACTTCTGGTCTACAACAAATCTAATTTCTCAGCAAAAATATCTACTTAGATATGTGTATTTATAGTTTTAAAAATCTGCATTGCTTTATATGAAACATGAAATGCTGCTCCGTCTATAAATAACTTTTATTTTGACCCACTTTGGTATCATACATGTTAAATTGCTCAAAAAAGTTTGTAAGCTTGAAACTTTGCTTTTCGGTTTTCCAAGAAAGAGTCACATGGAATATACCAGCCCAAATACTGTTAATGAAGATTGATTATAAAAATGCTAATCAACCTAGGATTGGGTGGTCTCATCCACAACAGTCTAATGATTCATTTTACTGAAGATGATGAGGACTTAATTTGCCACGTTTTCTCTCACCTTACTTCTCAGAACTATTCTTTTAAATAAGACCTTGATGCAAAGCTAGGCAGGTAGTTTCACAGCCATGTTGGTAAAGGAAAGCAAGAAGGAAATGCCTTATGAAAGTACATGTGCTCTTTTGCCATGGTAGTATGTATCATACCTGTGTGGAAGTTTACATAGAAATTATAGCAATTTATAGTACTAAAATTATACTGTGATAGCAAAAAAGCAGTAGACTCCTCTGCATTTTAAAAAAGAAACTAATCTGTGGTTAACTTATTTCTCTCCATTCCATCTGCCCTTTGGAATGTGGGCAACAAGATTTTAATGTACTTATGGGTTTGTTTGTTTGTTTTTATTTGCCATCAAAGGTATTCTGTTGCTTTAAAGACACTATTTTTTTATGACAGTATTAAGCTAATGTTGTATTTTAGGAAAACATTGAGGCATAATAGTGCTAGTCAGAGATGTGAAGTTGTATGGGACCCTAGAGGTCATCTAATCCAATCCTCTCATTTTGCAGATGGGGAAGAAGAAGTCCAGACAGAGTAAGTAGCTTCCTCATGGAGGAAAACCAAAGTTTTATTTAATTTAAACAGAAAATAGTATGAATTTCATAAATAAGAGAGGTTTATTTTGAGAATCAGTACATTAACACATGTGAGATGTTTTGCAGTTCTTAAAGTGTTATGTACACAGTATCATTATCAATATAATCATTATTAGTATCAAAAATTTATGGGTAAGTACAGAGAAAACAAGTTTCTACACAAGGAATTTATGCAATATTTATAATAATAATAAAATATATATAACATGTAAGGATTGCAAAATACTTCACATATGTTAATTCATTGATCCTCACAATAATACCTTAACTAATCTTCCCCTGTGATTGTGAAATTCACATGATTTTCTATGCTTCAGCTAAATAAAACTTCACTTTCTCCACTACGGGGAAGTCACTGCCTTAACCTCACCCTCAGTGTAGATGACTTCCAAGATCCCTGACAACACTTAAATCCTTGATGTCGTAATGACTGAATGTTTTTCTAAGACAGAATATTACCAATTCTCAGAGCTAGACAAGTCCCCAGAAATCATTTAGTTTTACCCTTACCTGTATTGTGAAGCTTTCTACAGCATGACAGATAAGTGTTGAAACTAACTGAAACACCATTAATCCTACTTTCCTTCTTTCAGTTGTAGGTTCACACAAATACTAGAGTGCCTAACAATAGACAAATGTTTACATACACACACACACACACACACAAATATATAGAGAGAGCAGGAAGATAAGAGAGAGGCAAATATGTTCAAGAACAACAAAAAAAGCCTGAACTTGAGAATATAAGAACTGAAACAATATCAATTGTAAAGAAGATCCTACATTTTTTAATCTTGCCCACAAGTTTACTTTAGTCCAGATGACAAATAAGGTCCTGAAATCAATACTTTCAATATTCTGTGGCCAAAAACCAAAAACAAAACTATCTCCCTATGCATATGTCTATTTATATAACATATGTATGTAGGTACATATATATACAATATGTATGTGCATATATTATATATTTTATGTTTCTATACCCGCATATTATATATTTATGTGTATCTATATTTTACATGTGCATGTGTGTGTATGTGAGTGTGTGTGTGTGTGTATTTGACATTTGTTCAGTGCTTTATGCCTCATCAAGCACTTCCATGTGAATGTAGTATAATTCTCTTGAGTCTCACAATACTGCAAAGCAGCTGAGGCCAGTATGAGACCCATTTCAATGGTGAAGAAACTGACCTTCAGGGAGTTTTAAATAACTTGCCCTAAAGTCACTTCTTTAGCAAAATGGTGTATCCAAAAACATGGATAAAAGATCCATGAAGAAAATAGGGCAAATAATTATATTTATTCTGAGTGTGCACATAATAAACTAATTGAAAGATAGTACACACAGTAGGATTTTTTTTCTTATTTTACCTCTTCAATAATTTAGTGTTATGTGTCTTTGTTAATCCATTTTCTTCTTCATCTCTCCTTGTGGATTGATATAATGTAGGTTCCCTAATTTCTTCTTATAATTATAATTCCCAAGAATTGTTGTCAATTTCTTAAAGACTAACCAGTGGAAGATCAAAAGATATGAACAGAATATCTCACATTTGGTGAATAAACTTTCTATTTCTAAAGGAATTCAAATTACAAGAAGCTTGGGGCTTAAATTTTATGTTTTCCTATAAAAACAACCTTTCTTAATTATTTAGTTAGAGATAATTTTCCTTTTTAAAGGAGACAGGTGACAATTTGAGATTGGCTATTTCATAATGATGTTTAAGTTCCATGGAATAAGGAGTCATTTCTTCAATACCTTAGAAGCAACTTGGGGTAAAACATTGAGATTAAAGAGAAGCCCTGACCAATTCTTAGTGTTCTTGCAAGGTTTCTTAGTGTTTTACCTTTGTTGTGGATTCCTCTGGCAATTTGGTGAAGTTTATGGACATTTTCTCAGGAAAAAAAAAAAGTTTTACTATGCCTCCATCTTGGCTCCGCCAGCCAAAAAAAAAATGTTTTAAAAAACATAAAATAAAGGATTGTAAAAGATGCCAAATAAATTGAATATGATTAACAAAGCATTAGGAAAAAAAAGAAACCAGTACAGAGATTCAATGGTAAAAACCCCCCCATATAAAGGTAAAACTCTTGTGTTAAATTTATTTCTTTTCATGCTACTAGAAGTCAGAGTATGTCTTGAGTTCTCCCTAATGATTAAAAAGTAGAAATAAAAGAAGGAAAGATAAAAAATTGGGTTTGTGGAGGGAAAAGTGACAGAAAGGTCTCTAGCTTATGTTCTAAATACACAGATTACCTATTAATTTTTGAAACAATTTGTTTTTTGTTTTTTATGTTTTTTTCATTCTAGTACCCTCAACAACAAAAATACATTAACATGGTCAAATCCATACTTGAGCTTTAGTGCAATCAGTCAGTAAGTTAAGCCTCCATTTCTGCCAAAGAATTAGAATGCCTTGCTCTAAGGCCATGCCACTCTTACCCAACTTTTTCAGTCTTTTCTTTTGCCCTCTTTTTATGGCAAAGAATTAAGGGCATATTTTCTTTCACGAGTTTTTCACCTTCTATGTAAAATGCCCACCTCTCCCCTCATTGAGATTTCTCTCAGCATGTTTGGAATTATGGACTATTATGGAATATATCGAGGCTTCTCTCTAAAAGCTGAAAGCTGTCCAGTTGTGTAGTAAAATTGGGCCAATCTTGAGTTATTTCCACTTTAAGTAACCTGTTGGTTTTATGTTTATATCACTGATATATTATTCCTATGATCGACATCTTGATTTCTCTACATAAAGAGACCAAATCTGTCTATACCACTTCCTTATGTTTTCTCTTTTCCTACTAGAATATAAACTTCTTGAGGGCAAGTTAGGTTTTTCTTTTGTATTTTTAGCCCCAGAACTTGGCAATTTTAAGTAGTCAATAATGCTCTTAATTCATTCATATATCTCCTATCAAAGGGCTCTAGAGCATTTCTTGAGGACTATAAGTGTACAAACTCTGAGGTGATGTAGGTAGGCTGGAAATCCTTGCTCTGAGCAGCCCATCTGTCTATCCAAAATTAACTTGGGAATATCTTACAGAGACGGAAGGGAATAACCATTTACATAGTGTCTACTGTGTGCCAGAGTTGTTTTAAACACTTTTTACAAAATTGCCTCATTTGATCTTCACAACAACCTAGACTGGTAGGTGCTATTATTATCTCCATTTATAGTTGAGGAAACTGAGACCAACAAGAGGTTGAGTGACTTGCCCAGGATCACACAGTTAGTAAATGTCTGAGGCTACTTTTGAACTCAGGTTTTCCTGACTACACACCCAGTGCCTCTCAGTTGCCTTAAACCCAACAAATTAGTTTTTACTAAATAGATGACCTATGCAAAACAGAGATCTCACCTACACCTCACAGCTTTTGCATGACAAGAAATGTCATAAAGTCCTTTATTGGGATGAATATGTGATGGGATCAGTTCTTTAGGAAACAGGATTTAAAGTCAGGTCGCTCCTGATTCCAAGTTCAGTGCTCACCACTAACATATAGCCTCGTTTACCATTGATCGGCCCTGCAACAGGGAGTCTCTTGAAGCCAACCAATGATTCTTTCCATCATGGAGGAACAGAGCAAGCATCAAGCTAAAAGTCAGGAGATCCAGAATGCATACCAGGCTCTGCCATGAGTTGTATGACCCAGAACAAATCACTTCCTCATCTGTAAAATTAAGGGCTTGAATTGCTTTGTTTCTAAGGTCTCCTATCAAGTTTAAAAAAATAATCCACAGTTCTAATTCATGAGCTTCAAAACACTCCAAATTCTTGGAGAAGTCCTCATAACAGCAGGAGCTCAGTACATGTGTGTTAAGTGGAAGACTTTGTGTTTTCAGGCCCTCATTTAATTCTCTTCAGAAATAAAGTAAAGGCCTAAATCGAACTTTAAATCAGACTTAGCTTATTGAAAAATTTAAGATTTTGTTAAAGAAATAGCATTTGAAAATATCCCCAGAAGTATTCTTTTTTCACTTTATTTACTAAGATGAAGACAAAAGAGCTATAAGTCTACAGAAGTGGAAGACGCTGACTAGCTGCAGGTAACATAATGATCCTTAAAGCTGAATATACCCCAAATGAGAGGCTTTATGCTCAACATGCCTTGGTAATTATGTACCTTCTCTCAGCAGGTAAACCCACAGTAATAACTAGATGGGGGAGGGGAGTAGGAGGAAGAATAAATTGCTTCGTTCACTAAGTATATGGTTCTAGTTTTCTCTATCATTATTATCTTTCAGAAAAAACCCAAACTAGAAGTGCTATGCATAACTTAGCATATATAGTAGCCACCAAAGTCACAAACATGACTTAATGAACCAATCTTGAAAGGAATCTTTCTACCATGTTAGATGTAATATTATTAATTCCTCAAGAAGGGAGGAAAAACAATATTATTTATCCATGATATATAAAGGAACCAGAGCCCATCACATATGTGTGTATACACACACACACACATATATACATATTTATACACACATATATGTATACATAAATGAATGCACACACATGTATATGTGTGTACACATATATGCATATACTTATACACTAGTGAGACATACACATACCAGGACTAGAATCCAATACACATACATACATCATATATACACAAATACATATAATATACATATAATATACAGAAAAAGATAAATTACATTTCTTTATAAAAGTTATATTATAAATTATATATGGATATTCATATGTGCAAATGTGACTACATATGTATATAATACATGTGATATATACATATATACAAAATAGATTGTCGATTTTATATATACACAATAGAGTATACATGTATATATGTATGATGCATATGTAATCTACAATACAAATATGTTTTATAAACAAATATAATCTGGGGCAGAGCCAAGAGAGCAGCAAAGTATCATAGCTCCCATGTAGCCACTTCAAAATACCCATAAAATATGACTCTAAACAAATTCTAGAGCTCTAAAATGCACACGAATATACTTTCTACTAAAGGCAGCTCAGCTAGGAGGCACCATCTCAGGGCTTGAAGCTGAAACTAGCCAGCCTGAAATGGCACCTTGGCCCTGGGGGCAGCTGGATGAGCTGAGATGCAGCTGGAGCAACAGAAGAGCGGATCTGAGGCAACTGGGGCAGTTTCCAGAATTATCAAGCCATAAAGGAAAAAAAAAAAAGGGACTAAGTGAAAGACTAGTGGAAATCACTAAAATCAGGGGAGAAAAGCTGGTCCGGCCAAACTGCCTCCAGGGCAAGGAAGCAACAGAAGCAGAGGTCCTGCACCCGCTTCCACATTGCCTCTTCGGAGAGCCTGGCCTGCAGACTGCAGGGGGGCCAAGCGATCGTTCAGAGGCCAAGTGCTCTCACATTGAGGGGCCTGGATCTGGATTGTGGTCTTGGGTGGTGGTCCTGGGGTCTCTTTTCAGTGGCCCAGAGCTGGGGAGGGCCCCAGCAGCCTCCTAAAAGCTACAGCAGCTGGGAAAATCCCAGCGATTTGGGACAGAGCTTTCCCCTCTGGAAGCAGAGTTCCACAGAGCTAAAAAATCTCTGATTGGTCAGCCATGAATAAGCATAAGAAGCAAAGTAAGAACAGCAACCAAACCCTAGATTCCTTCTTTGGGGAAAAGAAGGATCAAAGCAGGGAACAGGAAGAAGACAGCATAGTCAGAACTCCCACACTAAAAGCTTCCAAGAAACATGAAGATTGCCTAAAAGCTAGAGATCAGCTGAAGAAGGATTTTGAAAACCAGATGAGAGAAGTGGAAGGAAAATTGGGAAGAGAGTACAGCGTTCCAGGGGAAAATATGGTCATTCAGTGAGGTGGAGGACTTTCAAACATTCTTGCTG
>CM053585.1:287855138-287873948 GCA_028646515.1 Pseudochirops corinnae
ATGGGCATCCCCTATATTTCCAGTTTTTTGCAACCACAAAGAGAGCTGCAATAAATATTTTTGCACATATGGGACCTTTTCCCACTTCTGTAATCTCTTTGGGATATAATCCCAACAGTGGTATTGCTGGGTCAAAGGGTATGCAATTATTTATAGCCCTTTGGGCATAGTTCCAGATTGCTCTCCAGAATGGTTGTATATGAAACATATTCTTATGGAATGGAAAGGATTTTGATTGGCATCAGGGGATAAAATCATGGATCCTTGAGCTCTTGAGTTAAGTGTACCCATGAGTATGATAACAGAATCAATATCTTCCTCTCATATCATTCCCAACACTTAATTATAAACATGATAACACAGATGACAGATAAAGGGTATTATTGCTTGTTCTTCCTTCAAAATAAAATCTGATTATGAAAGCAAGATTTGTCTACTACACTTCATGACTAAAATTTTTGGTGTTTGTGGTAATATAAGAGCTAAACTCAATCATTCGGCTGAAAACATTTTTTTTGGTCAAACACCTCCCTCCATTCCTTTGCCTAGGTGTGAAGTCCGCAGGTGTGGAACATTGCAATTTTTTTTGAATATTTTCAATATATTTTTCAATTTGCTAATTTCTTTTTTCTCATGCATTTACTTTCTTTTTAAAAATCTTTGTTATAATAGTGACTTTCTGGGGAGAAGAAGATAGAGAGAAAACAAAAGATACAAATGAATGAAGCATTATTAAGTGCTTATTTTGTAAAAGATACTGTGGTAAGTGCTGGGGGTGCACAAATTTAATTTTTGAGTTACTTGTTTAAATTAGTCTGCTGCCCTAACATAGATGAAGATCTGTTCTCTGCTTTAGGATTGCAGGGTCCCTACCGGACTATCAAGTTTCTCTATTCATATAAGAAAATCCCATTTTCTGCTCTATAATGAGAATAAAAGTATAGGCATGTGTGGTCCAATGGAGAGTCTACTGGATTGGGAGTCAGAGAATCTGGGTTCAAATCTTGACTTTTGTGTGTCACTTTCCACTTAATTCAATTAACCATTCCACCTAACTTCTTTACCTCTCTTCTTGAGGCAAATGAAGAAACAGGAGAAGAAAACTTTTGATAGCCCCTTTTAGCTTTAAATAATGTGGTCCTATGAACAACAATGAAAGGCTGACTCTTTCTGCTTCAAAAGACATTTGAAACTCCTGCTTCTGGGTCTTTGCTTAAAACATTCATTTCAACCTGCATAAAATGTCCCTACCCCCCACCCCTCTGTTTAACTAAATCCTACTCATTTGCTAAATCACAGCTCCAATGCTTGCCTCAGCTGTGAAGCTACAGACTATCTATTATTCCAGTCATTTGAAATTTGCCTTTCATTGGAGCTGTGACTTTAGCTGGAGTGTGAACTTTCTCTGCTGATACTGATTCCTACCCATCCATGACCAAGTAGATATATCTTAAGAAGGTGGCTAAGATATAGAGAGGTTAAATGACTTTCCAAGGGTGAGAATTAGTAGTAGAATTTTAACCGTTATGGATTTAAAGGACTCCAAGTCCAGCCAATGATTTTGATGAAGCTAGAGCACTGGGGTTGATCTAATAAGATGAAAGTCAATAAAGGATGGGAGAGGCATGGTTATACATCAGTTATTCTTAGGAGAAGAGAGGAGAGAGAGAGGGAAAGATATTGGGGGGTAGTATTAGTGAACTGTAAAACCAAAATGGATCAGCGAGGTGATGTCACAGTCAGGAATAAAAACAAAAGAAATAAAATACTAGTTATGAGAAGTATAGCTTGGAATGAAGTGCTGAGAGTTCCTCTGTACACAAGTCTTGTTAGACCTCATCTGGAGCACTGGCTCAGCTTGGGACACCAACATTTAAGAGGGAATTTGATAAATGGGAGCATCCAGAGCAGGACAATAAGTTTAATGAAGGGTTCTTGTGATATGAGAATTGGCTGAAGGTACTAGACCTGTGAAGTATGTAGAAAGAAGACTCAGATTGGGTGGAGGGAGTAGGGTAGGATGATTGTCTTCCACATCATATGGAGGAGAGATAATGTTTTGTCTGGCCCTAGATAGTGGAATAAGGAGCAATGAGTGGGAGTTACAAGGAGAAAAAAAATATATTATTAATTTGGGGAAAATCTTCCTAATGATTAGAGCTCTCCATAAATGGAATTGGCTACCTTGAAAAGTGATTGGTTCCCCTCTTTTGGAGGCCTTTAAGCAGAGGCTGGACAATCACTTGTCAAGTACAGTACAGCAGGTATTCCCTCCATGTACAGGTTGGAGTAAATAGCCATGGAAATCCTTGCCCAACTCTAATTTTCGCACTGTCATTTTCTTCCTTAATGAGAACAGAAAAATGCTGTACCTAAACTTATCTCAACATGAAGTGCACCGAACACAGAAGTTACTTAATAAAGGTTGGAGGAATTTAGTTAGTTTGAGAGGTAGAAAGAAGGAAGGAAGGAAGGAAAAATCTTGCTTCTTGTTTTCTAACCAGTTCACGAAAAGGTTAAGTTCTAGTTCATTTACTTACCAAACTCTTTATTGTCCTGTCTCTACCAGAAGGTTGCAAAGATGGAAAGAAAATCTGAGGTTCTGTAAGCAGCTGGTATGAAATATAGTGAAGCTTTCTCTCTCTCTCTCTCTCTCTCTCTCTCTCTCTCTCTCTCTCTCGCTCTCTCTTTCCCTCCCACCCCTCTCCATCACACACACACACACACACACACACACATATACACACACACACACAAATGCATACATATGGTAATAAATTCAATGAAAATTATGGATTCTTCTTTATATTGATGAATGGGAAGGATATGCTATTTCATTTTCAACTTTGTAAAAAATTAGAGGCAGTTAGAAGGCACAGAAGATTGAATGCTGAACCTGGAGTCAGGAAGACCTGAGTTGAAATTCAGCCTCAGACACTAACTGTATGACCTTGACTATGTCACTTGCCTACTGCCTACTTCAGTTTCCTTGGCTATAAAAAGGAAATCATAATAGTATCTACCTCCCAGAGTTGTTGGGGCAGCTAGGTGGCAGCAGTGAATAGAGTACCAGGCCTGGAGTCAGGAAAACTCATATTCCTAGTAGGAGGGTGAAAGACTGAAGAAAGACAATGTCCTCTACTAGATAGAGTGCTGGATTTGGTGTCATCAATCTCTAGGTTTAGATCTTTCCTTAGAAATGTAGCTGGTTGTGTGACCATGGTTAAACCACTTATCTGAGCCTCACTTTCCTTATCTGTAAAGGCAAAGACTAGGTAGATGTATCTACCTTACAGAACTACTATACGTCTCAAATGAGATAATGTAAAGTGCTTTGCAAACTTTCAAATGATGAATAAATGTCAATTATTATTATTATTATTATTAATAAGCATTAGCAATATTTGTGGCTCTTATATTACACTCTCCTGCTATGAAAAGAACCAGCAATGAAACTTACCAACTTAGCATATAAATCTCAACTCTTACAGGCATTTCTTTTTTTTTTTAACCCCCCCTTCAAAGATCCCTTCCCTTTCCTCCCATTCCTATAAATCTAGTCCCCTAAAACCCATTCCCTCAGCCTCCCCTCTAGGGATCCTTCCCTTGTCCTCTCCCCCCTCCCTATTCCCTTACCACATTATTTCTTTTGAATTTAGAGGACTTTTATACTCTTCTAGATATATATGTATTGTTCCCCCTTAAACCCATTCCCAATGAAAGTAGACTACCCACAACAACCAGCCCTCCTCCTCCATCTAATTCCTCTGTATCTGTTCTTCCTCTCACAACTCCTTTGCATAAAATAATCACTCTTTTTAGCTATTCCTAAATGATTTTACTTTTTAAAGACATATCATACTCAGGTCTACTTCAGTATTTCTCTTTTTTAAATTGATTTATTTACTTTTAGTTTACAAGATTCAGTTCCACAATCCCTTGAGTTTCAACTTTTCTCCCCTCTTTCCTCCCCCCGCCCCCACCATGGCAGCATGCAATCAAGTATATGATCTGCAAATACTTTCACATTGGACATTAGTCTGGTTGTATAGAAGGATTGTAACCAATGGAGTGAACAATGGGAAAGAAGAAACAAAACCAAACATGAAAAAGAACGAGAGCATGTAGTTTGCTTCAGTCTCCATTTAAACTCTGTTCTTTCTAGACCTTTCTCTGAATGTAGACATCTCCTTCCATCCTGAGACTTTTAGAGTTGCTTATAACTGTGCTTTGCTGAGAAGAGTCTAGTTTATCAAAGTTTACTCCAGTATTTCTTATAAACTACCCAATTACTCATGACAGTCTTAGACATATATAAATTTTACACACATAAAAACTAAATGGTCTGGTCTGATTGATTCCCTTGTAAGCAATTTTTAGTATGTACCTTATTATGTTTCTCTTGGCTCTTGTATGTCAAATCTATTAAGTTCAGGTTTGTGTTTTTTTTTTTCTTTTAGACTAAGTCTTGAAAGTCTGGCAGTTGATCAAATGTCCATTTTTTTTTTCATTCAGGATTATGCTTAGCTTTGCTAGGTATGATATTTTTGGCTAGAGCCCTAGTGCTTTTGCTCTTTGATGCATAGTCTTCCAAGACCTGTAGTCTTTCAATGTCTCCACTGCTATGTCTTGTATGATTCTAATTGTGGCACCATCATATTAAAATTGATTTTTTTTCTTGTTGCCTTTAACATTTTATCCTTGAGCTGGGGGTTTTGCCATTTAACTTTAATATTACTATTAATTTTCCCAGTAGGATCTCTTTCATGTCGTTTTTGATGGATTTTTTTTTTCCATTTCTACTTTCCCCTGCCTTGTTTTAATGCTTCAGAACAATTTTCTTTGTATTATTTTGTCAAGATTTTTTTATGATAACTTTCAGATAGTCTTATTATTCTCATGTTTTCTCTTCTTGATCTACTCTCCAGATCAGTTGTGTTTCTTATAAGATGCTTCACTTTATCTTCTAATTTTTCATTCTTCATATTTTAATTATTTCTTGACTCCTTACAACTTTGCAGACTTCACTTTGCCCAACTCTAATTTTTACACTGTCGTTTTCTTCCTTAAGATTCTGGATCTCCTTTCCTAATTGGTTGACTTTCTTTTCATAATCTCCTTGCTTTTCTTGGATTGTTCTTTTTTTTTTTTTAATTTTTCCTCCTCCTCTCTCATGTGATTTTTTGAAGTCTTTTTTAAGTTCTATGAATTGGGGTGGGGCAGGGCAGGTCACCATTTGACATTAGTCTTTTGGGGTAGAAGAGAGTTTCTTTACTTCAATATTCTCTGAAGATGAACTCCAGTCTTCTCTATTGCTATAATAACTTTCTACAGTTGGATTCTTTCTCCTTTACCTGTACATCTTTTGTAGTAATAAACTTAATTTTTATGATCACCTCTAGCCCTGGAGTATAGGGGATGATGCCTCTTGTCCCAGATCTTCAGTTCTCCCCTCTAGCCTGGAACCAAAGCCAAACCTTCAACCTCCTGTAAGTGCTCACAGCCAGAGGCATCTGGCCCTTCTGCTTCTGCAATCACTGGGAGGGTGCTATTTCCCTCTCACCCCTGCCTCCCTTTAAAGCACAGCTAGGTCTTACATTCCTTGTCAGCAGAGGTTCCCTTGATCTTCCCCAGCTCAAACACCCTATTCTTCTCATTATCTCAGGGAGGAAATTTCTTGTGGCTGGGGCAGAGAGGGCCTCCCAACCCAGCTATCCCCAATGCTTGCCCCTGCTTGTTGTGAATAGGGATCCTGGCCTGGAGTTGTTTACTCTTCACTGGGACCAAATCTCACCTGGGATTTTTCTTTGAATCTTCTCCAATTGTCCCAGGAAGACCCCTGTTGTCTCTCTATTCTTATTTATTTTTACCTGCACTTTGTTTGCCCTAAGGTGCTATTTTATCTTTCTTGTGGGGAAAAGTCTTGAAGACTTGGAATTTTCTGACCTACTCCACCATCTTTCCGACTCTTACAGGCATTTCTAACAAAATAATTTCAATGTGTTTATAGGTACATACATGTACTCTAATAAAATCTTACATGCCTCTCTATTTCCCTGTCTTCCAGGCTACCCACCCCTAGCCCAGGACCACACCTCCTTGTGGCAAGAAGACGATTCTGGGTTCTTGAACATTATGCAAATAGAAAGCATATTCTAGGAGCTTCCTCCCTTCTACCCTCTCCCAGAGAAAGAAGATACACCCACTATCTAAAGAACATATTGGCCAAGGACAAATAGAATATCAAGCCATAGACAATTAGAAATTACCTTGAAGACCATAAAGTACAGATCTAATTTTATATAAGGGGAAACTGGAAGTACAAGAGAGGTTAAGTGATTTTTCTCTTCCATAGGTAGCAAATAGAAGTAGGTTTTCCACTTAGGCCCTCTGATTCCTAAGTTATCATTTTTAAAATCTTTTCCACTATACTCCACTGGTCATCAGGAACAGGCTAGTCACCAACTATGAATAATGTATATGAAGGTATGTTACATATTCTCACACACACACACACACACACACTCACAAACACACTCCCTCCTCCTCCCTGCTATGGCGCATATATGTATATATGCGAGAGTCTTAGTGGAGCTTTAATGACATATATATATATGTATGGGAATACAAGTGTATGTATGTGTGTAAAAGCTTTCCATTTCTCTCAGTGTAGTGATCTCTGCACAGGAGGTACTCAAAATTATTTAATGTATGAAGTAATATGTGCTTTTGGCTCATCAATACAAACCAGGACACATCAGTTTTATTGTGGTTCTTATTATGTGTACATTTTAATGTGTGACACCAGTAGAAAGGTGTGCCACACACATATATGTCATATATATATATATATATATGTATGTATACATATGTGTATATAATATACACATAGTAACATTCCTTCATATCACTTAATTTCCAATTTTGCTATTCTGTGGTGGTGAATGAAAAGAGTCACAAGTTGCCTAAACAGCTCTTTTACCTGGGACTTGTCCACACAGCTGAAAGACCCAACCCATTGTGAGATCATGGAAACAGCAACAGAATTGGTACCCGGAGACTTGACTTGCAGTTTCAACTCTGCTACTTACTACTTATGGGACCCTGGGCAAGTCACCTTGACTCTTTCTGAACCTCTTTTTCCTCATCTGAAAAGCAAGGCAATCGGAATAGATCATCTCTAATGGAGAATGTGTGCTAGATTTAGATTTGAAGTCAGCAAACTTACCTAGGCTTCCCAGGCAGGCATTCATTGAAAAATAGAGATGCATCAGAGATGATCTCCATGGTCTATTCCAACTCTAAATGTATGATCTCTTGGCCCCATGGCTGGAATTTACTCCTAATGTAAACTATCGGTCACTATACTCTGTTTACTTACAGTCTGTTATAAAACAGCCTATGTTTCTTGTTTTGCTATTGTTTCTTCCTTATGTTTATGAAGATTCATTATATTTTAGGTTCCTCAAAAGAACTAGTTTCATCCCACTCCAATTGCAAGAAAGAACATTCATGTTGGAAATGGTTCTCCTAATAGCTATACTTGTTGGAATCCTTATTTAACTTCCTGACTCAAATTAGAAAGATGCCTTATCCATGGGGTCTCTTCTGATGCCCCAAATGGGAGCTGATTTCTATTGAAATGGAACTTTCTGCCACTGATATTTTTTTTTTCTATACGCTTATAATTTTACTTTCATTGCAGTATATTGCATATGTCCTCCGCTTGACAGTAGACTGTAGTAAACATCTTGAGGGCAGGGATGATGGGGTATTTTTTTCCCCTTTGTGTTTCCCCAGTATTTAACCCAATGCATTACATATAATAGATTCTTAAGAAAAGTTTGTTAAATTAATTATTCATGTGACTGGTTCAACTCTCAGATTCTTTTTGCTTCCATCAGGCAATATCCAAGTCCCTTTGCACAGAAGCTCATTGAAAGTAGATATGGAAGGGACTATGACCATTTAGTTCAAATGTTTCATTTTACAGAAGAGTAAACTGAGGCATGGAAAGGTAATACCTGTTACACGTGGGCATTAAGAAGCAGGACAAGGATTTGGATATGTAAAAGTAACCTGGTAGAAGAAATCAAAGAGCCCCTAACCATACAAAAGGAGACATGATGCCAAAAGGACACTGCTTTAATTTTCTATAGGACAAACTCTTCTATCTTCTAGAGGTCAGGAAGAACGAAGAAGAAAACTCCAAATGTTACTTGGACTTTGCTTTTTAGATCCTGCCATTTTCTTTAGGAATCTCATTAATCTCCTCCTCTAGCTTGATTCCCAAACACTATTAACTCTGAATCACTCTATTTTTCCCATCCCTTTTCACCCTGAAGCCATCCACAGATGCAATATATCTACATTGACAAGATAAGGATCATGTTTCTCAGTAGAATTTTCTTTTTACATTATTATTTTAGGTCTCTGCTACACCCCACCCCCACCCCCCAAGGCACTGGCTTTCTAGAGACACCTTCTCAACCAGCAGAGCAGGGTTAATGGAAGGATTGAGTGCATCTTGGCATCCTCTGGTCGTCTGAGTTTGGTAAAGCAGCATAGTGAACTCAAAAGAGCACTGCCCGTGGAGAGAGTATAAGAATAGCAAGGATTTAGCACTACTTGGGTTTTACTCCCAGCTCTTCCATGTATTAGCTGAATGACGTTAAACAAGCCCCTTTACCTTAGCCTCAGGCTCCTTACCTGTAAAATGAGTATAATAATACTTGTGCTATGTACACAGGGCCTCTTAGGAAACAATAATAAGAATATTGATGTAACACTATTTTCAAGACACTGCATTAAACACTTTTTAATCATTACAATTATGAACCCCATTTTGCAGGGGAAACGGAGTCAAATAGAGATTGACTTGCCCAAGGTCGCATAGCTAGGATGTGTCTAAGGGTACATTTGAACTCAGACCTGACTCCAGGCCTACTGTGCCATATAGCTGCCCCCTTTAGAAAATACTAATCAGTGCATAAACATGTTTCTTAAAAAGGACATAATCTTATTTCTAATCCTTTATTTTCTTGAAGTTGGAACTGATTATATTACCATGTTGCCCAGACTACTCACTGGTACAGACACATAAACACATCAGAACCAATGATTCCATGCCTGATTCACTGTCTCTTCCCTAAAGTGGCTATTTCCCAATCCTTTTCTTTTCCCTTGCTACATTCCCTCCTTTGGGATTCTTATATCCTCACATGGTATCAGTCTATATAGATAACTTGATTTTTTTATGTTTACAAATTGCTTTCAATAAATAGTTCCAATCAATCCTTATAATAGCTCTAGCAGATAGATACAAAAGGCATTATTAACTCTATTTTTTTCTTCATCTCTCTACTTTATTTTTTCCCATTTAAAAAAAAATTTGAATATAACTAGCATCAACTGAAATGAGCACTCCTGCATACAGCACAGAACAGAAGGAGAGAATTGTACATGGAATTGTGAATCATTACTAAGGACAGCTTGTTTTTCTGTGTAAGCACATAATACATTCGATACGTAACTGTCAATGTATTCCTTGTCTGTAATTCCTTCTGGCCTTTCTTTGGCTCTCTGCATTTCAAAAACAGGTATCAATAATTTCTTTTTGTTGTTGTTGTTTTTCCTTTTCTTTGGGGGGTGGGGTGGGATGGGAGGGGTTTCTATTCCTAGTTCTTCTCCTCTTCATTCACCCCAAGTGAGAAGACAAACATTTTTATAAACAAAAGTAAGGTCATACAAAATAAAACCCTGCATTGGCCATGTCTGAAAATTTGCACTACATCCCACAATTTGAATCTATCACCTCTATCTCTAAACTAGATGCTTTTAAAATCAGTATGTCCAATTCTGGCCTGCCTTCCAGGCTCTAAACCCATATCTCCATCACCTTTGGGACATTTCCATCTAGATGTTTCATAAGGAAGATATCACAGTCACCATTTCCAAAACTAAGCTTATTATCTTTTCCACTAGCCTCCTTCTTCTGACATCACTACTTTGATCTGGGACAATCATGCTTTTGCATTTGTTTGGAACTCCCAGTCCTGTCAGTCCAAGTGCTGAAAAATATCTTGCATCTATCTCCTTCACTGTCATTGCCCTAGTAAGACTCCTGGTATAAACTGGGACAATTAACTCTTTTGTTCTCATTTATGATTTCTTGAAATATAACTCTTGAAAACTAGGTTTTGATAAAGCCCATTGGGATTCAAATGGAGCTACTTGACCATCCCTTTAAACCTAAATCTGAGTCTCACTGATTGGCCAATAACAGGTCCCAACCCAAGCCTCACTTTCTCATTGTTTGAGTTTTGATGGCTCAGAGTGAATGTAAATAGCAACTATTTCTGTTCTAGCCAGAAATTCTGAGTATCTTCCTCTTTCAGAATGATTCTTTTGCCTCAATTCTGGCCTAGCCTTTATTCACTGAATGGGTATTGTCTCAGACATTTGGGAAAGACCTTAGTTTACCAAGGCCAAGTTCTCCCACTTCACTCAGGGCCATCGTCAGTTGTCCTGATCTATGTCTTGCCATTGGATTTGGAATGACTGGAGTAAAGAGTAAGGCTGGTGACTTGCACAGCCCTCCCTCACTTAAATCCAATTCAGTTGCAAATCAAGATCACCCTGGGACATCATTGGTCCTCTCTGAGAAGCAAGGATGAACAACGCCAGCTCCTTAGACCATTTAAAAAACCTTTTCTTTCGATTGATTTCTATTGTTTTTGACATCACCTTTAACTGCAAATGTATCCCTCTGTCCCCCTACAACCTTTCTCGTAACAAGAATTTTAAAAGAAAGTGAACAAAAGTAGTAAAGCAAAACTACTCAACCCACCAACAGCTTACCTCCTCCTCCCCACTCACACTCTCATCCACAAAGAAGGGGCAAGCAAGGTTCATTTTCCCCAGCTTTCTTCAAAGCCAAGCTTAGTCATAATGGCGCACCATTTTTATTTCCTCCGTGTGTGCTTTCTTTTACTTTGCTTTAGTTGCTGTGTATGTTGTTCGCTGTAATTTAGTTTAAATAAGTGCTTGTCAAGATTCTCTGAATTCTTCATAGGTATCCTCTCTCATAGTGCAACAATATCCCATTAAATTTGTGTATCACAATTTCTTTTGCCCACCTAGACTATTGCAATAGCCTTCTTATGAGTTTTTCTTCTTCCACTATCTCTTCTACCCTTTCAGATGCAATCTTTCTCATTATAGATTTGATCACATTATTTATTGGTTAAAAAAAAAAAAACAACTTTAAACCCTCCTTATTGTATACCAAATAGAAGTCAAAATCCTTTACCTGATATTCAAGGCCCTTCACTGTATTTTTTCTGGGCTTAATTCATATGTATCCCCTCAACCATATTATTCTCAGGACTATGCATTGTACCCCAAAAATGCTCTACACTGTCCTACTTTCCATGCCTTTACTTTCTCTGTTCCATATACCTGGAGAGTCCTCCTTCTTTGTCTCTCCCTACAGAATCTCTACTCCTTTTTCAAAGCTTAATTTAAGTGGGATCATTTTCATAAAGCTTTCTCTGATACCTCCAGGTTGACAATGATGTTTTCTCTTCAAATCACAGTTAATATATATATATTTTTCCACATCTCTCTAGTATACTTATCATCTACCATTGTTTCTTTCTCTGGGGGTGGCTAGGTGACATAGTGAATAGAGCACCAGCCCTGGTGTCAGGAGGACCCCAGTTCAAATCCGGCCTCAGGCACTTAACACTTACTAGCCATGTGACCTTGGACAAGTCACTTAACACCAAGTACCTTGCCCTCCCCCCTCCAAAAAAGCAAAAAAAAAAAAAAATTATCTCTGTATTATTTTTCCACTAGTCCCTAAATTCCATGAGGGTAGAGTCTCCATCTTATATAAACAGTGTACCTTCATCATATAATATGGTAATCACTATATTAGTAAGGACTTAATAAATATACATTGAATGAATAAATGAATGAATTCCATGGATAAAGGCAAGTCATTGGAAAAAAACCTTTAAAACATAGTGAACATCTTTAGCAGAATATTCCATTTAGAGAATTTAAAAAGCATTAAATACATGTGGTAGAAACTGAAACCTTGAACCTAAAGAGTTTTTGGAGTGGAATACTCTCTGGCAAAGTATAATAAATACTTTATATATACATTATATATAAAACATAACTCAACTGCAAATACTCAGAATATGAAGAAGTGATTTAAATTCTTGGGTTCAGAATAATTCTAAACTTGAATTTCTAATTCTGGGGAAAAGTTGAAGAGGGAGAGAAAGAGAGAGAATGGCAAATGAGAGATCTTTATATTCTAGAAGCATTTTGGAAAGGATTTCACTAGTAGAATGATAGGTCTTAACACACTCCTTAATGGATTTGTCACTTATTGGGGGATTTCATACACGAGAACACAGCTTTGATTTGATAATAAAAGGCACTGTGTAAATAGAATCCCCTTTTATAAATTCCTTTTATCGTTAAATTCTCCATTTGTGAAATACTAAAGCATTGCGCCAGGCATGAGGGGATCTGTAGGGTGGATATAAGATGCACTACCTGCCCTCTGGAGTTAATAGCCTAATAGTGGGAAAAGGGTGATAAAATATTAGTAAGAGTAGCTACTATTTACATAGTAGTTTTTATCCATTTGTTCCTTACAACAACCCTTTGAGAGATACTATTTCTTATTTACAAGTGAAGAAACTGAGGTTAAAAGGGCCTAAGTGACTTGCTCAGTGTCACAATTAAATTCAAGAAATATTTATTACATGCATACTATATACAAGGCTCTTTGCTGGGGCTGGGGATCTAGAAATAAGAAATGATACAGTTCCTGCCTCTGAGAAACTTACATTCTACTATAGAGAGAAAATTTGGTGTCTACACTTAGAGAATGGACTTAAAGCCTGGAAAGGCTTTTCTGGCACATATACAGATGAAAGACCAGGAATATGGCATTTAATAAAGGCAAGAGATAGTTAATCATCTTGTCCTCAGGGTTCAGCTCTTAGACATATTTACATTCATTTTAATAAGCGTGGCTAGGTGGTGCAGTGAATAGAGCACTGGCCCTGGAGTAAGGAGGACCTGAGTTCAAATCTAGCCTTAAAAATTTGACACATACTAGCTGTGTGACTTTGGGCAAGTCACTTAACCCCAACTGCTCTCCAAAAAAAAAAGCCAAAAAATAAGCATTTTAATAGCAATCACAAAGCATTTTGGGTCTGAAAAAATGCTCCAAGGAGTCAAACCCATACAGCCTGATGGGGTTTTTGTGCCAGAGTTCCCCTGAAATCAGTTTTGCCAACATAAGAGCTAAACAGGGAGTCACATATGTTGTCTTACCATAAACTAGAGAGTAGGCCTCAATGACCATGGAATAGTATTAAAAATGTAGAAGTAAGATTGAGTGATACTAGCTGCATTCATTTTTCTCTGGTTTCAAAAGATTCTGGCTTAGGGCAAAGAATCTCCTCCTGGAAAGGAAAACTGGAAAACTCATTTCAACTGAGGCTCTTAGAAGAAGCAGAAAGATCATTTATTCCTTAAATGGGGGAGGGGCTAAAAAGATCTCCTGTGGGAAAATAATTTTTTTTCCACTCATCCGATGAATGAGCATGCTATGGCTTCTGCTCTCTAACGAAGTAATGGCAGGCTAGGGGCATAAAAGAAAAAGAATGATTGCAGAGACCACTCTCCTTCTAAGGAAGGAGTAGCATACCAGTTAAAGATTCAAGCTGAGACCAGAAGCTAGAAACAGCAACTCCATGCTCCCATGCCCAGTGGAGCCATAGCTGGCAATAACCAGTGGAAACTGTAGAACTAGTGCAGTGCTGCTGAGCAGGAGCTGTATGAGACCTGTGGGGAGCCACACCTGGCTGGCCTTCCAGGTGTGGATTAGCCACATCTTCTCATCTTGTGATAGCAGCAAGAAACAGACCTAATAGGAGCAGCACGATTATATCACCTGGAGATATGCACAGCTCTGGAGGAGTGGAGGCAAGATGCCCCTTCACAGATACGTCCTGTTCATATACACTCTTTTTATGTGTCTTTCCACACATGTTCCTCAAATGGATACCTCTGTATGTGCATGCCACAGCTACCAAAGTTCCCAACATGCATGCCTCTCCATGTGTGAGCATACATAGGGATGCTCAATTTCCTCATTAATGGTCTGTGTGCGTCTAAGAAAGTGTGTCCAGTTTTTGTTGTTGCTACTTTTTCTTGTTTTTGTTCAGTAGTTTCTGTCCTGACTCTTCATGACCTCATTTGTAGTTTTCTTGACATTAACATTAACAAATAACATTGGAGTTATTTACATTTCTTTCTCCAGCTCATTTTACAGGTGAGGAAACTAAGGCAAACAAGGTTAAGGGACTTGCCCAGAGTCACACAGCCAGGAAGGTCACATTTGAACTCACAAAAGTAAGTCTTCCTGACTCCAGGCCTGATACTTTATTCACTGGGCACCTGGTTGCCCATTACTTTTGTTACACCTCTATTTTACTTATAGCTTTGATTCGAACCACTTGTGTCTTTGAACTGACTAGTAAAAACTTTCTTCACAGGAAGGATGCAGACCTATACAATGTAGCCTTTATGCCACACTAGTTTGTCTGAGGGACCTGCTATGTGATACAGATGATAATATGTGCTAGGGAGTGCTGAGGACAAAGAAGCATTCAGATAATCCTCCTGGAAAATTGGAGGAGGGAAGGAACATTTTCAGGAAGAAGGATCATGGAACGGAACTTGAAGAAACACCTTGAAACAAGATGTGGGTTCTGAAGGGTAGAGATGAGAAGAGTGTGTGTTTCAGCCATAGGGGACAGCCTACGAGAGTATCTGGTGGCAGGAGAGGGAATGTTGAATTCATAAAACAGCTAGGGTAGAATCAAAGCCTTAACAGGAAGGGAGATGGTTCACTATATCTGCTGTAGGAAATGTGACACAGAGTCTTCTAGAAGTAAATGAAAGAATTGTCACGTAGCTGGGAGGGTCTATATGAGGTTAAACAACTTGGAGATTGTAGTGGATCCTGTTAGGACAGTTTCATGACTTTCTCATCTTGGAAGTAGAATTGGAGAAGGAAGATGGCAGCGGGTAACTAAGGGTTAAACATCCTTAGAAGCTGAATAGCTAAATGATGAGGGGACAAGGAATTCAAGGATGAAAAACTATCTTATTGAACTAATTAAACACAGGTCATCATTTGAAGGTAGAAAGCAAGACCCAATGGGCGAGGAGAACAGAAAGTGTTTTCATGGTTGGAGGTCATGGAGGATGAAGAAAATGCTTAAATAGGAGAGATGAGAAGATGACCAATTACGATCAGAGAAGGGAATTTCAGAGTGTAAAGTCTCAGAGGTAGAACAGTTTTGGGAAATTACATTAAAAAGTATGAAACAAAGGGAAAAGGGTTATTAACGGTGCGATTGAGAAAAAGCTTCCTGTAGGAGGAAGTATTTATGTTATTTAAAGGATGTGTAGTAATTTAAGAGACAAGAAGGGAAGGGAGGGCATTCTGGACTTACCAAACACCATGAGAAGGCAGGAAGATATGAAAACACAGAGCATTTTCATTGGATGTAAATTCCTATAGTTAAGCTAGAGCATAGGCCTGAAAGAGGACATTTCTGTAACTTTAACAGAGCTAAAAGTTTTTCACCCTGCTACTCATTCCCACCTCACATCCTATAAACTTCTGTAAAATAAATAAACAAAAGAATATAGACTGCCCTTTTATGTATTTGGAAAAAAAATCTGTAAGTTTCTAACTTTTGAAAACATGTTATAGAAAGTCATTCAATCAACAAGCATTTATTAAAAGCTTACTATGTGCCAGGTCTGGAGGAAGAAAGACTCATGAAGAATCAGACATAACCGAAAATGAGTGGCATGTGCCAGGTACTATGCCCTAATCCAGTGGTTCTCAACCTTCCTAATGCTGTGACCCTTCAATACAGTTCCTCATGCTGTGGTGACCCCCAACCATAAAATTATTTTCGTTGCTACTTCACAACTGTAATTTTGCTACTGTTATGAATTGTAATGTGAATATCTGATATGCAGGATGTATTTTCATTGTTACAAACTGAACAAAACCCATAGGTTGAGAACCACTGCACCTAATCCCTAGGGACACAAAGAAAGGCAAAATCACTCTCCCTGACTTCAAGTGACTCACTTATACTGAGCAAGATAATATATAAAAAACTATGTACACTTAAGATGTATTCAGAGGAGGCACAAAATAATCTCAAAGGAAGGCATTAGCAGTGGGAACAGGGAGACCAGGAATTGCCTCCTAGAAAAAATGAGATTTGAGCTGAGTTTTGCAGGAAGCCAGGAAAGCTCAGAGATGGCAGCCATGGGACAGAACATTCTAGGGATAGATAGTACAAAGTCAAGGAGTCAGTGTCATGGGCAAGGAAAATTAAGTAGGTGTGTATAGCTAGATTATGGAGTGTATGAGGTTATGAAGTAGATTGTAAAGATGACAAGGGTCTAGCTCAGCGGTTCTCAACCTGTGGGTTATGTTCAATTTAACTACATCCTGCATATCAGATATTTACATTACGATTCATAACAGTAGCAAAATTACAGTTATGAAGTATCAACAAAAATAATTTTATGGTTGGGGTTCACCACAACATGAGGAACTGTATTAAAGGGTTGCGACACTAGGAAGGTTGAGAACCACTGGTCTAGGTTGTGAAGGCCTTTAAATGCTAAACAGGGACTTTGTATTTCTTCCTGGAGGGATCACTCTACATTTGATCCTGGAGGGAGCTGGTGTAGTTTAGTAAGTCAGTGACAGAGGGCAGGGAATGACATAATCTGATCTTTAGGAAATTTTTTGGCCACAGAGTGGAAAATGGATTGCAGTTCAGAGAGATCTGAGGCAGGGAGTTATAAAGGATGGTAGCTATGTAGGGAGTAGGGAGACATAAGGGAGAGATTTTGTACAGGTTGAAATAAGAAGCTTTGATAACAGATTGCCTATGTGGGGTGAGAGCAAGGACGTAAGGATGGCACCAATTGCAAACCTCAATCACTGGGAGATTTTAGTTCCCTTGACAGGTTAAGGAAAGCTAGGAATGGGGGAGTATTTAGAGGAAAAGTTAATTAGTTCTGTTTTGAACATGATGAACATCCATTTTGATATGTCTAGACCTGATTTCGAATTCCATCTCTATTGCTTAGTTACATACACTATAACCTTGGGTAAATCATTTATCCTCCTTGGGCTTTGATTTCCTCATCTGTGAAGGGAATATGTGTTCTAAGCTCAACCCAATATGAGCTCTATGGTTGCATGATCTTATGAAAGGTAATAACAAGGCTATATGGGTCTGAGGAAAGCTCACTGGCTCTGGAGTCAGAGGACCTGATTCCAATCCTACCTCATGTTTACTACCTGTGTGACCTTGAGCATTTCTCTTAACCTCTATAGTCCTCAAATTTCTCACTGAAATGAACACATTGGATTAGATCAGTGGTTCTCAACCTTTCTAGTGCCATGACCCTTTAATACTAGTAAGTAGGTGTGTCTGCATGTGGGCGGACCCACCTGGAGACAGATAGAGGAGTTGTGTCTCGGTTCCTAAGACCATTGGGAAATAAGTGTTTTCCGATGGTCTTAGGCCACTCCTGTGAAAGGATCATTGGACCGCCACAGGTTGAGAACCACTGGACTAGATGGTCTCAGAGGTTTCTTTGGCCTCCTATGTCTACCAATGACTCTATGTTCAAGAAATTTCTATTCCAGTGATTTGGGATTACTTTATCTATACCAGGTATGAACTTGTTGCTTAGTTTTCCTCCTAATACAGCTTTTATTCTTGCATCATCTGTACTATGTCCAAAATGGTATTGGAATGTTTTATAGGTGCTCACTCTGATGACAGATAAAGTGAAGTTAAGATGCCTTCAAATTGGATTTCATTTAACCAGTGAATGAAGTCAAGGTAGAAGTGAGTGCTTTTTTTTTTTTTCTCCTTATCATATCCTTTTGCTCACTGTGGCAAAAGTTAATTTCCATAGTGCATAAAATCACTGAACATTTATAAGTTCAAGAAAAGCGATAATTTCTTTAATGGAACAATAGAAAATGTTACTTTGGTGATAGGAGCCAAACTGTATAATCATATGGTATTTGAAATTAGTCACAAAAAAGGTGGTTTTTCTAAACAAACAAATCTTTTTCTTCCCCCTTTCATTTTTTCTTAAGAAAAGCTTTTACTTCTGTAGAAATCACATCATTATAAGTGGCTTTGTATCCTGAATTCTGTGGGGGAGCCAAGGAAAATAAAGAGAACTTGCAAATGTTCTGGTAGAGATTTAGTTCAAAATTGCCTAAACATCTTAATGGATTGCCTGCTATTTTCCATTGTAATTTCAAACACATTTGGGCTATGTGGATATGTTAACCAAAATAAGCCTTGTAACATGGTAACTTGAGGCATTGCAAATCCGCCACCATCCTTTTGATCCACTCAGATCTACAAGAAGAATAAAAAGGTTGTTTTTTTTTTTTTAACTGCCTGAGAACTATGGAAGAAATTTACCAGTTGGATGTGGTTGTGAAAAACAGGTGTTTCTGCTAGCACACTAATAATACCCTCCCTTAATTAACATAAACAAATATTGTGAACATTTGGGCACTGGATAAATTCCAGGCTGAATTAAGCCTAGAAATATCCTCAGCATCCTTAGTAAAATTTTGAGTAAGATGATATGTTTCCATGAATTATTCTATTCTTTTAAAAAAGGAAAAGCAAAACGGGG
>CM053585.1:287874448-287896163 GCA_028646515.1 Pseudochirops corinnae
AGTAGTAGTAGTAGTAGTAGTAGTAGTAGTAGTAGTAGTAGTAGTAATTATTATTATTATTTGCATAGTAAGGAACTGGAATCAGAGTAGGTGACTGGTCATTGTAGACTGGCTAAACAAACCATGGTACATGAATGTAATAGAAGATTAATGTACTATAAGCATGATGAATACGAGAAACATGGAGGAATTATATGGACTGCTGCAAAGTGGAATAAATAGAACTAGGAAAGCTATATACACAATAACACAGTAAATAGAACAAATATGAGCATCAGAATAATACAACTTGAGTGAGGCAAAATTTTAATTACCAAACTGGACTCCAAAGAAGTGAGATGAGAACATACTTCCCCCTCCCCCTTAGCAGAGCCTGGGATTCCATGGGTGTTGCCCACAACCGCAGACTTCATTGATGTGTTGACTGGTTTTGCTGAATTTTTTTTTTCTGCCAGTTTATTATGGTTTGTCATTTTTTCCAAGGGCAATAGGGGAAAAGATATTGGAGGAAATGTAGGAAGTTATCAATACTTATTTTTTAAAGACTGCATAAATACACGAGATATGATTATTTTTTTACATCTCTATCTTTCTAGATTTGTCTCTTATTACTTAACATTTGGACTAACATAGGTTACTTGCTATTCCTGCACAAAACAATTGCATTTCCCCATTTTGTGCCTCTGGAAAACTTTCCCTCCACGTCTCCATCCCATGCAATCACTAGCTTCCTTCCAGGCTTAGTTTAATAGGCACTTCCTAAAGCGAGGCCCTTCCTAACCTCTTCAGTTTTTTTCCCCTCTAGTTGGTAGTTCTTTTTCTTCACCCTGAAATTTCTTTTTTATTTTCTACTTTGTATGTGGGCAGTTAGGTGGCACAGTAGATAGTGCCAGGCTCATCTTCCTGAGTTCAAATCTGGCCTCAGACAGTTACTTACTGTGTGACCCTGGATTAGTCACTTAATCCTGTTTGCCTCAGTTTCCTCATCTGTAAAATGAACTGGAGAAGGAAAACGCAATATCTTTGCCGAGAAAACCCCAAATAAGATAGTGAGGAGTCAAACAGAACTGAACAACAACCAAGACTTTGTAAATACTGAGCATCTACCTATCTATGTAAATGTTTTCCCACCCATTAAAATGTAAGGTTTTTGAGGGTTTTTGACTATCTCTTGTTTTTAATCTTTGAATCCCAAAGTTCTAAATACAGTGTTTGACATATTGCAGGAACTTTTTAGATATCTGTTGGATTTGATTGAATTAAACCTACCTTTTTACCTCTGCATTTCAGAAGCACCTTCTCTGCATCTTGAGAGTCTCATTCTGGGTTAATCACAAGCCTGATGTTCTGAATTGGTTACTAGAGGGCAATTGCCTTGGATATAGACCCTGCCCGACCCCTCCCCCTTGCTCCTATGCACAGGTTGTTTCTAAATAGAGTGTTCATAAATTGGGAGTTACCTATGAATATAAATTGACTGGCATATGTTATAGCTATTTCTGGTCATTAAAGAAAAAAAAAACTTTCAAATGCTATCTAGATTTTATATAGAATAAGCATTTTATGCCAATAGTTGCTCTAATTCACAACATTGGCTATAGAGTATATGCAGAAAACAGTATTTAAATTCTTGCCTCTGCCATGAGAGTAGTTTCTGATTCCCTTGGAATAAGTAGTTATTGATCAAGCAGGAAATGTTGAAGCCAATTATCTAATCTGGTAGAGTGATCTAATTTATTAAACAGGTTTGAATGACATTTTTAACTAGATCTGTATTATTATCCACGTAGGGAACTCCCAGTGCAGAAACTGCCTCCAATGATATAAAGAATAGTGCAATTTAAAGTCTTAAAAAATTTCCTGGGGCACGAAGATGTTAAGCAATTTCCCCATCATCACACAGCCACTGTGTTTCAGAGCCCATACTTGAAAGAAAGTCTTCATGACTTCAAGAGCACATCTCTTTCCCCCAAAACTAAGCTATATGGCCTTATGGTATAAAGATAAATCCTTAATTGGCACTGGAGAAAAGAAGTTGGAAGAACCAGGGTTTTGAGCCCAATAAACCATGCATCTAAGATTCCTTGCAGGTATTTCCCCAGAAAATTGCTGATTATTATGAATTTCCTTTTGTAGCTCAATCTCTCTGGTGCCTTACATTGTATTCAATTTTCAGTGTCTGTTTGCTATGAAAAAATGGAAAAATTTTTATGAGTGTTATGGCTATAAAAGTGATCCATTTGTTTATTACTAGACTGTATATACCTAATTAAATGGTGTATTATAGGTTCCTCTTGTCACCTTGAATTGTGAGGTCCAACAGTAGGTGTTGTCATGGCTTGGGGGCTGTAGGAATAATCCAAAGGCCTTAAATCACTAACTGACCATGACTGTAAATCTCAAAATGAAGAGGGCAGCACAAAGTCATTAAGCCCCAAAAGGAGTTGGCTTGGTAAAAAAGGGAAAGGAAATAAGAGAACAGGGTGAGGTCAGAGGAGAAGTAACTTGGTACAATAGAAATTGGAGCCAGAAAGTGAAGGTTTAAACTCTGGTTTGGCTTCTTACCACCACTGTGACTTTGGGAAAGTCACTTCATTTTTATGGGCTACAGAAATGCCTAGAACAGCAGAAGCTTAAAATTTCAAGGGACATCAGAGGTGATTTAGCCTAACCTGTGTTTGAGCAGTACCTCCCCTAAGAGATGGTAATCCAGATTCTAGTTAAAGAACCTATTTCCTAAGGTAGCTTATTCTAGTTTGGGAATGCTCTAATCATTAGGAAATTTTTATAGAATTTTTTCCCCATTTTCTACTGTTCCTAATTCTACCCCTGAGGCAAACTTAATGACTAATCCTTCTTCCACAAGACAACACTTAAAACATTTTGGAGACAGCTCAGGTTTCCACTTTTTTTTCTCTTCCCCAAGCTAAACATGAAGAATTCTTCAATCAGCTCTCGTATATGTTATGGCCTCTGGTCAGAGAAAAGCAACGTTACTATGACATATGGTGGTATTGAGAGAAAAAAATTGTATAAGATGAGGGATTTAAATTTCAAGGAGCCAAGGAGCAAGATGGGGAATGGAACAATAGTAGCCTGAGCACCTAGATACTCTATCAAGCCCATAGGCTTTCTGCAACAGCTCTGTGGAGGGCTTCTAACCTCTGAAGGTGGATTGGAAAACCACCATAGAAATCTCTTAAGATTTCTATGAGCAAAGGTAGGAGTAATGTCTGGAAGAAAAGGAGAAGGGAGACAAACAACAGCATCTCTGTTCCTTGACCTCCCCTCACACATAACCAAATCAGCATTTTGCACTTGCCTGACGAACAGATGAAATAGGCAGGGGTCGAGAGCCTGCCGCTTCGAGGACACCTGTGGCCCTCTAGGTCCTCAAGTGCAGCCCTTTGATTGAATCCAAACTTCACAGAACAAATCCCCTTAATAAAAGATTCGTTCTATAAAACTTAGGCTTAGTCAAAAGGCCACACCCGATGACCTAGAAGATCACATGTGGCCTGGAGACAGCAGGTTCCCCACCTCTGATCCATTACTTATCCAATTTCCATAGATTTCCTAATGGAGAATAGTATAAGATGGAAATGTTCTTTGGAACCATATTTTGAAGGATATTTAATGTCGAGCTGAAATTAGTTAGATCTAGACTCTGGATCTCTTGACTTCTAAAGAGTAGTTCACTCTTACTCTATACAGAGATTACTAGAGACTCAAAACATTCCACTCAGCTATTTACATCTGCCAGGGGTTATCATCATAGTTAATAAAGTGAAGATATTCTTTCAATGAAAGGTCAGAGTTATTGTCTTAGGGCTCAAAGGACCAGCACAGTTCACCAGTCCCAGTTTTCATTTTTTCTATCCTCCCACAAAACCCAAGAACAGCCCCTCTCCCCCACATACATATACATGAGGGGCTCCTATACTTCTAGGTTCCACACCATTCACACCTTCATTCTATTCACAGTGCTGTTATGTTCTCTCTACTTTCCTTTATTTCTTCTTTCCTCTCCTAGAATTATTCTTTTTGACCACTTACTCAATAAGCTTTTGAAGTCTTATCACAAATATACCTACCTAAGAGACCAGACCTTTAACCACTATGCTAAACCTCTGTTACCCATAAACAAGAGACATCATTGATATATCTTAAATGTCTGGTCTGGGGTTGTGGAAGGGCAGAATTGATAACTGTACATTGAAGCACAACATATTCTCCTTCTTATCATGTGACTTCCCTTGACATGCTCAACACTAACAATGAGTTGAAGAACAAAATAATAATTCCACTAGTTGAACAATTTTAAAGCTTTCTACTTATTTCTGTCAAGGGAGTTGAACTTTTCTGATGCTTCCTAATAGGATAAAGGTAGCAAGTGACTTCCCTAAATCAGTGATGCACCAAAACATTTTGTATAAACCACTCAAGAACCCTGTGTACATTACTCTCTGAGGCATTTATAAAAACAAAACAAAACAAAACAAAATGGAGATTTCTAACATTCTATCAGTCAACAAGCATTAATTAATCAACTATTGCATGTCAGGCTTTGGGATAGACAATAGAATTCAAATACAAAAATGATGTCTCTATGTTCACGGAGCTTGCATTCTTCCCTGGTTGTGGTATTGTTATAACCCATTTGTAGATGTGAATAGAGCATAGATGCAAAATAAACAGTAAGTGAAGAATATGTTGTGGTTGAAATACTGAGGAGATATCCATGTGGAAGTGTTCAGTTGACAGATGGATATGTGGTACAGTTCAGGAGACAAGAGAGAAGAAGGTCTATTTAAAAAAAATTGATTAGATACACTAATTCTTGTTGTTCAGTCATGCCTGGCCCTTCGTGACACCATGGACCACCGTACATTGAGTTTTCTTGGCAAAGATACTGCAGTGGTTTGCCATTTCCTTCTCCAGTGTATTAAGGCAAACAGAGGGTAAGTAACTTGCCCTGGGTCACATAGCTAGTACATGTCTGAGGCTGTATTTGAACTCAGGTCTTCCTGACTCAAGACCTTGCAACCTCTGCACTATGGGCATCTAGCTGCCTTTAGGCACACAGTAAGGAGTGAGGCAAAAGAATCTAAGAAGTGTTCTGATGGGTGGGAGGAGAACTGTAGCATAACAGAGAATATTCAGAAAGAGGGCATGGTTAATAATATCCAACACTGTAGAGAAGTCAAGAAGGACAGTGAATGAAGAGGCATTTGAATTTATCAATGAAGAAATCCTTGGGGAGAAAAACGTGGAGAAAGCAGTTTTATTTGAAGTTCCAGCTGCATTCTCCCTCTGACTTCTGGCCTCCTTATCCCTTTGGTGAGTTTCTCCTGGGATACCTACTTTGAGTAACACTCCAGACCAGCCACATCCTTCAGCCTCTGGACTTCGACACCATCCTTCATACACTGGTACCTCCTCCTTGCCCCCCAACTTCCCCCTTTTGGGTGTTGTTTTCTTCCCTCTGAATGCAAATTCCTTACAGGGAAGAATTTTTTTTTTCTTTTCTTTTGCTCATGCTTTTATCCAGCAGTTACCAGTGACTGGCACATGTAAGTGTATAATAAGTGATCCTTAATTTGACTTGACATGAGTCATGGCATGGAAGCCAAATTCCAAAGGATAGAGAAGTGAATAGGAGGTGAGAAATTGAAGACCAGGAGTATAGATAACTTTTTCTCGGAGTTTGAACATGAAAGAGAAGAGACATTTAAGGAGATTTATAAAAAAGGATGTTAAGGTCAATTGAAGAGTTTTCTTTTTTTTTTTTTTTTAAGGATGGGGGAAATCTGGGTATCTTTGAAGGTCGCAGGAAAAGAACAATTAGATAAAGAAAGCTTAAAAAATAGGGTGAAAGAGAGGATGATCAAAGGGTCAAGTTGCCAGAGGAGATGAGAAGGTAAGGAATCAACGGCACAAGAGGAAGTATTAGCTTTGAAAAGAAGGGTCACATCATAGACTAGAGCAAAGGAAATAAAGACAGGGGATGGTGCTAAGTTGATTAAAGTGTGGAACCAGGGAGGATAGGAAGCTTGTGATGCGTGGCCTCTGAGGTATTTTTTTTCTTTAAAGTGTAGGGTGAGGTCATCTGCTCAGAGGGAGGGGAGCAATTTCCATGTAAGTGGTTCAAAAAAAGAAGGTTTGCAATAGTTGCTGTGTGGAGTGCAATAGAGAGTCTATCAGAAAGTTGAAATTGAATGACATAGTTTTACAGTATTCTCATTCAGTGTAGTTGTAAAACAATTTATAATAACATTTAGCAGTGCCTGAGCAATGAGAAGACAGACAGTGGGAGAAACCTAGGGTTAGAAAGAGATAAGTGATGAAAGGGCACTGGAGCAAAGGATTCTGGGATGGCAGACATTTGAACTAGTTAATTCATCAAGCAAGATTCTGAGAGAAAGAAAGTTAAGCTGAAATGGGGGTGTCAGGGTGATATCCTGGGAAATCAAGAGGATGGGAGGGATGAATGGTGGAAATGAAGGGGCTATAGTGAGGATGGAGCAGAGGTTTAGGAGAGTTGAGGCAAAGGAATCTGGAAAGAAAAATATTCTATGGACTGTGGAAGTTGAATATTTAGAGTAATGGCCAGGTCAAGGCTATTTTTGTGTCTGGCTGAGATAAAGTGAAGGAACAAATAATAGGAGATGAGGAGGTTAAAGGAGCATCAATATATAAGTATAAGAAAATAAGTTGGTGTAAAAAAGGAAGACTGAGGCAGGACCTGAAATCCATGCTAGAGGGGAGATCATGACCTACAAACCAAGAAATAAATCCTGGGACTGGGTGTGAGTGATATACTTAGACAATAAACCTCAAAGGAGAAGACACTGAGTAAATATGGTAAGGAGAAAACCTGGTGTGAAGAGCAAGCCTTGAACAAAGGAGAAGAACAAGAATACTTAGTACTTGGGATTGTGACTAGGGATATATGGTGAGAGAGTAAAGTTTCTGTGATGAAGGTGATGAAGGCAGATGAAAGGTGAAAGGAAGAGGGCTAGCATGAAGAGTAATTTGTGAAAAATGGACTGCAAGTATTGATAGGCCACAATGAAATGAGAAGACGTAGTTGGATAGGGCCCTAGAAAGGATACAGCTAATATGGATGGATATCATTGAATAGGGAGTGAGTGGCTAGGAAAGGGAGCTTGTGATTAGGCAAAGCACAATTCAAAATCAAAAGAAATAAAGGCAGTAGATAGTTCTGCCTCTTTTAGTAGCTGTAATAAAATTTATTTGATTATTATTTATGAGCTGGATATGGAAAATGTGGTTGGGGAGAACAGGTGACACTAGGGCTAATGGCAAGAGGACCATGCTGCCTAGGACCTGGTTGGTATTCTGGTATAAGACCCAAAGCTGAGTAGATCACCTCCCTCAGAGTGAAGTGTATGTGGTTTTGTGTGTGCATGTGAGTGTGTGTGCATGCGTGTGAATGTGCATGTGCATTTGTGCAGGTGTGTGTGCATGGGGGTAGAGAGGACAGGGTGCTAGGCAAGTTCACTATAACTGAAGGTTTGTTTCTCTTAGTTGGAAAAGGCAGTCGGTGAAGAAAATAGCAAGACCAACAAATTAGGGAAGTCAGAAATGTTTTGTTTGTGTTCTTATAAAATCAAACACATCTAGTTCCACATTTCTCTTTCTCCTCATGCCCTTCCTTGGATGAAACCAGAGAATTCTAGCACTGAAAAATTAGAAGGAGGCTCATTTACCTTATCTGTAAAATAATAGGGGCAAGCTAGATGATCTCAAAATTTCCTTTCACCTCTAAATTCCAGTATCCTGAGTGGCAGTGTTCTGAACAAAGTTGTTTTTGTAAGGATCTAGATGCCTTCCACTTGTTTTTAAGAGTGCTTGCTTTTTCAGTCCCCTCCCCCCAACCCATGATCACATGCATTCTGATTACCCCTTGCCCCAATCTGTCCTCCCTTCCATCACCTCCTCTCCCCCAACCCCTTCTCTTGACCTCTTCCTTTTCTATTTTCCTCTAGGGTGACGTTCAGTAATTAGTTCTTATATGGCATTGTGTTAAGTGTTGGAAATATAGAGATGAAAAGAACCTTAGCTTGTACCCTAATAGAGACTATAGTTATTAGTATATTGGAATAGCTATAATACAGATTAGAGAAACATTAGGGTGTGAGTAGACAGCCAGTCTTGGTATTAGAAAAACCTGAATTTAACTCATTCCTCTGACACATATTAGCTGTGTCATCCTGGGCAGGCTGCATAACCTCTCAGTTCTCCAAGAAACTTTCTAAGCCAGTAGATCAAGTGCTGTTCTGCTCTGGAAGAACAAGTTTCTTTATTAGAAGTTCTATCCTGTCCCCTCCTATCCCATGAGTTAGAATACAACAAGTGCTTAGAGAGTTGGTGGGTCTGCCTTGCTCAAGTCTCTTTCCAATCCAATCTGTTCTGCATTCAGTCACAAAAGTAATTCTCCAAGCTTGCAAGTCTGTTTATATTACCCCTCCCTACTCCCCCTTCCCCACTCAATAAACTGGAATGCCTTCCTATGTCCTCCAGAAACAAACTCCTCCCTTGGTCATTCAAAGTCCTGCATGATCAAACCTCCTCTGACCTTGCCATTCTTCTTGTACCTTACTTCCTCAAACATTCTTTGATCCAGGGACCCTGGCCTCTGGGCTCTTCCAAGATCAAGACTTTCTGTCTTGGGGCTCTAGGCATTTTCTCTGACTGTTCCCCAAGTTTGAAATGCTTTTCTTCCTCATCTCCACCTATGAGATTCCTATGACTTCCTTTAATTCCCAATTAAAATCTGATCTTCTACTGGAAACCTTTCTCAAGCCCTCTTAATTCTAGTGCTTTCCTTTTATTAATTATTTCCTATTTATCCTGGGCATAGCTCGATGTTGTCACACCCTTTAGAGTGTGAGATCCTTGAGAGCAAGGAATGTCTTTTGTCTCTTATTTATATCCCCAGCGCTTAGCACATAGTAGGCATTTAATAAATCTTTATTGGTTAACTTGAAAAATTTAAGGAGGGAGGGATCACTTCTAGCAGAGAGAATAAATTAAGGCTTCCTGGAACTATCAAGGGGTGTCCATTCTAGCCATAGAGAATGTGTCCAAATAGGTAGAGTAAGGAAGGGATAGATGAAATTGGGTCTCAATTATTAGTCTATTAATTTTTACCCCCCTAGAGCTCCTGTTTCTTTAAAGGGGAATAGTGTCAGGCAAGGCTAGTAATGCAGGCTAGAGGCAAACTGAAGTTCTTTGAATTCAATACTAAGAATGATGAGCAGGAGAATTGTGAGGATTAGAAATACATGCAGATTGCAAATGGTTATGTTGAGGCATAGGGAAGTGTTTGAGGCACCAGGAATTAGTTGGATCATGTAGAGGTCAGAGCATATTCCACTGTCCCTGGCCAGGGGATACTGCATTGCTCAAGACTCTTGCATGGGGTTACCTGATATTCCTGATTGGCAACTCCACACTCTGGGGCCTTCATACCCTTGTAATTGCACTCCCCCTCTCACAATTCTGTTCAGTTGGGCTCTGTCACGTGTGGTAGGTGGATCTGGGGTATATATAAGATCTAAGCCTTGGAGGTTTTTTTGAAGTCTGCCTTAAGATCTGGCTGTAAGGCTTCCCCATAGAGAGACCTTGATAAACTTTTTCTGTTTGGACCTCAGAGCCATGACTCTTCTGTTCTAAAAGGTATGCTAGCGTCAATTAAGTAGGGTAGTGACCAGTTGCCCCTGCAGGTAAGTTAAGGTACTCTGAAAGAGAACCCTGACAGAAAATGACACGATTTGTATTTTCAGAAGATTGTTTGTTTGGTTTTTTTTACCCCCAATTTATTTATTTATTTTAATTTCAACATTCACTTCCACAAGATTTTGAGTTCCAAATCTCTCCCCTCCCCACAATCCAAAATAGCATGCATTCTGATTACCCCTTCCCCCAATCTGCCCTCCCTTCTATCATGCCCCCCCCTCCTCTTAACCTCTTCCTCTTCTATTTTCCTCTAGAGTAAACTAGATTTCTATATCCTATTGCCTGTGTATCTTATTTCCCGCTGCATGTAAAAACTATTTTTAACATTATTTTTTTAAAACTTTGAGTTCCAAATTCTCTTCCTCCCTCACTCCCCACCTACTCTCATTGAAAGGTCAAGCAATTTGATATCAGTTATATGTGTGTAGTCATGCAAAACACTTCCGTAATTGTCATGTTGTGAGAGAATAACTATTTTCCTCCATCCTATCCCTCTCTCATTTATTCTGTTCTCCCCTTTGACCCTGTCCTTCCTCAACTGTTTGCTGCTGATTACCCCCTCCCCCAATCTGCCCTCCATTCTATTACCATCACCACCACCACCCCATCCTCTTTCCCCCTACTTTCCTGTACAGTAAGAAAGATTTCCATACTGAATTGAGTGTGTATGTTGTTCCCTTTAGGAAGATTATGTTGGCAATGGTAGGTGAAGGAGTCATCAAAGATGGGAGATTGTCCTCAAAGCAAGTAATTAGGAAGCTTTTACAGTAGTTCAGGTAAGAAGAAAGGAGGGATGAATTTAAGATTGTGAGAGTGGTAGGGTTTTATCTATTAGATAAATTACATATAAATAAGAATGTGTGCAAATATGTGCTACATACACACATGTATGTACATATGGATGTGTAGGGGTGTGTGTGTGTAAGCTATACTATTGACTGATCTCCACAGGACTTTGTCTATTATCCATACATTGTTCTTCGTCCTGGAAGCTCATTCCATCCCCGGACTTCTCACATTCTCATACTGGAAGTACTCACTGCTCCTATGGTCTCTCCCTCTGATCTGCAGATTACTTTTAAAATCTCCACTTGAAGGAGAAGGCCTAGACCACAGATGTCTTCATTTCTTTTCAGACTGCATTGCTGAGTCATCTCTATAGGAATTTCTCTACCATGCCCTTTCCTAGCCCCCCAGTCCCCAAATCAATTTCAGCCTAATTTTCTTTGTGGTCTTTCCCCATTAGAATGAAAACTCCCTAAGAGAGTTTGAAGGTTGCCTTGCTTTCTATTTGTGTTTGATTTCACAGTGAGGTTTGAATAAACAGGAAATAGAATGATGACAAGAAATTGCTATATCTCAAAGAAACTTGCTGCCTTTTATTGTCTTGGGAAGAATTATTCAAACATGTAAAATTATACTCAGCAACCATATTCTTAGTGGTGGTTATGCAAAACTTTCAATGACAGGCTACAATTTTACCCTGGTTATTTGGGTGCTGGGTGGACACAGGAAAAAAAAAAGCATTATAAAATGCATGAAACACATGTGGTATAAATTGCTTGCTTGGCTAATGCTTAATAATGCTTCTTTCCCATTGTTTAGTCTCTGGATAGTAGTGAAGTAGGCTGGAAAACTGCTGTAGAAATGAAAATCAAAGCAAAACAGTTTGAGAAACATTTCCCATATCTCTTACTGTGTAATTAGATCTGAAACAGCTGTTTAGCCAAATCATTTTATTTTAGGATTAAAAGAAAAAGCTTCCCAACTAAAACAACAACAAAAAGACATTGAAGAAGTTGAAAATGTTTTGTTACTTATTTTTGAATCAAGCAAAACTGTGCCTAATTGGTTTTCTGGGAAACTGTCTGAATTATAGAATCCTGCCAATAACTCAGTTGATTCTTTTTTTTTTTTTCAGTTAGACAGATGTTTTGTGTTCCATTGATTCACAGGAAAAAAATGACATAATCAAGTATCCCTATAATAATGTTAACAGCTTTGAATATGAACAACTTATTTTGGCATTTTAAAATTATAAATCTCTTCCACTGGGGGAAAGAATGTTAGGAATCCACTTTCAATTTTTAAAATGTGCATTTTCTTCAAAATTTATCATTGAATTTTGTTATAGTTAGTAATCTTGAAGTACTATATTTTGGGGGTACTTATGCCACTCAAGATATTTTCTTACAACAAATTAGGTTCAATATGATAAAGGATAGATGATTGTAAATAATAAAATAATAGTGGTTTTCATACACTACATTTAAAAATCAGCAATTCACTACAAAACATTTGTTCTATCCCTGTCAGTGCTCTGTCTCCTATTCTAACTCAGAAGAAAAAGCCCCCAAGTCCCTTTGAAAGAATGAACTGTTTCACCATAAACTAATCTTCTAAGGTCATGAGTACCCCTGTAATAGGTGATCAGATATTCTCTTTCTAGTCATTATAGACTAAAATAAGCTTTGACAGTAGAATCAAATAGAGTGGTAACATAATTCAACAGCCAGAGAGCCCTAGTTAACAAAGCAAGTTCCAGTCATCGAAGTGTCAGTGTTGTCAGATTCAAGAAGAGCACTAGGTGTTGCCAGACTTAAGTTCTAATCCCAGCTTCCCAGTTCTATTACTGGTCTTCACTACTTTTGGTCAATCACTTAATCTTTCTGGGCTTCAGTTTCTTCAGGTTCAAAATGATGGGGTCAGCTTAGATGATGTGCAGCTCCAAAATCCATAATATCATGATCCTATCTAGATCTAGAGCTCTGGAAATAAATGCTTACTATGACCTTTGAAACTTTAAAGTTTACTGTTGGATAACTATCCAAGATGCTAAAGACTTTTGTCTGATACTACTCCCGACCCAGGGGATTCAAACTAAGAGATTCTGTTCCTAACCTCTGGCTTCTGCCTGCCCTAGATTTTGTCCTCCTGACTGTGAGTACCCTAATATGAATTGCCTTCTGTGCCCTGTGTCCTTCTTAAATTCTATGGGCCCATCAAATGACTACCTGACCCAATTCATTTGACTTTGACTAACTCACCTCTATACCAACCACCTGCCTTGTGCCTAGCCTGACTTAATTGCCACCCCACCTACTTCCCTCCACTATAAGAAACTGGCAGTATAATTCCCAAATCTCATCCCTGATGTTTTCAGTGCCTCTCCTCTGATAAATATTAACAAGTCTTGGAATAGTTAACAATTATTTTAAAGCTCATCATTTTGCTCTGTAAGAAATAATTTTTCCCCTCTGCCTGAAAATCCTTACTAGAAACTCATATGATCTTTATTGTCAAATTATTTTCCAATACTCATTTAAGATGTCTTTCCTTGGTTGAATTTGATGTAAGGGCTTTGTTGGCAATCCATTCATTACAAAGTGGAAATGAAATATAAGATCAGTATCCTCAAGTATTTGATACTTCTAGGCATTGTGCCTAGGTCTTTGACAAGATAAATGATTTAATGAGTTCCAAGCTAAGGAGATTAGTATGGCAGTGGTCAGAGCAGCAGCTAAACTGAGATCAATACTATTTAATATATAAATTTCATTTTGAAATGTGACTTAGAACCAGCTAGTGGATTTTTGTTAGTGGCAGAATTATTTTTTAAGTAATGGGCCTCAGGATTCCCATAGATTTTCTAATTACTGTTGTATAGAAAAATTGGAATAGGAAGGCCCCATACTCTCTCTTGCTTTACATTGCATATCAAATGTTTTGATATTTTTCTAAATGGAAGGTCAAAGCAGTTTAACTCGGCCACCACAGTATTAAGAACAGAAATATAAACATAGATTTTATTTTAATTTAAAAATGAATTAAGTAATAGGCATGAAGGACAAGATCTATCTCATGGTGACAGAGCCCTTTTAAATTGAATGTTCATTCATTCAGTTATTCTTTTGCCAAATATTAAAATAGCTTAAATGGGTTTAAGAATGAAGAGGATTAAGGCTTTATTATTGTTTAAAAAGAAAACGTGAATCAGAGGTACTTAATTAGTTACACCAGCCCTGCTTTATTTATCGAACATAATATTTAAAGTTAACATACTATTTGACATACATAGCTAGAGGCAATACATATTTTAAAAATTCAAATATGTGTTATAGTTAAACTTAATACTTGTGGTTCATGGAAAATTGTTGCTTATAAAAATTCTTGATGCTTGTGTCTTCTTTCTCATCTTAACAGTCCTTGTTGAAATTCAGAAACATCTATTGGCACAGTAAGAAACAAACTAGAAAAGTGTGGGGAAGAAATTTATAATTTGATGCCAAATTAATCTTAAATATATCTGTATATCACCATATTTATTAAATATTTTAAGTGTTTTATGTATAGCACACAAATGTTCAGAGGGTACTTGTGCTACTGAGTCCATAATGGAGTTGAATGAAGGCAGGGTCTTCATCATTTTCATCTTACTCATCACCTTGTATAATGACTTTCACATAATATTGATTCAGTAAATATTTCTTTAAAAAATGTAGTATGTAGTGTCCTCATGCTTTCTCCATTTGTCTAAGTGGTGCCATTCATTCTAGGCTCATTTTGAGTCCCACTGGCTCCATGTTTTCCCTAACGATCTCAATTCTCAGTACTGTTTCTACTGATTGAACTGTATTATTTATTGTCTTTAATACTCAGAATGTATTTATCATTCCTAAAAATTACCATGAATATGTGTGGGTGTGTATATATGTTATATACACACATATATAAACATGCATATGTATATAGTGTGTATTTGTATGAATACATTTGTGCATAATGTGTGTGTGTGTGTGTGTGTGTGTGTGTATGATGGGTATGATTTTTTTTAATGCTGTTACTGCTAAGGAAATGAAATAGATTCACCTCCTGATTAAGTGGCATCTCATATCTGAACTAGGATTAGATGTCATATCTCATCTGTTTCTCAATGTCTGGGATCTGCTCAGGAGCAATTAATAGTCAGAGAATCAAGATCCCTCTTGTGTTTCATTCAGTTGGCTCTAGCCAGTGGTTCTCAACCTTCCTAATGCCACGACCCTTCAATACTCATATGTGGGCATATCTGCATGTGGGCAGATCCACCTGGAGACTGATAGAGGAGCGGTGTCTCGGTTCCTAAGACCATCGGAAATATGTGTTTTCCGATGGTCTTAGGCGACCCCGTTCGACCCCCAAAGGGGTCGCGACCAACAGGTTGAGAACCGCCACTCTAGACTTACAGGGAATAGAGATCTCTGGCCCAGATTGGAACAGAGCATGCAGATACTTTGAGGTGGCATCTAGTGTCCATGACTGTCTAGATATGACTTGTCTTAGAGCAATCAGGGCTTCTTAACTTGGGATCTGTGAACTTTGAAAAAAAATCAATATTTGATTATAATTGTTTTTTTTTTCTGTAATACTGTATATTTTATTTTGTGTATTTAAAACATTACTTTGAAGAATCTTTAGGCTTTACTGGACTATCTAAGGGGTCCATTATGCCAGAAAGGTTAAGAATCCCTGTTGTACAAGATGTAGGCATAACCATTGTAACTGACATTTATATGGCACTTGAAGTTTTTCAAAGTATTTTTTAACATTATCTCAGGTATAGAAATGTAAAAACATTATGAAGATTCAACATGATATTACTATTGCTGTAACAATGATAAAGAAAAGAGAGATCATTCAGTCCAATGCTCTCATCTAAGAAAGGAGGAAGCTAACCCTTCAGGAGGTAAAGTGACTTGTCCAGTGTCACATAGATTGACTGGTAGAGATGCTAATAGGAACTATATCTCTAGACTGTGAACCCAGTGTTCTTCCTACTACAAAACCACAAAACCCTACAGCATGCATTAACTATAGAATTAGCCATCTTTATTCTATTGCTTTGATAAATCATTTATACTCTTTTAAAAATGCATGCCAAGCTAGGTATCAACTCTTTGTCATCTATACTGACAGAGGTTAGTAGGAAAAAAAAAATCTAAAACTTCGGATAATCCAAATATAAATGTGAAGTTATTTGGATGTGGAACAAAAATGTTATTTCATTTTTGATTGTAAATTTATCTTGCCAATTATCAAGCAGCTAATCAACAAGGATGCATTAAGCCCTTCCTCATGTTTTCTTTCTGCTAATATCATTATTAGTTTTCATTGCCTGGAGTTCACATAATTCCTTATGAAGATGAAGGCAGTCCTAAAGCCTACTGGAAGAATTGGCTGGCTTAGACTCAGAGTTTTGTCAAAGAAAAATTCACAAAATTGACTACATAGTATCATATTGCTTTCAGGAAGTATCTGACACCAAAAACAGCATCTTAAATACTTATAAAGGATTCTGATTTTGTTTTGGCATTGACTACTCTCCCCTTCACCCCCTCTACTAATGGAACCGTGATTGATCTTCTTATCCAGCTTGCATATAGAAAATGCCTGGCTAGACTCATATTTCACAGAGAAAATTCTTACTAAGTTAAAGAAAGGTCTCAGGTGATAACATCAAATCCCACTAAAAGCAAAATTAGCATGCTTTCATTCAGAGGTTAGTTATTTTCTGTTTTGTTTTAAAATGTGCCGGGGTTGTCTTCAACTAAGACTATATGTTCTTAATATGAGTTTTTTCAACCTCATTCTGTGATAACAGCGAAAATAGAACTCGGTTTGAGTTAAAGGATTGGAGTTCAAATCCAAGATCATTATTTTTAATGTTCAGTTGCATCCAATTCTTCATGACCCCATTTGGGGTTTTCTTGGCAAAGATACTGGAGTGGTTTGCCATTTCCCTCTCCAAGTCATTTTACAGATGAAGAAACTGAGGCAAATAGGGTTAAAGGACTTGTCCAGGGTCACACAGCTAGTAACTGTCTGAGTTTTGAACTCATGAAGATAAAACTTCCTGATTCCAGGCTCTATACTCTATCCACTGTCCCAACTAGTTGCCCATTATAATAACACCTACTTTGTATAGCTGTTTTGAGAATCAGGTGAGACAACGTGAGGAATGTTCTCCGTGATCCTTACAATGCTATATAAATGGGAGCTGCAGTGGCTTTGGGTACCTGTGTGCAAATCACTTCAAGTTTTGGAATCTTAGTTTCCACATCTCTATAAAATGAAACCATTGGATTAGGCTATCTCTCATATCTCTTCAAGTTCTTACGTTTTATGATAGCATTTTTTTTTTTCCTGAATTGCTTAGAGCACATGACTTTACCAGCCTAAGTGAGCCATTTTGAATATCTAAATTTCTCAAATTGTCGATTGGTAACATGTCACAAGACCTTCAATATTGTTTATATATGAAACGGTTTTTAAACATAGAATTTCTCCATTCTTTTTTTTTTTTTTTTGAATTTTAAAACCGAAGTGAAATTGACATTTGGCGAGATTTTAAAACTGAAAAGCTTTTTGTTAATGGGCTTATTACTTGTTTTTAGGTGGTTGTCACTTCCTATTCCCAAGTTACTTGTAAGTTTATTACAAATGAGTTTGTGGTCAATTTCAAATATCTGTCTTCCTAACTGGCCTTGAAACAAAACTACATAATTCTGAAAGGACCTGCCGTAGACTTGCTTGCTTGCCAGACCTGAATGCCAGAAAATTTGGTTCAGTTAACCTGCCATAAGGAAGGAGAAATTAATCTCCTAGAAAACCTCAGGAAAAATTATTTTAAGATTTATGCCAAATTTGTAACTTTTGATCTGTGCTAACATAATCTAATGAAAAATTCATCCAATTATTGGCTTTTATCTGTTTGTAGGGGAAATGAAATTTAACATGGTCTTTCCCTATTGCTGAAACAGTGTTTCTTCTTTCCTGGATTCCAAACATATTAACATGAGACTAAGTTCCATAGATGACTCAGAGTTCTGAAGCAGCCATTTTAGAAAGAAAATGCCATAAAATATTAGAACCCACAAGGACCAACCATAGACAGAATGTCAAGGGTAGAAAGGACCTTAGAATCCAATTTTTTCAACCCACTGACTTTATAGGTAAGGAAACTGAGATACAAAGAAACAAAATGACTCTTTGGGTAAAATTTCTGTACTGCCCCATGGTAATATATAACCACAAAATTAGTAGTGAAAACAAACAGAAGTTAAAATCAAAAGCAAACAACATTGGCCAGTCTGCCAACAGAGGTTGTGGTTTACATATTATTTCAAATGCTTGTTCCCTGTGTGACCTTAGGCAAATTAAAAAAAAAAAATCTCCCTGCTCTCATTTTCCTTATCTGTAAAAAGGAGAGTTTAGACAAGATGGCCTCCAAGGTTCCTTTGAATTCAAAATCTGTGATGGAAAGATATCTCTTAACTAGCCAAGACTCAGGTTTTGACAAAAAGGGTATGTTTTCCTCTTAGAGCTGAACAAGTGTTTAGCCACATTTTTCCCTTTAATAGCCTTGTTTTGCTTGAATTCAAATATTTTACTCTTTGGTCCACTTATGAGCCTGATGAGCAAGTTAATTAGATCCACACATATTATTGTACCCTTTGAAAGATTTAATTAAAATGTGCTAATGTGTAAAATCACGTATGTGTGTCTCTGGCTTTTTCATTCTTTCCAAGATGAAATGGAGTAAGTCAATTGGACGTATCAAAACTCTGGGAGTGCTCTGGTAGTGGCAGAACAAGCGGGAGTTAGGGGATGTTTATATACATAGAGGTCGAATGTGACAATTATTTCTAAGCTTTTGACAGAATAAATATTAACAGAATCATTATTTAGTGTGAGAGTGCCAGATCGTTGTCATCATGTCAAAACACGTTAGGCAGCTCTTACAACTTGTTTGTAGTGTTAAAAACCCTATTAATTTATTAATTGCCTTTATAAATATACTGTTACTCAGGGCATAATTAAGTATGGGGCCTGGAATCATTTTATGGATGGTGGAAGTTGTAGAAGTCCTAGTAAATATTACTTGGGTGTTCGCACATGTGTGAGGTGATTAAGCTTTCCAGCTGCCTTTAATTTTAACCCCTGCCAGGAAATATTGCAGTAGAAGACATTTTAATATGGTTTCCCTGTGATTTAAAATTCACAATGCTGGGAATTGCTTTAAAGTATTGTATTTCATTCCTTCTCAGAGCAAAACTTTGAGACAAGGATTTTGATAAATGGACAAAATGTTAGTATCACAGAACGTTAGAGATCATTTGGTACAACTTCTTATTTGATAGATAAGGCAATTGAATTCTAGAGTGTAGGAATGACCAGTCCAAGGTCACATAGTTTGTTATTGATAGAGTCAGGATTAGAACCCAGATCTGCTAGCTTCCTGGCCAACTATTCTTTCTGCTGTTCTGGTTGTGGTTGTTTTGTCCTTGTGTGTGTAGGTGCATGTGTATGCATTTGCTGAATCAGCATGTGGAGCTGACAAAAATGAAAAGGTGTTTTTTGTTTGTTTGCTTTTTAAGATATCGATAGAAAGAAAATCAGCAAATTAAGGGTCACTGTTTCAGTTGAATGGGACGATGGTCAATGGTAAGCACAAGAGGTGAGCTGTACTAGTGGTAGTATTAGAAAAAGAACCAAGGAGATCATATAGAAAGGGTGAATGAGAATGAGTGACAGTTCCTCTTACATATCTGATCCCACAAGATCTCAAATGATTCACTACTGCTAGAAACACAATGAGAAGAACAGGGCTTCTGTTACTTGGACACAAATGAAGGTGGCAATCAGAGAACAGTTTCAGTATTTGATGGATTTGTGTTTAGCTACCCTAGATTCAAATATATAATCAAAGCATCCCTTGCTTGGGGTTACTGAAGACATGAAATTTCATGAGTCTTTACAGAAATGCTTTTCAAAGGGGGAGGATTATTCATGGATTCTTTCCTTTTTTTGGAGTTCTTAGGGTTCAAGTTTGGGAGATTTCATGGAGAATGTGCTCAAGTACATCTATATACCCTCTTATACTACATACACATTTAACATTTTTTTCTCACCTGTCGTTTTGCTTCTTTCCTTTTGTATCCGAAGATTATTATCTTCAGTAAAATGAATAGAAGTCCAATAGTAACTCAGTAGTTCTTCTTTCACGCTATTGTTTATTCTCCTTACTCAGTCAGTTGGAACAATGGCCTTTCATTTACTCTTCTCTTTCCACTTTGAATACATTTCCTTTTGTTGTTCTTAACTTTTCTTGTTAACCCTATATTTTTATTCCATGTCTGTATACAGAGACACAGGCACAAACAGACACAGACAGACACAGACACAGACACAGACACACACACACACACACACACACACACACACACACACACACACCACGGAAATATGTGACGTCACTCCACTTATATTTAATTAACTCCTACTCAGTGTTTAATATTGTTCCTGGTGCCATGAGTGGTACAAAGAAGGGATCTAGTGGGGGAGATTATTTTTTCCACATAAACAGATATGCAAAACAATGCATGACCATACAGACATTTCTTTTAATCTTCATGATAGTACAGTAAGTTATAAACACAGTATTATTCACTTCTTATGGATGGGGAAATTGAGGAAATGATATTTACACTGCTTGAAATTGGCAAAATCGTGACTCAGACCTAGGCCATCCGTTCCCAGGTCCTGCACCCTTTAAACTGTGCTATGCAATTTTTCAAAACAAGGTTCTTTATGGCAAACGACCAGTGAGAAATATAGACCACAGGTACTGTAAAAGTTTGGAGCATGCAAATATCACTTGTTCACTGTCATTCAGAAGATAGGGAAATTGATCTGTGGAGAAGAAAGACAGCAGCTTCTGCCAATAACCCTGACCAGCTAGCATCTCTCCCAATTAGAAAAGTGGTGCTAGCCCAGGCTTCTTATTGGGTATTTTTAAATTGTCCTTAATTGCAAAGTATAGTGTTTTCAGGAAGAAAAATAAGAAAGATAGGTGTGCCCCCTCTAGGAGAGAGCAGGACAGCTTACCTGGATATCTTTCTCAGTATACCTTTGTGTTTCCCTGCTGTATTCCTGTGTTTGATGTGTTCTGGGAGGTAGAGCTTGACAATTGTTCAGGCATTTTTAAGTTGTGTCTGACTCTTCATGACCCCATTTGGAATTTTCTTGCCAGAGATACTGGAGTGGTTTGCCATTTCCTTTTCCAGGTCATTTTACAGATGAGGAAACTGAGGCAAACTGGGTTAAGTGACTTGTCCAGGGTCACACAGCTAATGGCTGAGGCCAGATTTGAACCATGGAAGATGATTCTGCCTGAATCCAGGCTTGGTATCCTCTCCACTGTACTAGCTAGATGCCCAGAAGTGGGTGGTAAGATTTTATTGACAACGTCTAGATGGCTTAGTGCACATGATTCAGCGCGGTAAAGTCTAAAATAATTGTGCTCTTGACTATATTTTTGGTCTCTTCTTCATTACCTTTAGTGTGCCTTTGACAGAGACTGCAGGACATTGGCAAAGAGAGATTATGGGATTCATAATAACCAACAGTGTAAACTGGGTTATATGGTAGAATATCCATAAATGTAGTAGGCATTTAAATGATGTTTGATATCTTTGTTTCTAATTTTCATTCCAGACATCCAGGCTTTTGCAATTCTCTTTAATAATATCTTAAGGGGCCTTTGAAGATTTGTTATTCCACTTATTTCCCATGATGTTTCCCTTAACCAGCCTTTGTGTCCCTTAAAACAACATAATTTCAAATGTGATCTCAATTTTTAAATCATGAAGTCTAATATGGTGGAAAGAACTCTAGATTTATAGTCACAGGGCATGGATTCAAACCCTGTCTGTGTCATTTGCAAATTCTGTGACTTTGGGTAAATCCCTTTGTTATGGGAATCTAAAGATCTTCCCTGCCCCTAGGCCCTTTGCTAATGTGGCTACATGACTCTGAGGACCCTTGGATATTTGAAAGTATACTCTGTTCCTTAATAGGCTGAATGTGGTCACGTGGAGCCGGTGGCGCCAGGCTTGTTTTCCAGGAATGC
>CM053585.1:287896663-287941853 GCA_028646515.1 Pseudochirops corinnae
GACCATTTTTTTTTTTTGGACAGTGATATCCTTAGAGTACATGGTAAGTAGGAAATTCTCTGGATCAAAGTGTATGGATATTTCAGCTACTTTTAACTACCATTGACATTCACTCTAAGCTTAGAGGGTCCAAAATACAGCCATTAAGTGGAGCTTGGACAGAGACCCATTGTTCCAGTCTTTGAACTTCAGAGTAAACTGGGTTTAAGATTTTGTGAAAGAGAAAGGAAAGAAGGAAAGAAGGAAGGAAGGAAGGAAGGAAGGAAGGAAGGAAGGAAGGGAGGGAGAGGAGGAGGAGGAGAGAGGGAAGGAGGGAGGACAGGGAGAGGGAGGGGGAGGAGAGAGAGAGAGAGAGAGAGAGAGATCTAGCCAGCAAACCCCAAGTTAAGTAGGGAGCTTCTAGTCATCAAAATTTATTTTCCTTTAGAGAGGAGGAGAGTGAGAGGATGAGCTGAGTCACCCAAATAGCTGGGTCCCCATTTAGGCAGCTCTGTTTACTCACTCACTCAAATCAAAGTCAACTGCAATTCATGTCACCATTTCTGTGATGCCATGGTCCTCGTTGAAAATGAAGGACAAAGACAACAACCTGCCCATATATCTTAGATATGAGACACTTAACAGAAATATTTTATGAAATTTTCTGCCTACTTCATCTCTTCCCTCATCTGAGATTTTTACGCTGTTTGTGCAAAAACTTTTCCATTTCATGGAATCAAAACTGTCTTTTTATTTGCTGTGATAGCTTCAATCTTTTTTTGCTTAATAATTCACTCCCTACATACAGCAGTGAGAATCATATGTTCTGCTTCTTTTCCATTTTTAATAGTGTAAGTTTTAATCATGTATCCATTTTGAATCTGTTATGGAATGTGGTGTAAAATGTTGCTCTAAGCCTAATTTCTGCCAGACTATAATTTTACCAGTAATTCTTTTTAAGTAGGCGTTCTTTCCTAGATTGTTTATATTTTCCAAATTGGTTATTATCTTCAAGTATGTCTGTATCTTCCTTGTCAAGTCTATTCTATTCAATATGTTGATGTAGTTATAATTTAGTCATCGGTTCCCAGAAAAATATGCCCTTTCTCCTCCACTCCCAGTGTCATAACTGAAAGAGTAGAGAAGTAAAGGCTATATTCTTGAATTACATAGTAAAGTCTTCTAATAGAAACAATGTTCTAAATGATGATCCTGAGTAGTTTAAACAATTTTTACAGTTCTATAATGTATTACATAAGATGGCTTCAAGGGAAACTGTTTTCAAGCTACAAACAACTGATAGATTTACAAATAAAAAGACCATAAAGCATGTCAGAGAAGAATTATTTGTAAGAACAGGGATTGGTTAATCTAGAATATAGAGAGGGGGTGAGCGGACATGGTAGCTGGTTTCAGGTGTGGAGCTGTCTGTCCTACAGAGAGAAAATTAAGTAATTAGACCTTCTGTTTAGCCATAGAAAGTAGACCTCAGAGGACTTGGAACTAGTTAGAAGTTTCAGAGAGGAAAATTCAGGTTTGGTGTACAGAAAAGTTCAAGGTAGTTAGAGCTATCAGTAATAATTACTGGTTGTTTTCAGGAGATAATGGTCCCTCTATCAATGGGGATCTCCAAACATAGTCTGGCTGACCATTTGTCAGGGATTCCTGCTCAAGTGACAGTTGGACTAAATGTCCTTTTTGATATCTCTTCCAAATCTAAGATTCTGTGAATCTGCAAACTTTTCCAAGAGTCAGAAGACCTGGGCTCCTGTTCCTATGTGGCTTTGAGCAAGCCACGTTTTCTCATTATCTCTCAGTTTTCTCATCTATGAAATGGGAATGACATTTCTGTTTTTCTTTTTAACTAGACCTATGTTTTTGTCCAGGAAGGAAATTTCCATTGAGGAATTATCTTTCAATGGAGATCAGCAACTTCCCTGAAACTAATAATTGTAGAATTGCCTGGGGCACTAAGAGTAGCAGTGACTTGGTCCACAGTCACACATTCAGTATAGATCAGAAGTTAGACTAGAACTTAGGTCCATTTTGATCCCAAATGAAATCAGCTCTTTACATCATATGTGTCTCTAGGAATAAGAATACATACATAATACATACATACATACATATATATATATTTCCAACAGGAGTTAGTTTGGAATAGTGCTTACAAGATCAAGTTTAAAGTCCCTGCTCCCTATATAACCCCAGGCAAAATACATCTCCCATTACCCTGGACAGCTCTCTAAGACTATATATAAAATGCAGGTTGCTGATATGTAGCAGTGGGGGGAAGTTTCTATACCAGGAAATCCCTGGATCGATGAAATCATAGTTTCAGACTTTTTTTTTAGTTTTATTTTAATGTATTTTCCTTGACTGGTCTGTCAGCCTGCTTCAAATTGAGTTTAAACTATCTGAGAAGTTCTCATTTTCCTGAAATGTATTGATGGAAGTACTTTGTAAATTATAAGGTGTCATATGAAGGTGAACAAGAATTAATACTATCCACAATTATTGAAGATTTTGTCTCCTGTCAGTTAGGGCCACTCTGGGGATCCTTCACCATTTTTCAAAGCTTAAAAGGAAAAGGCGAGGTCACCAAGGGAAATTTGGTTGAAATCCTTCTTCTCAGGTTTCAGTTATGGTGACCCTGGGGCAGAGTAGGCATGTAATAATGCATTGTAATGATAAGTAAATCTGACCTAAATGTCTCAGACTACTTTCAGGGAATCCCAGATCATGTAATTTCTCTTACTCTTAATCAATGTCAAAAAATGTTTATCAATTACATGAAAATGTCTATGTTTCTGGCCTCCCACTAACCTCTACCTACCTATATGTAGGAATTAGTGGTTCTCATTTCTCTGTGTTCTCATGGCATTTTTGATTCTATGGTTTCTAAACCCAGAATACTGCACACACCCAAAGCACTCAGTACCCATCCTGATCTTCCTTAGTTGAAAGAATGAAAGGACTTACAATCACTTGCTTATTTACAAGCAAAAGTGCTCTCATTCTTTGCCTTTTCCAAATACCAGTATAAAGTCTAAGGGATTCTCAGGAAATGGAAGACAAGGAGAAGCAAGATTTTTGAATGTCAGTTTCTGTCTAGTTCCATTTGACTTTATGTAATTAATTCCACAAAAGCCAAACCCAAACCTTAATTTGAAAAAAGCAGCCACGTACCAAAGAGAAGGAAAATGATGTCTTTCACACAGAGATGATGAAAATTAAAATTCAAAGATATATGCCAATTTGAAAGGAAGAGCTCTGAACTCTGCCACAAGGGAAGATAAACGGTAACTAAATCCTCCCTGTACGAATACAGATGGAGACTGACATGAGTTGAGGCAAAAAGGTAAGTTCGGAGGGAAGAAACTTATCTCCTTTCTCCTAATTTTAGCACAGAGCATATTATCTGTCATAATTTCTTTGCAACTAGTCTGATTCACTGACAAAGCAACCCCCACCAAAAATCCCTACACAATTATCACTTGAGTAATATGAATTAAGAGACTATCAAAACTTCACAGTCAAAAGTAACAGACGACTGGACTAACATGCTACCTCTTTTAATCCCTCAAATATTTTCATTGGCTTTCATTGACATGTAACTCAACCCTTTTCTGTCCTAGAATTAAACAGCTTCAGGAGCACCGTGAAGGAGATTGAGTAAGACATGACTAAACATTTCATTGAGTTGCTGTTCATTTCTTACCATCTTGATAACCCACTGCTGCTCTTACCACTTGCCCTGCCTGTGCTCTGAAGGAGGCCACATCTGACCTTATAACCTAAGGACTCTTGAGGTTTCCCATAGATATGGCCACTGTACTGTTATGCTTTTCAAGCCTTTCAGGCCTTTTTATCTGCTCTACAGCTGAACTTTCTTTTATGTGTTGTCTTTCTCCTCCCTACCCTCCCAGTTAAAAGGCAAGCTCTGAGAGAAGGAACTGTCTTAACTTTTTGATGTGTATCCCCAATACTTTGCATAATGCTTAGAACAGTGGTTCTCAACCTTCCTAATGCCCTGATCCTTTAATATTCATATGTGGGTGTATCTGCATGTGGGCAGACCCACCTAGAGACAGATAGAGAAGCGGTGTCTTGGTTCCTAAGACCATTGGAAATATATGTTTTCCCATGTTCTTAGATGACCCCTGTGACTCCTGTGAAAGGGTTGTTCGACCCCCAAAGGGGTCGTGACCCACAGGTTGAGAACCTCTGGCTTAGAACATAGGAGTCACTGAATCGTTTTTTCATTCATTTATTCATTCATTCACTAATTCATTCATATATCCATTCAAATGAGCAGTATAATACAGTACAAATGAGCAGCATAATAAAACACAGAGAGGAAAGAAACTGGAATCAAACCTGTCTTGACTACTGTTTTATGTAGGCAAATCACAGCATTTCTCTAGGTCTTGGTTTTTTCATCTTTAAAAAAAAATGGTGTTGAAAAAATAAAAAGGAAAATAAAATGAGGAGGGAAGTTGGATTGGATCATCTCTAAGGTCCCCTTTAGATCTAAATCCATATAATCAAATCCTATTAATAACATACACTGACACAAAAGAATTTGAGCAGGTAAACACCTTTTGGAAGCATGGCATTGGGAGTATATGATCACTACAGTATGAAAAATAGCAATCTATTATTGCTGTATATATAAAAAGTAGTCTATGAGGTACCCTCTAGAGCTCCCAAAGAAGGTGTGTTTAAAATGGAGCTGTGTCAATCAAAAAACAAGAATTGTTAAGCGCCTAAATTTCTAATTTATTCCTGACCCAGGGCCATCAGAGAGATGTAATAGATAGAGTAGGGGTGAGTCATGAAGATTTTGGTTCACATCCCCCTTCTGAAACTTACTATGCTATCGCTGGCAAGTTACGTTAGCTCTCTGAACATCAGTTTCCTAATCTATAAACTAAGGGTAGCAAGGGCCATTCCTTACAATGGTAAAAGCCCACAATATCAGTCCCTCATCCTGGGCAACCACATGGAAAACTTTGGGGGTCTGCTTCTAGCAAGGTCACTTGTCGCTGAGTGGTATAAACTGTGAGGTGATGGAAAAGATCTCTTAATGATTGCAGAGTTGGAAAAGTTCATGACTCAGTGGAGGTACAAAATGCAGAAGCCTGGCCATTGGCCTCTTTCTTGGCTGCGATTTCTCCATTTTTCTACATGCTAGATTCCTGTGGAGTAGTGTTTGGATGAGATAACAGGGCCCCTCATTACTATACCTTTCACAACACTCCTCATATGGAAAATTGACTCAACTAGGTAAACTTGTGCCACAACTCCTGGCTACTTTTTCCACTTTATGCTTCATTCTTTCACTAGGTAATCAAACATAGCTTTTGAGGAAGACATGTCCAAGCTTGGAGTCTGAAGTCCTAGCAGTCTGAAAAGCTTGGAAGCCCTGGGTTGAATGAGAGGAGCAGTTTGAGTCATTGCCAGGAGCAGTTGGCTTAAGTCAATAGAGGAGCACAAAGTTAAGAAGAGGTTAAAGTTTTGTGTAGAATGATAGTGCAGAGCCCAAGTAAAATGTTAAATCAGCAGTCTTGTAGATAAGTGGTTTTCAACCTTCCTAATGCCAGGACCCTTTAATACACGTATGTGGGCGTGTCTGCATGTGGGCAGACCTGCCTGGAGATGGATAGAGGAGTGCTGTCTCGGTTCCTAAGACCATTGGAAATATGTTTTTTCTGATGGTCTCAGGTGGTGTGACCACTGTAAAAGGGTCATTTGACCCCCAAAGGTCATGACCCACAGGTTGAGAATCGCTGTTGTGGATGGTTTTCTGTTCTAAATCAGTCACATAGCGGATTGCAATAGTAGTTTTTGATTCAGTTTAAAAATCCTGTATTGAGTTGGTTTTTTGTCTAACATGCTCTTGGATTTAGCATTCTTTCATGTATAGGCATATATCACCTGTCCCAGATCTGCTTTATAATGTACACTGTATACCTTTTTTAGTTTCTCCTTTTAGGAAAGAGCCTATATATGGATCATAAGTTAAATCCTCCCTGGGGGAACTTCAGTGTGTGGTTAATGAGCCAATTTGTATGACAACTGGGGGCATATCCCCTCGTATTAGAGGCAGGGTTTCCTCAGATTAAATCCAATCCAAACACATTCTTGGGTATAGAACAGGGAATGGGTATAGTAGCCCTAGTCCCTACCATGAACCAACAGCAGTGTCCCAAGGTTAAATAGATATAATCATGCTTGTATCATCCACCTCCCAGGGTTTTGGGGAAGCTTAAATGGTCTAACACATGTAGAGTGTTTTCCCAACAGGGAACCAATAAGCATTAAATATCTACTACATGCTAGATATTGGGGATACAAAGACATAAATGACTCAGACATTTTCTGCAATGAACTTAGAGTTGGGGGTGGGGAGTGGCAAACGTGTATATAGATACAAATATGGATATAGATACGTATATTACCATGTACACACATATATACATTCATATAAACATACATAGTATTACTATATATGTATACACACACACACACACACACACAGAGTATTCCCAAGGTATAAGTTACAATGAGCTAGAGGGCTCAGGAGCACACGTAAAAGGTAATAGCTGAGCAAAGCTTTGAAAAAAGCAAGAGATTCTAAAATGCAGACAATGAGAGAGAGAGAGCACATATCAGGCATGGTGGACAGCCTGTGCAAAGTCCATTATTATTTTATGATGACCTCTAGAGGGGTGCAGGGCCAGGATAATTTCATGAGTGGGGTAAGTTGACAGTAAATCACACTGTGGGGCACTCCCCTGAAACATGTTTATCCATGGGAAATCTGATTAAAACGATAATCCAGGGCAGCTGAAGGGGTATGTACTGACATGGATAAGTAGGTAGTCCCACCTTCTTGGCCTTGGTGAAGATGACAGTGTTACAGGCTGATAAATGTAAGCCTCAGGTCTGAGTGTTTTTTATAGCACCATCTGATCCACGTCCTCCCCCAGCAGCTGTCGAATTGTGTCTCTGCCCAGCCACGAGGTGCATGGTTCCAACAGTACCAAAGGCACCCTCCCATAATTCCTTTCACTCGCAAAGTGCAGCATTTCAAACTTTGAGGTATGTCTGTTCTCATCATCTCTCAGTAATAGTCAGTGCACAGTCGAGAATGGTCAAAACCTTAGGACATGTGGGCCTTATCAAGGAATAAAGGACTTCATTTTAAAATTAAATACTGGGTAGGCAGAGCCAAGAAGGAGAAGGCCCTGGAAGGAGATAATCAGGTCTTGAAAGATTTATCTTTGGGAGTCACAGAATTTCCAAACACAAGTGAGTCTAAGAGAAGATTGAATTGCCCCTCCCCTCCCCCTTTTTGAGTAAGTTAAGATCTAGAGAAGGAAAAAAAGTGTCTTACTTCACAGCAATGGAATTAATAAAATAACTGAGGTCTCCTGATTCCTTATTCTAGGTTCTTTCTACTATGTCACATTGCTTTCTGTGCAGCAGTATGCTGAAATTATCATCATGATGGTCCCCAGCACCTGAGAAATCACCTGAGAACACTTTTGATAATAGAAAACTGTGGGGAAGCTCTCTGGGGCAGTCACTTCTGAGGAATGGTTTGGTGCTGGTATAACAGGCAGAGTAAGTGGATGACTGAAGATCTAGATCTGTGGTTCTCAACCTTCCTAATTCTGCAACCCTTTAATACTCATATGTGGAAGTATCTGCATGTGGGCAGACCTGCCTGGAGACGGATAGCGGAGTGGTGTCTTGGTCCCTAATACCATCAGAAATATGTGTTTCTTGATGGTCTTAGGCAACCCCTGTGACCCCTGTGAAAGGGTCATTTGACCCCCAAAGGGGTTGCAACCCACAGGTTGCAAACCACTGATCTAGACTATCTGACAAACATTATTAAAGCTGGAAAGGAATATTCTTATTCCTATTTATCAAATAAAAATTTTGTAAGCATATGCTATGTACAAAGCAGTGTGGATCCGTGTAACTGCAGACAAGTCATTTTATCTGAGTCTCAGTTTCCCCACCTATAAAATGGGAATAATAGCAATCTTTCCTCACAGGGCTGGTATGAAGAAGGTGTTTTTAAATCTTAAAGTGCTATGTAAATGTGAACTATTTGTTATCACAAAGCATTATAAGTGTTGCTCAGGATATTAATTTTATAAGATCTGCTCTCTGTACTACTTGTAGATATTTCCTTCTGTATTTCTATTCTTTTCTGCAAATTAAAAAAAAATCAGTGACTCTGTGTCCCAGTAATTCTGCAAGGTAGGTACTATTAGTAGCCCTATTTTGTAAATGAGGAAACTGGGTTTGAAAGGTTAAGTAATTTGCTCAAGGACACACAGCTAGCAAGTATGAGAGGCAAGAAATGACCTCAAGCATTCCTTCCTTATTCCCTTCTCTCCCTCTCTCTTCTCCCTCTGTTCATACTGGGTATCACACCCTTACCTATGAGTGCTCTGTCCAAAGAAATATAAATGTCATCACTGAAAACTGAAAAGATATCTTGAAGTTTACAGGCTAGATTTCTTTCTTAAGGACCATACCTTAAACAGTGGTTCTCAACCTTCCTAATGCCGCGACCCTTTGATACAGTTCCTCATGTTGTGGTGACCCCGAACCAGAAAATTATTTTCGTTGCTACTCCATCACTGTAATTTTGCTGCTGTTATGGATCGTAATGTAAATATCTGATATGCAGGATGTATTTTCATTGTTACAAATGGAACATAACCCCCAGGTTGAGAACCGCTGCAAACCAAATCACTGTGGTTCTCATTGATTGGCCAAGAATAGGTCCCAGCCTAAGTCCTATTTGGACCCTGATGGTTCAGAATGCATGTTTCCGTTTTGGCCAGAAACCCTGAGGATCTTCCCCTCCCAGATTATTGTTGTTGTTTTGGACTAGGTGAAAGAGGACATTCTTTGCTTCATTTTTAACCTAGCTTTAATCAACGAATGGGAGTTGCCTCAATGGAATTGAGATCTGGGGAGGACCTGACCTTAAAAATGTCAAGGTCTCCCACTGCATCAGGGACCATCTCCAGTCATCCTGATCCATATCTTGAGACTGGACCCAGACAAACTCTGAAGTAAAGAGTGAGGTTGGTGACTGTGCATAGCCCTGCCTCACTTAAATCCAATTCATTTGCAAGACAAGGCATCACCTCCCTGATGTCATGGTCCTTTTCCTGGAAGAAGGACAAACAACAACATTCTAAAATCCTGCCCCAGTACCTTTCTCATAATTCCTTACAAACAATATGTCATCTCTCATCTCTAAGCCTTTGCACTGGTTGTCTCTCACACTTGGAAGGTATCTTCTCTTCACCCTAGCCTCTTAGCATTTCTGGTTTCCTTCCGAATTTAATGAAAAAACCAACTTGTGTATCAATGCTTTCTGGTGTCTAGCCTCCCCAAACTATCCTGTGTGTTTGGTATATAGTTTGTGTTCACCTCTAGATGTATGTGTTGTTTCCTCCAACAACATGTAAAAACTCATTGAGGAGTTTTTGTGTCATGTTTGTCTTTATATTTCCAGTGTTTAGTACTTGGCATAAAGAAACCACTTAATAAAGGCCTGTTGATTTGTTGATTAATCAATTGATTGATTGCTGTACACCTAAACCATAATCCTAGAAACAAAGAGAAAAAAAAAAGTTGAGAGTATAGAAGTGCAAATTGGTTAGTGAACTAAATGTGCTAACCCTAATGAATTCATTAATTAATTATAACATAAACATAGAGAAAAGAAAAGGCCTAATTTTTATTATTGTATCCTCAGTTCCTAGCACAATGACTTAAGAATGTTGTTCAATTGTTTCAGTCATATTTGACTCTTCATGAACCCATTTTGGGTTTTCTTGGCAAAGATACTGGAATGGTTTGCCATTTCCTTCCCCAGCTCATTTAATAGATGAGGAAACTGAGGCAAACGAGGTTAAGTGACTTGGCCAGGGTCACATAGCTAATAAGTATCTGAAGTCCGATTTGAACTCAGGAAGATGAGCCTTCCTTACTCCAGGCCCACTGCTCTATCCACTGTGCCACCTAGCTGCACTGTCTTAAGAATAGTGGTCTCAATGATGGTTTGCTAAATTGAATTATACAGATCAGGGGAAGTAAGAAGCACATTCCAGGTCAATGGCATAGAATAAGCAAAGTCGAAAACCAGAATGGGGAACAGTGATTAGATCTGACAACAAAAGACATTTCACGCTAGGGAGTAATTGGAGATACAGATGAAAAAGGAGGTTGCCAGACTTAGAAGTTTGTCCTTTATCCTGTAGGCAGTGGGGTACTTAGTACTTAAAAGTTTTTGAGTGTTACTTTGTAGAATGTCAAAAAGTATATTAAAAAAAAAAATCATCCTCAATTTAGGTGCCACAGTTAACATTTCTGAATGCAAGTAGCCCAATCAAGGCCAAAGAATCAGACAGCATGGAATTCTTAGCTGGGCAGGATTTTGACCTAAGAACAGGTTGTATCAACAATTGTTAACAGGCAGGTGGAATCATGTCTGGAATCAGCATGGCACTCCAAGAGACAGATAGCACTGCATGTCTTATGTCACCTATAAAAAATATCCTTTATCCATCTGGGTTTCTCTCTAGGCACCAATTAATCACCAAAATATGCTGATCTCACTTCCTGTTCTCACAAGTGCAAAGAGTAACACCTGAGGAAAAAATCCCTTCAGTGTCAGCAGCCACCTGCTATGACCTGCAGGCCCAGTGGAGCACAGTCTGGATTCCCACATGGTGCCTTGCACCTTGTTCTCAGCTCTATATAGAGAGTAGTACAATCCTAAAGAGATTAACCTGTCAATCAGAGGAGAAGGCCTCATCCTCCCCACAGTACAGATTGTATTATGTGGTAAAATCTTTAATCTAGAATTCCAGCTAACACCATAATAGTTCTCTCCCTTTGTAAACGTGCCTGTGTAAATACATATATAACCAACCAAATGACATGGCTTTATTGGGGTGTCATGGCTGGGATGTAAAACCAATAACAATAACCATGCCGCATATTTTAAAGCACGTCATCCTTTTCAAAGCATCTTCCATACATTAAGGAACTAGAAGTCAAAGGATTTTTTCCATTCGTTTAAGAAGGCTACAAGTGGAAGTATACCAGATCAGCAATCAGGAAAGCAAAGCCCCGGCTTGACTGACAATGCTGTCTGTGTCTTGGAGACATACCCTCTCTAGGTCTTAGTTTCCTCATTTGGAAAATTATAGGGTTGGAGTAGATATGCAGGCTGGCAAACTATATCTGGCCTCCCTTATTTTGGCACTTTGCACCAACTATTCTTTTTCTTTTTAAAGTACAATAAAATGTAAATATTACTAATAGTAAAACTATTCTTAGCATGGGGGAAAACACCAAAAGCAGGCAACCGGCCGAATTTGCCCCTCAGGCCAAAGTCTGCCAACCCCTGGACTATAAGTTCTTTAAAATCCTGTTCTGCCACAAAAATGTGTGCTTCTATACAACGTTCTGGCCAGAATACAGTTGATATGGACATGGAAAACGGTGAAAGCTCTCACATTCATTTGTTTAAAAGTTAAATCTTTTCTAAAGAACACAAGAGCCTTTCTAACAGGTATTGTTTTTCATCTTTGCTTTTGTCCTTTTCTGATGATACATTCCCTGTATATCTTTTACATCGTGTATGAATTATCTTTGATAATGTAGTATTCTACATCTACCCATCATACATTTCTCCTTTGTCATCTTGATTACTCATTATTTACTCATAAATTTGACCCTTTAATGTCTGGATATTCCATGAATCTTAGCCATATAGCATCACCAGGAAAATAACAGTGATCGGGTGCTAGAGTCATTTCACACCAGCATGTGAAAGCTGACCGTTAAATTGTCAGTGTGAGCATTTATACCTAAGAAATTGACAAATGCTACAAATCAGGGCTTAAGCAATTGTTATGTTGATTTCTTATACCTTAAAAGGTGAAGAAAACATTGATGATGTAGAGTCAATTTAAAATTGTGAATTTTTTTTCCCCACAAAGTCAATTGTTAAACATTTACCAGCCCACTTGAATAATGTAATAAGTTAGACTTATGTATCAATGAGAAGTTCAGAAAAACTCTGTAAAATGTGTTAAATGAAATCCAGACTGCTTATTTCCTTTTATTTCATATTGGGCATAGCTCTTTGTCCATTTTCAGTAGTTCCTGATGGACTAACTCAATAGGCTGCTTATCAAACTGCACATTGTAGTCTGAAACAGTGATATCCTTAAGTTTTTTTATATGAGCAATTTCTCTTGAGTCCTCATGAATAGTTATGTAAGGAGACTTTGTGTTACTCTAAAGCTCAACACAATCAGCACTATGTCATTTGCAAATAGAGACATCTGGAAAACTACACCATCTATAGGAAATTCCTATTCCATTTAGACTATGTGCAGGACATCTTAATTTATAGTGGTGAGCATATACATCCTTGCTTTATAAACAAGGGATCATTGTACAAAGTTATTGCTGTAGTTTCATATATTAAGAAAACTTAAAGAATCTTAATATATGAATGAAGACACAATTTTGGAAGAGAATTTTTAAGGCTACCTTTTTTTCTGATTTAGATCCTTTTTTTTGTATAACCAACATACATTAACTATAATGGGACTTTATACTCTTAATCTTTAAATTAATGTGACCATAAAGATGTGGTTGACTTTAGAATATTGCTTGCACATTGTTTGTTACTTCTTTATATTTTCAAGTATGACTCAACATGTCTTGATTACTCTAAAGATTTTATAGAAATAAGAAAGTAGGCTAATATATTTTTAAAATTATATTTATTTACTTTTAGTTTACAACATTCAGTTCCACAATCTATTAAGTTTCAAATTTTCTCCCCCATCCTCTTCTCCTCCTTCCTCCCTTACCCCCCCCCCCCCACATAGTGGCATGTAATCAAATACAGGTTCTACAAATACCTTCACACTGAATGTTAGTCATGTTGTAAAGAAGGATTATAACCAATGGGCTGAACAATGAGAAACAATTGACACAACAAAATAAAACACAAAGGAGAGAAAACAAATAGTTTGCTTCAATCTGCATTCAGACTCTGTAGTTCTTTCTCTGGATGTGGATACCCCTTTCCATCATGGGTCTTTTGTAGTTGTCTTGTAACCTTGTATTACTGAGAGGTGCCCAGTCTATCAAAGTTAGTGGTCACACATACGATGTATTTGTAATCGTGCACAAAGTTCTCCTGGTTCTGCTCTCCTCACTCAGCATCAGTTTATATAAGTCTCTCCAAGTTATTATGAAGTCTGCCTGCTCCTCATTTCTTATAGCACAATAGTATTCTTTGCCAACACAAGTAGAGCTGCTATAAATATTTTTGTACAAACGGGTCCTTTTCCCACTTTGGTGATTTTTTTGGGATACAACCCTAGAAGTGGTATTGCTGGGTCAAAGGGTATGAACTTTTTTTTTTTTTTTTTTTGCTTTTTGGAGGGGTGAGGGCAGGGCAATTGGGATTAAGTGACTTGCACAAGGTTACACAGCTAGTAAGTGTTAAGTGTCTGAGGCCAGATCTGAATTCAGGTCCTCCTAACTCCAGGGCTGGTGCTCTATTCACTGTGCCACCTAGCCACCCCAGGGTATCCACTTTTTTAGAGCCCTTTGGGCATAGTTCCTGATTGCTCTCCAGAATGGTTAGATCAGTTCACAACTCCACCAACAATGCATTAATGTTCCAATTTTTCCACATCCTCTCAGCATTTATCATTATCCTGTTTTGTCATCTTAGCCAATCTGACCAGTGAGATGTGGTACCTCAGAGTGGTTTTGATTTGCATTTCTCTAATCAATAGTGATTTTGAGCATTTTTTCATATGCATAGAGATATCTTTAATTTCTTCCTTTGAAAACTGTCTGTCCATATTCTTTGACCATTTATCAGTTAGGGAATGACTTGTATTCTTATAGATTTGACTCAATTCTCTGCATATGTTAGAAATGAGGCCTTTATCAGAAATACTAGTCATAAAAATTCTTTCCCAATTTCCCCCTTCCCTCCTAATCTTGGTTACATTGACTTTTTTTGCACAAAAACTTTTTAATTTAATGTAATCAAAATTATTGATTTTGCTTTTCATAATGCTCTCTAACTCTTGTTTGGTCATAAAATCATCCCTTCTCCATAAATCTGACAGGTAAACTATTCCTTGCTCTCCCAGATTGCTTACAGTATCAGCATTTATACCTAGATCATGCACGCATTTAGACATGATTTTGATATATGGTGTAAGATACTGATCTATGCCCAGTTTCTTTCATACTACTTTCCAGTTTTCCTAGCAGTTTTTGTCACATAGTGAGTTCCTACCCCAGAAGCTGAGGTCTTTAAGTTTATCAAATAGTAGATTACTATAGTCATTGACTGCTGTGTCTCGTGTACTTAATCTATTCCACTGATCCACTGCTCTCTTCCTCAGCCAGTACTAAGTAGTTTTGATGACTGCTGCTTTATAATACAGATTAAAATCTGGTATGGCTAGGCCACTTTTATAAAATATTTTAACCTTGGCTCCACGGAGCAGAATTAAGAGAACTATATGCAAGTATGAAAGAGATGAAAACTTCCTAACAGCGTCCAACGTGGAATGGACTGTTTCATTAGGCAGTGAGTTACTCCTCAGCAGAGATTCTTAAGTAAACATAACTTGACTACTCATAGTATATGTCATAGAGAAATCCTTGTTCAGATATGGGTCATGATCTATAACTCTTACTCTAGACTTCTCAGTTGGAGTGAATGTTGGTTTGTTCCTTCACTTACACGAAGGTCATACTACAAGGAAACAGATTTAGCCTGACCTAAGAAATAATTTGACAGAAACAATTGTCCCCTGGTAGTGTTCAGAAAGAGCTCATTTAATATACTCGGATATAGGAGTTTGCACGAAGAAATATACAATTCCCAGATTTGGATGACTCAAATAAATTTCAAAATGGAGGTAGAAGATAAAATGATGCTATGATGTCAAAATTATGCAAAAATTATAGAAGTTGATATGTACTTTTGAGGCAAGTTATATTTTCCACACATAAATCTAGTACAAAGATGTTTACATGCTGCCTCCTAAATTAGACTGTAAGCTCCTTGAGAATAGATATTTTTTTTTTGCTTTTCTTTGCATTCTTAGTGTTTAGCACAGTTTGTGGCATATAGTAGGTGCTTAATAAATACTTGTTGATTTGATTTGACTTCTAGCTAATGTAACTAAATGAAACGGTGATTTAGGCGGCATTCCTTACAAATGCATCCCCTTTTCCATTATTTTATATGCTTTTGTCAAAGATTTTACCTCTGCTTAGCATCAACTATGCAGGTGATACTATTGGATTCCATGTGTCTGCATTTTCAGGAAAAGAAACAGATATGTCTTTGCACAGAATAGATTAGGTGACATCAATGTTATCTCAGAGCTGTTCAAAACCTTTAGTTTTAAAGATATTGAATTCAGTCAATGGTACAGCTCATAAGAGTCTTTTGTCTGCATGGTGTTTTTTTTTTCCCCCTTATGAAGAATCAAATTTTGTCTCTGACAGCTGTTGTCTCCTATTTTCAACCTGCCATAATGAGTTTCAGGATTTCAATGCTGCTGCCCAGAAGTGGTGGTGGACCTTGAATAATTGCTTTGGAAGTGTGAAGAAATTGAACAAAAGAAAGGAACAAACATGGTGTCATTTTTATCCTTAAACTATCAGTCTGAGAATTACTTACCCCTGGCAGAACTGCAGAATTATATAATGTCACAAGTGAAGAGATCTTAGAGGACATCTAGTTCATTTTACAAGTTAGGAAACTGAGGCCCTGATAGTAAAATAACATAGCCAAGATTATGTAAAGTAATAAGCAGCAGAGTTGGAACTCTGTTCCAACTCCATGTCTAACGTCCTTTTTGTCACACTTCCTCTAGAGCTGATTGCTCTCCAAATCTCAGCATATGCTACATTTTCTACACTCTCCATACACAATACCCTTTACAGAGTTCCTCACAAATAACAGAAACAATTCAGAATGCTAAACTAAACAGAAACAAAAATGTGGCTCAATCAGAAGACTTGATTGAAACAGAGTGACTAATAACTGCATGTGCTCGTTAATAAATATCTCTACATCTATGGACACACATTTCTAATAAAAAGAAGGGACCCATGACCTCAAACATGTGACTAGGCCTATAAAAAAGGAAATCAAAGATGAAAAAGACAATTCCTATGTAAACTAAGATATTGATGGCAGCACCTGTATAGTAGCAAAAAACTCAAAGCAAAGACAATGCCACCAAATGAGGAATGACTCAGCAAGTTGTGGTATATGAATATAAAGGAATATAATGATACTTTAAGATATAATGAATAGAATTACATGAACTGATGCAATGTAAAAGCAAGGAGACCAATGAACATAAGATACATAATGCCTACTAAAAGAGAGGAAAGGAACGATAACAAAAGTAATGAAATTGAGTATTATGTGATCAAATGAGCCCTCCCCCAAAAAATATGAGAATTCACCTTCTTCCTCCTTTGCCTTTTTCTTAGTTCACGTCTGGCTCTTTGTGACCTTGTGGACCACACTGTGTGTGGGGTTTTCTTAGCAAAGATACTTGAGTGGTTTGCCACTTCTTTCTCCAGTATATTTAAGGCAAACAGGTTAATTGACTTGCCCAGGATCTCACAGCTAGTAAGTGTCTGAGGCTGGATTTGAACTCAGACCTTCCTGATGCCAGGCCTAGTGTTCTATCCACTGAACCATCAGCTCCCCTTTTCTTTCACAGAGGGGGAAAATATGGGGAACATTTCTATTGCTCCTGATCGATGTGTGGATTAGAATGGCTGAACTGTTTTTTTCTTTTTTCTCTTTTTTATTCTTTGTTATAGGCTGGGGATGGCTTACTGGGATGGAAAAGAGGAAATGGGATGTGGGGGATACAAAAAAGACAACAATGAATATTTTAGAAAATTAAACATTTGTAAACATTCACAGTTTAGAAGAAGTATGGTATGATGAAAATTTTACTGGATATAGAGTTGGGAAAACTGGTGTCAGTCTTCTAGGTGATGACATTACAGACAGAGTGAGTACATTAGTGCTATTACACCCTGTCCTGCTCTGTGGAATGCTATGGGTTTGCTCTGTTGCTCAAAGATAGTGGCCCTGCCCATGTGGTGGTAAGTAAGTAAGAGCCAGTGAGGAGGTCTTCTCACTTCTGGTTATTGTGGCAGGACTTCTCAGGTTTCTGGACTATCCAAGAGAAGTCTGCTGAGCCTAGAACTGTATTGATCAGTGATTGTCAGCTACCTCTTCTTTGTGTTACAGCTAGTATTTTTCTCTTTTATAGTTCTCTGATGTCCAGCTCTTCTTCCTCTACTGTGCATGTCCATATACTCTACCTAGAGCCTGGGAATGGGTGTGGGTCCAGCAACATTAGACAGGGTTACCCTTGTTTTGTCCTAGGTAGAATGTGGTCTCCTAACATATTCTATTAAGAAATATTGCTTCACCATCTATCTGCCTATTATTAATGAGATCAGGGAATGCATCTATGTGCTCCCTACTTTCTGGTACCTGAGCTATACTGAGATTCACTATCTGAGGAATCTAGGGTGGGAGGATAGGAGCATTTGTTAGGGATCTATGTAACCTGAACTCTCAACATCAAAAATCTGTGTAACTAGATAAGGCATTTCTATTCTTGGAGCTCAATTTCCTCCTCTGTTAAGACAGATAATTTCTATCTTACTATTGACCAGATGGTCTCTAGATCATTCCCTTTAGTTCTAACCTTGAATGATTCAATCTAGCACCACCTTGGGATACTTGAGGAAGGTACCACCTTGTTCTATCCTCTTTCATCCCTTCTCCTTGACTTCAGGGTGGGCATCAAAAATGTCTGAACTCTTCCTTTCCACCATGAAAACCTTTCAAAATTCACTCCAAAGTCAGATCTCTGTGGATATACTAAAGAAGAAATCCTTGTCCCTTAGGCTTCTCCCTTTTCTAGAGATGTAAAGATGACTCACTATGCTCTGGAGGGTTGGTGGTGATAGAAATCTCTTTTCTGTGCTTAGGGTTTATGAGTGCATGGATTACCAAGACAAGACTGTCAGAGATGGCTCTGCTTCCTTTTTGTATCATCTTTCCTTCGGTACAGGGCCTCAGGAAGTCTAGAAAGGTAGCTGCTGCCTTCACCTATTCCTAGACATCCAAGCAACAGAATATAAGCTCCTGGGAGTGTTGTGGCAGAAATAGCAGCAAAAGCAGAAGAGGCAAATTGATGGAGATGAAAAGAGTCATTCATAAAGGGAGAGAATATACTGGAAAGAAAAGAGCCTAATAGGCATCAACTGGACTTTACTTGTTGGAGGTAGCATGTAAAATAGTGAGCAGCCCTGTTGTCATTTTCCCAAAGAGGCTGTAATGATGGGGGTGGCTAGGTGGTACAGTGAACAGAGCACTGGCCCTGGAGTCAGGAGGACCTGAGTTCAAATCTAGCCTCAGACACTTAACATGTACCAGCCATGTGACCTGGGGCAAGTCACTTAACCCCAAGTACCCTCCAAAAAGCAAAAAAAAAAAAAAGCTGTAATGATAATGGCAATCTGAAGATGTTAGGCTTAAGTGAATCTCAGAACCTTCCCTGATTTGAAAATATACTCTGCTCCCTAATAGGCTGAACACGGTCACTTGGAGCCTGTGGTGGGAGGCTTGTTTTTCAGGAATGCCCACACCTTGTTACTTTGTGATTGGGCAGTAGATCAAGAGGGTTGTGACATTCTCTGAGCCAGGAGATGGCTATATATACCCTGATGTGAGATTTTACTTTGGGGCTCACTTTGGAAAGAGTTGTGTGATTTGGCCAGATGAGACTCTGGGCAGCCATTGAGCCCCGCCCCCGGCTGTGAAAAACCCAGATGTTGATGCTTCCCTCTCTGGTCACTAACTAGGTATGGATGTAACAGTCAGACAACTGGAAGCCCGTCTGCTGAATTTGTGTTATTTTCTGTTGTAACTTCTGTTTGTACTCTCTGAAGTTCAGGGTGCTGACTTTTCCCTCTGAACTAAGTAAATGATATATATTTGATTGATTAAAGTAAGATTGTTAACCCATTTGGAGTTGCTTTCCTTTAGAAAAGCAGATCTAAGAACCTGTGCTAGCAGCCACCCTGGGTATGTTGTTTGTCATTACAGAGGCTTGTATACTAGCTTCTCAAGCTGGCACATAGACACTTTAGACTAGAGCCTAGAAGAGAATCATTCATCAGGAATGTGAGGTGAGGGTAGGAGCATAGAATTGGAGCACCACGGAACCTAGCTCCCCTACTGAAAAAAGGGGCAACCACAGAGTCATGAACTCAGCACAGTCCTTGAGGCTAGGTAAAGAGCAAGGTGTGGTGAAGGTTACCAGCCTCAGTGGCCTCAAACTAGTGGTGCCTGGCTAGCTGCTCCGCAGATTATAATATGGGAATAATTCCAGAACACCAGCCCAGTGCCTTTGTATAAACCAATATGCATGGTTGTTGGGTACCTCATGAGGCAGAAAAAAACCTGACCTCTTTCACCTTTAAGTGACTGAATTAGATGTCTTCATCACCTATTTCTCCTAGTTTCCTAAGAAGAACTCATTCTCATCTCTATGATCATGTTTATCTAAAGTACATGCATCCAATTACTGAATGTAAATTAAAATTCCTGTGCTTCTACCCAAAGAATACTTCAGGGGGAAAAAGAAAAGTTAATTTCCCTTTCAACCTCCATTTGGCAATTTTCAAAACAACACCGAACTAGGGAATCAGATTCCAGTGGTGTGGAAGTTATAGGTGCTGGTGGGTAACAATTTCAATTAGATTTAAAATGGCACAAAGAAAAGAAGCTCTAGCAATGTATCTACAACTCACACAAAGAAAACAAAAGGACATGGTAGCTGCCCTAAAAGGGTCTATTTATAGGCCATAGGAAGTTTGTTTCTTTGGACATGCCATATTTAAAATATTCAGTTCAATAGACATTTATTAAGTATCCATTAATAGGCAAGGTGCTACGGAAAGCAATAATGAGATCTACACAAAACCAAAACAGATCCCTCAAAGTGCTTACACTCTCCTGAAAAAAAACAAAAATAAACCAAAAGATAAAAAATCTGTTCCCCCACCCCCAGCCCCTTTCTAGAAAGATAAAGCTACAGGTAAACTTTATATAAAAAAAAAACATACTTAGGCATGAAAATTCAATTAAGGAGAATTCTCTGGACTTGGTGTTCTCACATGTTAAATGAAACAACTGAACTGGATGAACTTTAAGGTCCTTTCTAATTCTGACATTCTCTGTTTTAAGGTTTTTACAGCTCTAACATTCTAGGACCTAATTTTCTTTAACCAGGGTAAATGGCAAATTCACAATGAACTAGATTTATTAGTGTATTTACCCTGTCATTTTAGGGTGAAAAAATTAATCATTTTCCCACAATATTTTACAACTCTCCTTTGGCATTAACAATAGTCTTTTGGCTATTCACATTCACTTTTTGGAATATATTCAAAATGAGTTATCTGCATCTCTCCCCATTGAGGTTCCCTACTCTTTCCTCAATGAATATATATTAGAAAAGACATTGAAAAAGACAAAAGGATATCTACCTAGGTCTGTCCTTTGAAGGTAAAAAAAAAAATGAAATTAGATAAGTAAAAAAAGAAAGAAAAAGGATGATTTTGTATTATTTATAGGTAATCATTCTATTCTCTAGCTCTAACGTTATAGAATCAACAGTAGGGAGAGCTTTCTACTGAAGAATATTCTCAATGGAGAAAAAGGATATGCCTTTGATAAAAGACAAAAACCTTATAATGAATTCAAACTAAAGGGAGTTGGATGACTGGGACACCATGTTCTCTGAACAAAGTTATGTCTCAATATACATGGATAATAACAATAAAAATATGTCAATGGCATCTAGCACACAGAGGATAGGGATGAGTAGGTGGACCCAAAGATGAGATGGCACAGTCAGTGAGAAAGAGGAAAGTCATGGGGAGAGTGGGGCTAGAACTGGACTGTAAAATTTGAGTCACAATGTAATTTCTACTATGGAGCACTTGCTTCAATCCACCCTATTTTCCTGATTAACTGATAGAATAATGAGGCAAGATCTCTAAAGATAATACAGCAGAAATTGTTTAGAAAGCAAAGTTCAAACTTGGTAATTGACAAATTTTGAGCCCAAGAGGAACAACAAAAAAAAGAGGTGAATTAAGAAATAAATGTGGATATAGACCTTGATTCACAGCATCATATTTCAGAATAGGCAGAATAAGAAATGAAGAGAGTTAATGAAAAGAACAAAGCAAAACTGTTTTTTTAAAAAGGTGCAGAAAAATAAAACTGATGAAAAGAAGTCAGATGATAGGAGATGTTGTAGGCTTTGAACTATTCACTTAACTGACAGAGGGAAAAGAAAAGAGGAAGAAATAGGCAACCCATTAAATACTAGAAATACAAAAAAAATCCAAAATTCATGTAAAATATCATGTAAAAACAAAGGGATAACAAATAGGAATTTGGATGGGGGACAATAAAAGAGAGGAGAAGAAAAATATGGAAAAAAGTGTTGCTTCAAAGTTTAAACAAAATCAATAATAGATAATAAGTGGTGACAACATATGGAAGAAGTAAAGGAAATGTGGAGAAAATATGACTAGAGAAACAAATGGAACGAAATAAAAACCTAACTCACCACTTTAGATGTGAATGTATTAGACATTCCAATAAAATGAAAGAAAGTGACAGAATGGATGAGAAAACAAGGCTCCCTCATTTGTTCTGTACATGAAATATATCTTTAAAAGAAAAATTTTCTATTTCTCAAGTGAATCCAAAGAAAGTATGAGTTACAATAACACTATCAAATAATAGATATAAATAAGGGAATCACATTTTGTCTAAAGAAACCATAGTAATGAATCCATATCAACATTAAACATTTTTAAATAATATAGCATCTAAATTCATAAGGGAATATTTACCGAATTTGCAAAATACATAAATAAGAACAAAATACTAAAAGGAGAATTTAATACTGCCCTCTCAGAGCCAAGGAAACATTGAAGAAAAACACAATGGAAAAATATAGACTAAACAAACTATTGCTAAATTAGGTCTAAAATATGTGTTGTATCTTCTGAATAGACTGAGGTTTAGAACAGAGGTTCTCAAACTTATTTGGCCTACTGCCCCATTTTCAAAAAAAGAAAAGTTACCCAACAGCTCCCCCCCTGAAATCTACTTTCTTTAACCCTTCAAGAGCATTCTTTTTTTGAAATTTGTGCCTTTTAAAAAAATATAAATTTATTTTTAAATGATACATCTTAAATTTAATAATTTATTGTAAATTTATGGGGTTTTTTCCTGCACTAAAATTTTGATGATGCAATATTGTGTCATGAAACTCTATAGTATCTCTCTTATTGTAAGCAAATCACTACACACACACAGATCCTGCCAATACATGATGGACTTCCCTATGATGGGCAACATGCTCTTCTGCCAACATTTGCTTATTAAGACCTGTTGAAAGACTAGACCATGGATTGATTGTAACTTGTATTTTCTGTGTTTATTTTGAAAATAATGTAATCACTATGACTTCAACTCTGTTACTTCTAATAATAGACCCCTAAGAGACCCTGGACTTTCCCATGTGGTTCATGTCCATATTGTTTGTCTGGAGCACTCAACTCTTTTGAGTTAATCCTTTCTACTGCCCTTGCATTGTGGCCCTCACGGTTTGCACCTGGCCCCATCCCAGATCGCCACTCTTTAATTCCATCTAGACCAGTGGTTCTCAACTTTCCTAATGCTGTGACCCTTTAATACTTGTATGTGGGCGGACCTGCCTGGAGACCAATAGAGGAGCGATGTCTCCTCTCCTAAGACCATCAGAAATATGTGTTTTCCCATGGTCTTAGGAAACCCCTGTGAAAGGGTCATTTGACCCTCAAAGGGGTCGTGACCCACAGGTTGAGAACCTCTGATCTAGACCCCTTCTGTTACCTCTCCATCACCCCAGACAACTTGATCACTCCTAGGTCACATACAGATCTTCCTACAGAGTTTTGTATGAAAAGTCCACCTTGCCTCCATTAAAGTGCTCAGATTCTCAAAATCTTGCCCACCCCAGTTGGTGTTTTAATAAACCCTGTCTCTGACTGAAAGCAGACTTGGATCAAATTCCTTCAAGGCAGGACCTGAGTCATTTGCCCTTGTATTTCAGGGTTCCCAGCACCCTAGACCCCAACAAGATGAAACATGTACAAATGGTTTTACAAAAATTGTTTTATCTTCTCTTCTTTCATTATGCTTCCATCACCCCTTGATTTTTATTCAATGCTCCCCAAAGGCACCTAAGGCTACTACCACCCCCCTGGATCTTTACAGTGCCCCCCCCAGGTGGTATCAGCCACTTTGGGAACCCCTTAGAAGCATAAAGATAGGTAAAAAGGTAACAAAAAGATCACTATTTGCTGATGAAATTACATCTTATTTTGAAAATCCCAGGGAATGAGAAAAGAAAGTAATTGATAAAATAAAATTAGTAAAAGCACATCTATAAAACAGAACCACAAAAGCAAATCAACTTCTTTTCTGTAAGGCAGTTACGAAATCCAACAGGCATTAAAGAAAGAGAAGTTCCATTCAAACTAAAGGGTATCTAGGTGGTGCAGTGGATAGAATGATGGGCCTGGAGTCAGGAAGACTCATCTTCCTGAGTTTAAACCTGGCCTCAGACATTACCTGTGTGACTCTGGGTAAGTCACTTAACCCTGTTTGCCTCAGTTTCATCATCTGTAAAAATGAGCTGGAGAATTAAATGGCAAAGCACTCCAGTATCTTTGCCAAGAAAACCCCAAATGGGGTCACAAAGAGTCAGCCACAACTGAAAAATGACTTTCCAACATTCAAAATGACTACAAAATGCATAGTGTCTTCCAATCAATCTACCAAAATACAATATATTGGCATAATCAAACAATGTTTCACAAAGAAATAAAAAAAATCTCTAAATAACTGGAGGAATATTCAGCGTAGATGGCTGGACTGCACGGATATAATGAAAATGCCAACACTGATAAAGGTCATGTATATTATCGTGCATTAATAGTCAAATAACCAAAGAAAAATTCATCTACCTAGACAAAATAATTTTAAAAATAATTTAAAGGACCAAAAATTCTAGAAATACAGTTCTTACCGTGTGTGTGTATATCTGTGTGTCTGTGTGTGTGTGTCTGTGTCTGTGTGTGTCTAATCCATTTGATGATCTGGTAAAGCCTGTGGTCTCCTTTTGTGAATGTTTTAAAATGCAAAATAAAATATAAATGATTACAAGGGAAAGCAAAGGTTAATGAAAATGAAGATGCATTTTCCCTTTATCCAAATTAAGGGACAGAAACTTCCAGGTCACAGGAGCTACAAGATGGCATACTAGACCATTTTCTTTGATCCCCACAGCCTCTCAAACTTTCCAAAAGAAATATTATGTGCCAAAGATGAAGCATCTTCAACTGTTTCCACAGTCTAGCATACCCAGAATCAAAAGAAGCTAAAAATGACAACAAATAAAAATTTAAAAATAAATGAAAATTCAAAACCAATCCCAGGAACTGGTATGCTGACCCTGATCTCATTTAGCTTCCATCTTTCACCTTTATTATGTGTTAAGGCCACATAAGCAGACCCAATTATATTATGGAGTCTTACTTCTAAAGCCACCTCAACACCCATGCTCCATACTGTGGAAGTTTCCTTAGGCTTCAACAGCCATCCTGGTCACAGTCTATGAGGAGCAAAAGCTTACTGGGGTTGAATTTGGGAAGCACCAACCCTAGCACCAGGGAAATAACCTCTTCCAGTGTCAGGAAAGTCAGGATCTGAACTGTTGATGCCAATGGGCTCTGTATTGCTGGCACAGAGAATTAAGGAATAACAGGAATGAAACAGGTCACCAAAACAAGATTTTGGGTACGTAGGAACCTGTGTAGTACCACTACCAAGCCTGAGTGAAGAGCACAGCATCCAGCTAAAGACAGTCAGTTGGAGCAGAGACTTAAGGTGGGGAATCACGAATTGCCCAGTGTGGGAGGAGGTTGAGATGCTCTGAGATCCAGCCTCCAAGAAAGTCACAATCAGAAAGGATGGAATCAAAAGTGGGCTATAAGGAAAACAAGAGGGGACAAAAACAAAACATCACAAGCCTGCAAATTCCAAGACACAAAATGGTTAAATTTAACAATTTGATTCAGAAACTACAAATTCTGCAAGCTGGGTGTAGGGGCTTTAAAATGGAAAGGAAAGGATATTTGAATAATATAAGACTTCTGCACCTGGGGCACTGAGATGGCTCAGTGGATAGAATACTGTGCCTGAAGTCAAAAAGACATATTCCCATGTTAAAATCTGTCTTCAGACACTTACTAATAGTATGATCCTGGGCAAGTCCTTAATCCTGTTTGCCTTAGTTTCTTCATCTGTAAAATATGCAAGAGAAGGACATGGCAAACCACTCTACTGACAGGAAAACCCCAAATGCGGTCATGAAGGGTCAAAAATTGAAGGGGTGCTTGGATGCTTTTGCTTGGACCCACTTCCAAGATCACATTTCTCCCTGGACTGAAAACACTATCCCTGACAGTTTTCTCCCCAGCCCAAGGACACTATGCCTATCAATAGCTCATGAGCAGGCCCCCAGTAAAACAAACTATCATTCCCCATCACGAGAACAAGCTGACCTCTGAAGAAATTCTGTTATAAAAACAGGACTATCTTGTAACCACAGAATTATCATGTATTGATTCCGAAAGTTATCATATTCAATCCAGAGGTCAAGCTATAGTCATCAACTTTCAAAGCTATCTTGCTACAGACATAAAAGACCAAAAATACACAATTGAAAGACAAATTCTACACCCATCAGAAAAAAAAATGTAAAAGAAGGGAATGGAATAACATGTTCCAAAGAACAATAGAGCTTAGGATGCAGCGTAGAGTGACCTAGTCTGAAATCTGAGATTAATCATATAGGACAAAAGATGGAAGTTCAATAATAAAGAGTTGGAAACATTTTTAGAAAGACGAACAACAGAAATTTGGAAAGAGTGAATAAATGCAGACATCCATAGGAACAGAAAGACCAATAAGAGGCTTCTTTCTAAAAGTAAACAAACAAATAAGGTTGAATTCAGAAATCTGGTCAAGGTTAACAGTAAAATGGCGGACAGAGAACCTTAAGGACAGAACCTGGCAACAAACTGCCAGCTTCTTTTCTAAGACTACATTACAACGTGGGAGGGTATGTGAAAGGGGGTAAGAGAACAAGAGGGCAGAGAGGAATGAGAGATGGGCCAGGTTAAATCAAGCAAAGAGAAAAGCCCACAGGGGAGTAAGGAGGAGAAGGGAAAGATTGAAAAGGAGAAGAAAGAAGGCCTTAGTTTGGAGGTGGGAGGTGCTTTCACTGATTAACACTCCTATAGAGGAGGGGAGATGAGGACCTTACATTGGCTAAGGCCTGGGGAATTTGTTGGGGTGAGGAGTAACTAGAAGTTGGATCACATGGGGGCAATTGACAGGTAGAGGAATAAAACAAACTCATAGGGAGGAGTTTTCCAGGCAAATATAGAAAAAAAAGAAAAAAAAATCAACGAAGGGAATATATCAGTGGTAGAGGTGTTGAGGTTTAGGGGTGCTGGGACCCTGAAATTGTGACATTCGGGTCCTGCTGATGGGGTATAGGCTCGGAGAAGTCCTTTGAACTATCTTGAATCTTCCACTGGATCTGGCCATAAGCCTTACATTATCACTATGATTGAATGTTTTATTGCCCTTAAACTAGCCTAGACCTCTAATTGTCTGTTACCTCTGGCTGTTTCCCACCCTTGATCCCATCAAAATCCCATTTTCTAGGTTCCCAGAGTCTGACCTTAGTTCCTCAAGGTCCTCCTTAGACTCCTCCTCAAGAGTCTCCCCAAACCCATCCTCTAGACCATCTTCTAGATCCCTCCCACAGTCTTTCTGAAGGCATGAGATTCAATCTATCTCAAAGTCAGTCTCTTTCAGATTGTTCTGGCCCTCTTTCAATACAAGCATCACAAATACTCAGGCTCCGTAAGAGTCTACCATTATGGAGAATCTATCATAAACTTTGCTTTTCTTTGGCTGAGAGGAGGTTTAAGTTGAATTCATTCAACTGGACCTGGTGTGTCAGTATTTTGGGGTCTCAAAGCACCCTAAACTCCAAACCTCAACACTGCCTCAAATGAATTGGACCCAAGCCTTTTTTCAGTCAAAGACAAGTTTTATTAAAACATTGATAGATGGTGGATGTGATTCTAAAAATTCACCATATTGGCCAGACTGAATCTTAAACATTGGCTAGACTCTTAAGGAATCTGGGCATTGCCCAGACTATTAAGAAATCTGAGCATTTGTAATGCTTATATTGACAAACAGTCCAGATTGTATCTGAGCACCTTAATGGAGGTAAGATGGATCTTGGCCAGGAAGGCCAAAGACCTAGACCAGGTAGCCAAGGGGAGAATGGGGTCTGGATGGGATTAATGGAGTGGTGATCTAGGGTGGGGCCAGGTGCAGACAATGAAAGGGAAGTTAATTACTAGGAAGGACCAATTGCCCCAAGTGAATGCCAGGGTCCTAGGCCACATGGAAAAGTTCAGGGGCTTTTTTCTTTTTGGGGTCCAGATCCCAAAGACACAGTCTTTACATTTTGGGGGTTCAGATTCGATCCCCATCATTGAGAGGTGGCATATTATGGGGCAGTGTGCTCTCTGACACCTGCAATAATAGCAATGTTTTGAGAGTAAGGAAGAATGAAAAAGGAGAGACCTACCAGACAGTGCCTGAAAGCACCTAGAAGGCAGAGCCTAGAACAGATAATTTAAGAGCTTTAAGTTTATGAACAATACAAAGAAGAGAAAGATACCAGATGATTTTAGGGGTCCACAAATCAGAGAATGAAGGTCTAGAGTAAAAAAACCAAAATGAAGAAAGTGAAAGAAACCATTTTTTGGAAAGGGAGACAAAAATGCAATTAAAAAAAATCTACTGAGCAAGACAAGTTGAAGGAGAGAAGGGGGAATCCACCTGACTCAGAGGAAAAGAGGAGGGGGGGAGGAAAAAACATAAAATTGGAAAAAGGCAGGAGAGAGGTACTAAAAAATAAAATCCTGGGGAGACAAAGTGGTGCAGTGCAGTGAGCACTGGCCCTAGAGTCAGGAGGACCTGAGTTCAAATTTGACCTCAGACACTTAACACTTACTAGCCATGTGACCATGTGCAAATCACTAAACCCCAATTGCCCTGCCTTCCCCCTCCAAAAAGCAAAAAATAAAAAATAAAATCCTAAAGGGAAGGGACTAACAAAGATAATAGATAACCTGAAATTAATTCTCAGATCTCCAGATTAAGGAATCCTGATCTAGAAAAAAAAAAAAAACAATGGAAAAAAAGTTAAGAATTGAGACCTCAGACTATATTATAAAGAAGTAATACACAAAACAAAACATTTGGACTTGGTAAAAAATATAAAAGTAGATTATTAAATAGATTTGAAAAGGAAGAATCAGACTTAATTGAACTTAATTACTGGTGTTCAATAAAAATGAAAGGATACATTATTTAGGAATGCCCTTTCTATTTGACAAGAATTTCTGGGAAAATTGGAAAGTAGTCTGGTAGAAACTAGGTTTATTTAGACCACTATCTTAAACTACAGGCAATAATAGGTTCAAAATGGATACATGACTTGAATATTAGAGATCATATCATAAAATAAGTGACAAGTTAACCAGATCATATACTTTTCACAGAGATGAATAGGGGGTATGTTCTTAACCACCAACAAAGAAGGAATTAGTGAAAAACACAGAAGATTAAAAAAAATACTTGGGATTACATAAAATGATTTTTGTATGAACAAATTAATGTAGCTACAATAAATGAGGTAAATTGTTTACTGGGGAAAAATCTTTGTATCAAATATATCTGAAAAAGTAATGGTACAGACAACTAACACAAATATTTAAGAACAAAAGTCACTCCCTAATAAAGTGGTAGCCAAAGAAGGTGAAAAGAATTGCAAAGTATGAACAATCATTTGAAAGAAGACTCTAAATCACTAATAATATGAGAAATGCAAATTCACATGGCCCTGAGATCTTACTTTATGCCCAGCAAATCTACAAAGATGAAGAAAAAGATGGGAACAGTTGATGTAGGAAGGATTTGCAGAAACACTGGGATTCTAATACATTGTTGGTGGACCTGTAAATTGCTTGAATAATTCTGGAATACAATTTGGAAATTATCTAAAGAACAATTAAAATGTACATGCAGTTTGACCCAGAGATTCTATAACCAGGCAAATACTAGCATATGTAAATGGTATAGTCCAAGTCCCCATATACATCAAAATATTTATGAGAGAGTGTGAGTGTGTGTGTGTGCGTGTGTGTGTGTGTGTGTGTGTTTGAGAGACAGCAAAGAACACAGTCAATGAATGAATGAGTTTTAAAAGTATGTATTAACAATTTAATAGGTACAAAAATGTCCATTGATTAGGAAACAGGGAAGCAAATTGTGTTACGTGAATGTAGGAGAATGTTATTGTGCTATGAGAAAGGATGAATATGATAAATACATTAAAGTATGAGGAAACATGAAATGATACAAAGTGAAGTAAGCAGAATTGAGGAAGTAATACATACATTACCTATAACAATGCAAGTGGAAAAAAAATACAAGTGACAAGAACAAAATTGAAACTGAACACTGTGAAATGATGACCAAACTTGCTCTCAAAGAAGAGGTGTGGAAAGACACTTCCCTTTGTTTCTTTGCAGAGATGGAGGACCTTGGATATACAACACTAGATAAAACATCAAACTTTTTTTGATATGTTAGTTTTGTTGAACTTTTTCTCCCCTTCTTTCTTATATGGGTTGATATTCTGGGAGGAATGGGAAAATGTTAAAAATATCAATAAAATATATTTTCAAACAAAAAAAGAAAAAGATATGCAAAGCACCGATAAGCAATTTACAAATCACTGTGCCTCCCTGAGGAGGTAATCTCTAAATTCCTTTCTAGGTCAAAATCCTATGATCTTTTCTATTTCTGTAATCTCCTTTTCCTTTCTACTTCCTGAATGAATAATTTCTAACTCAGGGGGGAAAAAAAAATCAACCCTTCAACCTGTAATGATACTTCAATTTTTAAGTATAAACTATATACTTCATATGATGCAATCTTGATTAAGTAGGAAGATTTTGAAAGTGGTATATTTTGGGGAAGCAACATGATGTAGAGGAAAGAGTATTCGATTTGAAGTCAAAGGATCACAGCTTTAAAGCTAGAAGGAAGCATGGAGGTCATCTAGTCCAACCTGCTAATTTCACAGATGAGGAAATGAAGGCCTAAAGGGATTGAATGACTTGCTCAGGGTTACACCATTTCAATTCTGCTACTTCCTACCTGTGTGACCTTGGACAAGTTGGTTAACCTCACCAAGACTGTTTCTTCATCTGTAAAATTAGTGAGTTGGACTAGATGGTCTCTTAGGACCCTTCTGGCTTCACATCTATGATTTATGAATTTCCTAGTATGATATTCCTCTTACTCTCTCTGCTCCTATCCTTATTAGCTGCTCAGAGGATCTGGGTGTTGCTTAGAGAACAGCAACACAAAGTACACAGAGATGTGGTTGCAAAAAAAAACTTGCTATACTTAGGTTTGAGGGGGGCTCCAGGGTTGATTATAATGGCTAATAAAATGCCAAAATTTGTTTAGTACTAGCTCTCTCTCTGTATCTTCCTCTTTCTTAAATTTATTTTTAGTTTTCAACATTAACTTTTGTAAGATTGTGAGTTATAAATTTTTCCCACTCACTCTCTCCCTTCACCCCTCCCCAAGATGGCATACAATCTGATATAGGCTTTGCATGCACAGTCATATTAAACATATTTCCACATTAGTGATGTTGTCAAAGAAGAATCAAAACAAAAGGGAAAAACCATGAAAAAGAAAAAAAGAGAGAGAGAGAAAATAGTATGCTTCAATCTGCATTCAGAGCCCATAGTTCTTTTTCTGGATATGAACAGCATTTTCCATCATGAGTCTTTTGGAATCATCTTAGATCATTGCATTGCTGAGAAGAGCTAAGTCGATCAAAGTGGGTCATTGTACAACGTTGCTGTTATTGTGTACAATGGTCTCCTGGTTCTGCTAATTCCATTCAGCATCAGTTTGTGTAAGTCTTTCCAGGTTTTTCTCAAATCTGCCTGCTCATCATTTTTTATGGAATTACATTCATATACATTCCATTCCATTTATATATCATATGTTTAGCCATTCCCCAATGGATGGGCATGCCCTCAATCTCCAATTGTTTGCCACCAAACAAAGAGCTACTCTAAATATTTTTGTACATCAGGGTTCTTTTCCCTTTGTAAATGATCTCTTTACATAGACCTAGTAGTGATAGTGCTGGATCAAAGGGCACGGAGAGTTTTATAGCCCTTTGGTTATAGTTTCAAATTGTTCTCCAGAATGGTTAGATCAGTTCACAACTCCACCAGCATTGCATTACTTTTCCCATTTTCCCACATCTTCTCCAACATTTATCATTTTCCATTTTTGTGATATTAGCCAATGATAGGCATGATATGGTACCTGAGGGTTATTTTAATTTGCATTTCAGTAGTCAATAGCGCTTAGAGCATTTTTCCATATGACTATAGATAGCTTTAATTTCTTCAACTGAAAACCGTCTTTCATATCTTTTGGTCATTTATCAGTTGGGGGATGACTTGTATTCTTACAAATTTGACTCAGTTCTCTATATATTTTAGAAATGAGGCCTTTATCAGAAACACTGGCAGTAAAAATTGTTTCCCAGCTTTTTGCTTCCCTTCTAATCTTGGTTGCATTGGTTTTCTTTGTGCAAAACCTTTAAAAATTTAATATAATCAAAATTTCCATTTTGCATTTTGTAATGTTCCTTCTTTCCTCTTTCTCTCTCACATGAATGTCTACATATATGTATATGTAAATATATTCACTTATATGTGTATATACATACACATATATACTTTCATTGTCTTGATATGTGTGTGTGGTACAGTATGTATGTACACATATGTGTGTATTTAATTCATCTGAACCTGACAACAACCTTGTCTGTGAAGTAGATCCTATAATTATTATTCTCATTTCACAGATGTGGAAACTGTGTCTTGGGGAACTTATAACTTGACCAAGGTAACACAATTAAGGATTTGAGGCAGGATTTGAATTCAGATCTTGATTTCAAGTCTAGCACTTTACCCCCTAGCTAGCTACCTGGCTGGAACAGTTCCTTGACTACTGCTCACTGAAATACAGCAAGTTCAAGGAAGGGAAGGTTTCATCAGTGCATGAGAGTTGATTGCTAAAAATCTCCATGGGAAGTTCTATACATGCATACATGCCATGACAAGGAATGTGTGCTGCCTCATGAAGGTAGAGCTGAATGATTCAGGGGACATGACTCTTTGGTGAACATAGAAAGCTTCTATATCCATAACACTTTCTGTGAGGTTCACATTGCAAGTGGTTGTGTTATGCCACAGGGAAGTGTTTGAGGCCTGGGAATTAGTTAGGTCACATGGAGGTCAGGGCATATCACACTGTCCCCGGCCAGGGGATACTGCATTGCTCAGGACTCTCTTGCGTGGGGATACCCTCTGTTCCTGATTGGTGTCTCCACATCTTGAGGCCTTCATACCCTTGTAATTGCACTTCCCCTCTCACAATTCTATTCAGCTGGGCTCTATCTATCATGTGTGGCAGATGGATCTGGGGTCTATTTAAGACCTAGGGCTGGGAGTTATCTTGGGAAGCCTGCCTTAATATATGGCTTTAAGGCTTCCCCATGGAGAGACCTTAATAAACTTTTCTGTTTGGACCTCAGAGCCATGACTCCTCTGTTCCTAAAAGGTACACTAGCATCGTTGAGTTGCCTGTGTAACCGGTTGCCACTGCTGGTAAGTTAGGGCACTCTAAGAGAGAACCCTGACAACTTTCTACAAATTTTCTGATGATTCGATTTTCTATGATGTGGTGGCCCATGTTTCCTTTTTTATGAAAGCCTGTTTTCTTTTACACACACACATGTACACAGACACATGCCTGTGTATGTACGTATGCATATATTGCAAACAATAGACTTAATAAATTGTATACCTGATAAAGATATACACTCAAACATATGTGTATACGTGTGTGTATGTGTGAGAAACAGAGAGAGACAGAGAGAGAGAGATATGAGCAGCTTCCTCAAAGTAACCATCTATTGGGTCAGGAAGCTATATGCCATGAAACAAACATCTCTGTCCATTTTGTGAATCAGATTTAATCAGAGTTTCCTGTTCCTCAGGGAACTAGGGCTTTCAAGAGAGCTGCTACCACTCAAAAGTTGATGAGTAAGATTTCCCATGCCATTGCTTTAAAAGGTTTGAGGCCGTGAAGTCCCCAGTTTCATCAGTTCTCTTTATGGAACACTCCCCCCGCCACACACACACCCCAAATGCCACAGAATTTGGGTGGAGTAGGGCGTTGGAGAAAATTCACAATGACTTCCATTCCTTTAGTTTCTTCATCCCAATCAGGTATAGACAGGTAGGATTCTGGCAGTTGAACTAAGAGAAATTCTAGTCATGATAACTGAGATCTTTTTCTTTTCTTTTTTTTTTTTTTTGAAAGGTGGAAGGCAGGCAGTTGTGGTTAAGTGACTTCCACAAGGTCACACAGCCAGCAAGTGTCAAGTGCCTGAAGTTGGCATTGACTCCAGGTCTTCCTGACTCCAGGGGCCAGGGGCCAGTGTTCCACTCACTGTGCCACCTAGCAGCCCCATGAGCTCATTTTCTAAAGTGATCATTAAGACTGCCACATCATCAGAATGGGATGCCTAAAAAAGGTGCATTCCATTCATAACTGAGAAACTACTTAGTCTCATATAAAATTGGATCTACATTAAAGATAAAAAGAACAGTGGATTTGGGATTACTCATTCATTCAACAGGTACTTATTAGTTGCCAACCATGTGCAAAGTACTCGCGTCACAAAGATAAAACCAAAATCAGTCTTTATGAGCTACTGGGGCAGGGAGGAGTCAACATTTCCAAAGATGAGAATCTACAATCAAATTCTAGCTCGCTGTACGACTTTGACCAAGTTATTTAACATTTATGAGTTTTAGTTTCTTCATTTGTAATATGAGCTCTAAATCTGATGTTCCCATAAAACCAAATGTAATCAGAGATGCTAATTCCCTAAAGAAAATGACTCTAAAAAGGGCATTTGACAGCTAATTATAGCTCAGAAATAAATTTGGGTAAATACTTTAAATATCCATTATCATTACTTTCTAGTATATTTTTCTAGTATGTTTAATGAAGAGCTTTTTAGTTTAAATAGTTGTCACTCATTCTAGTGGGGTAAATGAAAACATGTATAATTTTTTAAAGAAAATTAATTATTTGTTGCTTAATGCAAATTAACATAGCAACAGTGATTCATATGATATCAAACCTGACTGGTCCTGATTTTGTAGTTTCATTGATGATTTTGCAGATGAAATAGAAAGCAGGCTTAGTAAGTTATTTAGACCTCAGAAAATGAAGAGTATTTAAATTAATCTTGACAATCTAATGCAGGGCATGAAGGAAATTCATAGGTTCTTCAATTGTGAAAGAGTTCAAGATTCCATGATTCCATGGAGATACAACCAATTGACATGAGTGGAAATCGCAAGGAGGCAAATTTTGGCTCCATTTAACAGAAAACAATTTGATCTGCAAAATAGGCTGTCTTTAAGGAGGATGGGTTCCTCGTCAATAGAGTTCCCAAAGCACTCTGGATAATAACCAGTGGTCAGGGATATTGTAGAGGGAACTTATTTCTCGGGTACAGGGTGGACTAGATGGTCTCCTAGATGCCTTCTAACTCTGAGATCCTGGAATAGGTTAGATATATCTATACTCACACCAAGTCAAGGAGCAGATGGCCTCCTAAAGTCTCCTGTCATCCCCAAATTCAATAAAAGTTTGTTCTTGAGAGAATATACAAACAAAAACCCAGTTTAAGAAGGGAACTCATCATGCAAAGAAACATATGTTTCAAATCCTGTCAAGGAGTACACACGATATCATATGAGAATATTATTTAGTTTGTTTTAGAAAAAGAATTTTGAAATTTACTTAAAGATTTTTGCTTGCCAGGATGCTTCTAGAAAAAAGGAAGGAAGGATGGAAGGATGGAAGTATGGAAGGAACAAAGGAAGGAAGGTAGGAAGAGGAAAGAAGGAAAGATTGTAGCTTCTGTGGGTGTTGTCTTTTGAAGGAAGAAAATCTAAAATCTTAACTGTGAAAGAAAAAAGATTTAATTTTCTTGAAAGGAAGGAGATTCATATCTTTAACCATAGCCTTTCTTTAAATCTGAGTTTTCTAGGAAAGTACAAATAAAAAGACTACAACCATTGAATTACAGTTAAAAAAAATCCCACAAAGTTAAATTTCTAGCCCAGATTCACACCACTAGTAAGTGCAGTGGCAGGATTTGAATGTGTGTCTCTCCAACTGCAGGGCCAAGAGTCTAGCCACTGTGCTATGCCATCTCTACTTCTTGCATCACGCCCTTTATAAATGTACCCAAAAGTCTTCCTTACCCTGAGATGTGAGAGAAACATTGACTCACTGACAATTCTTCAGCCCTATTTCTACTGACCACTGTCCTCCTCCAAATGATAAAAGCAAATCTGCTGAATTTAAACTTCTCTAAATAATTGTTTTAGATGAGCTAATCAACCTAGTAAAAGGTTAGCTGTCCCATGAATGTAACTAAGTGATAAAATCAGGGTACTGCTAAGAACAGAACCATAAATCACTTATTTCAAAGCCCAATTGTGATCTCTAGCATTTGAAGCACTTTGGAGATAGGAGCTATCCTGATTTTTTTTTTTTAATCTTACCCCAGAAAGCAGCACAGGCCAGCCATTCATCTACAGTATCATAGCTGAGCCCTCCAAGGGAAGTCCAGAGTTCAGGCATGTGGTAATTAGGTCTCTAAATTTACTCTACTGGCCGGGAATCCTGTCAAAGCAATTCCTATCACAGTCAGCGTTAATTATTCCACACAAAGTGACAGAGCAGACAGAATGGAAGACAAATGGTACACAGAGATGGCTGAAGAGTAAGGGCAGGAAGTAGAGGAGTTTCACGGCTAGAGTCTCTATGGCTAGAGACTAACACATCTTAGGCCAGGGGTGGGGAACCAGTCTTGAAGCCACATGTGGCCTCAAGGCTGCAGGATCCACACCCCTGTCCTAAGCCCTGCCAGGGCCCCTGTACTCAGGTACTTAAGAGCTAGTATAGAAAATGGTTAAGTAAAAACTTTCACAGAAAAAGGAAGGTAAGTGCCCAAATTGGTAGTACAGATAAAGCCACCCATGTTAGTATTCAGTAGGCATAGATTCTAGGTCTCTCTCTTGCTGTATAGCTAGCTGTGAGCAAGTCTTTTCTCTCAAGGCCTCTGTTCATCTCTTGTGCAAGATGGCCTTCAGCCTCCCTTGTGGCTCTGAAATCCTATGATTCCATGAGAAAAGAAAAAGGAGTTAGAGAAAGCAATCATTGTGAGCTGGCATTGCCATGTAAGACTTATTGGACAAGCTGGGTTTACAAAATGGGTAGGAATGTGATTGGGATACTGGGAGGTAGCAGGAAGGTAAAGAAATTCCAAGAAAGGTGAAGAGCTGGAAAGAAATGCGCGGAGGCAGAAGTAAAGGTCCCTGGCCTCATTCAAGCGAATGGTAATGTGTTGCCTGATAATAGTAAACGCTGATTTGAACTCTTGTTGGATGGCTGATGTAAATCTGATGTCATAAAGAACTTAAACAAAGGATGATGAGAAAAGTAGCTTGTATATCTAAAGCAATTTCAAGTTTGCAAAGCATGTTTTCCCTTAATTAGACCATGAGGTTGATAAAAATACTTGATGGGCAAGAAATAAAAAGCCCTCTGGACTGTTTTGTTTTGGATATTTTACTCAGATTTTCCTCATAATCAATTAACTAAACTGAATAAAGTCAACCTTGTACAGGAAAAAATATATTGGAGTGGTTTACCATTTCCTTCTCCAGTCAGGGAAACTCTTATTATCTCTATTTTAGAGATGATGGACCTAAAGCTTTAAGAATGTGTAACATTCTCAAAATCAACTGATACTCTCAAATTTAGTGTCAGTCTTTGTTAAAGAAATAATTGTACTTCATTAATAGAAATATCCTGATCCTGCCATTCACCTCATCCTCCCTCCCTTCTGTGACTGGGATTTGGGTGCACAGGCATGCACGTACAGACATGCGTGTGCACACCCATACAGGATGTCCCAAAAGTCTTAGTGCAGTCTTAAGTTGTAATAGCTCAAAACTACACTAAGAATTTTGGAACACTTTATCTTTCTAGTGATTGATCCACAAAAAGGTACACACACAAACATATTCACATGCATACATTTATCTTATACATATACAAATACGAATAAGTAAGGACAATTTGTTCTGCGCCCTCAGGCAACTCTCTAGGTTTGTAAGTTGTAAAGTAGGTTCAGATATGCGTTGGTAATAGAAGTTTCTTCATTGAAATTTCCCTACAGCAAGATCATAGGTCCTGGCTAACAAACTAATAAAGTTAATGAATGACAGCTAATAGTAGCTAATCTTTTTATATCTTGCTTACTGTGTGGTAGGCATTATGCTAAGTGCTTTACAAATATTATCTCATTTGATGCTCACAACAATTTTAGGAAGGAGGTGTTTTCTCATCTCCATTTTACAGATGAGGGAATTGAGGTAACCAGAGGATAAGTGACTTAAGCAGGGTCACACAACCAGTGTCTGAGACTAGATTTGAACTCAGGTCTTTCTGACTCCAGGCCTGGCGCTCTTTCTACTGCATATACCATGTAGCTGCCCCTCCAAATAAATACACACATGTATGTAGCATGTATGTATGTATAGATATGTATATGTGTGTAGGCATATGTATGTTTATATAGTATGTATGTATCTAATTATATATCTATATCACTTAAAGAGCTGCAGAGGGCACAATGGAAGGGGAAAAGAATAAATATTTATTAAGCCCCTCTTATGTGTTTGACACTGTGCTAGACTCTTTACAAATATCTCATTTGAATTAAACATCTGTGTGTAGCTTCCTGGACCAAAGAATACCGTTGTTTAGCTGGCAACATCATCTTCAACAAAATATTTGTCAGGTCTACAGACCACCCTCCTAATTAGCCTCCTAGTGCCACTTTGCAGACATATGCCCCTCCTCACTAGGGGGCAATTCATTCCATTAAACAAACATTTACCAAACACCTGAACTGTGCCCAGCACTGTACTTGGCAGTGGTGAATACAATAAGAAAAACAAAATGTTCCATGCCTTCAAGGAGCTTACATTCTGTGGGACCAAGGAGGGAGTGTGTCCAATGTCAGGAACACTGACGAGCACTATAACAAACTCTGAAAAGACTCACTTAGAAAGTATGTCTCACTGACATATACAATGCCCCAATCTATGCTGAATCAGCATTAGACAAGTCAAGGGAAACAGATCTGGTTCCTCTCCTACAGAGTCTACAATCGAAAGCAAATGATCAGCTCTAAAAAAAGACATATGTGAAGGAGTTCAAATTCTGGGAAATGAGGAAGTCACAAGTAACTTCAGATTTTAAAGGCCAGTTGTAAAAAAGCATGATGGGATGTGTGTGTGTGTGTGTGTGTGTGTGTGTGTGTGTGTGTGTGTGTGTGAGAGAGAGAGAGAGAGAGAGAGAGAGAGAGAGAGAGAGAGAGGGAGAGAGAGAGAGAAAGAGAGAGAGAGTGCACCCTGAAAGAGGTCCTGTACTACATGTGAAAAGGAAGGAGGATGGGGTCAGCCATCATGATCCAATTGGTCATCTCAGAGCCCAGTTTTTATTTGGAATTTTAAAAAGAGATTTTCCTCCCTCTCCCCTACCCCCTGGCCTTCATAAATATGCTGCTCCCCAGGAAAACTTTGTGGCTCAGTCATTTCTCTGGCTGATTCTTTTTAACTACCTGATCCTTTTTTTCCCCCCTAAACTTTCCAAAGAAATAGTTCTGCTGCTATAGATTAACTTTCCAACAAACAAAATAAAGCTCTTATATTTATAGGTGCCCAGAATAGCCAGTGGATTTTTCTTTATAGCTTAATTAACAAAGAGTCATAGTACGAAAGGTTATAGTTAGTATTTATACCCAGTGAAGTCTGAATCTAGAACAGGGAAATAAAGCTGGAGTTAATATACATCATTCACAAGTTAAAAGCAAAAGCCACACAAACCATGCAGATTAGATAAGGTGTTTGAGTGCTATAACGTGCTCTTTGTAAATATCCCAGAATCCCAGAAACTCATAGTTGAAAGGGGCCTTAGCAACTACCTAGTCTAACTGGAACCTAAACAAGAATCATTCTTACAGCTTCTATGCTGAATGGGCAGCCAGTCTACATTGGAACCTCTCCGTTAAAGAAGAATCAGCTACTTTCTGAGTTGTCCCATTCTACAATTCTACATGTTAGGAAGATTTTTCCTAACATGGACTAGAAATCTGCTCAACATCTTCATTACTTTCAACCCTCCCTTGATTTTTCAGAAGTCTGGCCAGTTTCCACAAACCTGTTCCACTTTGTAAATGTCTTAATTAAATATGTATCATGCAGATTTGTGTACACTATTTCTTTATTTGACTACTGTAGAATACAATGGGACTACCAACTTCTATTAACTTCATTGTCATTAAGCTGCCAATCTAAATTATATTTTCTTCTCCTTTTTTGAATTTTCAATTAACAAAAATCTTTTTTTTTTCACTTATCTGGCAACAATGTAATTGTAGTCAAGAGAAATTATGAAGGCTAAACCAAGAAACTGATAGAATTAATGAAAAACTCCCAAGTTCCCCTATTCATTAACCCAAAACAATAAAAATAAAATCAACAACAAAACTCTTAAAACAAACATGAAAAAATAATGACCATACTCGCCATGTAAAAAAAAAGTATGTCTCAATTTATACCATATGTCTATCATTTCTTCGTCAAGAGGTAGGTACCATGTTTCATCATGAATCCTATGAAACCAGGATTGATCAAAGTCCCAAAGATTTTTAACATTGTTTGACTTTAAAATGTTGTTATGGTCTAAGTTTTTCTCCCTCTTTGCTTATTTGCATCAGTTTAGATAAGTCTTCCTAGATGTCTCTGAACCATCCCCTTCATCATTTTTCATAGTATAAGAGTATACCATTCCATTCATATACCACAATTTGTCTAGCCATTCCCTAAATAATGGGCACCTCCCTCCTTCCTTCTTTCCTTCTTTCCTTCCTTCCTTCCTTTCTTCCTTCCTTCCTTTTTCCAACACAAAAAAAAGAGCTATTATGAACACCTTTTGTACATGTGGGTTCTTTTACTCTTTGATCTCTTTGGAGAATTGATCTAGTAATGGTACTGTTGGATCAAAGGGTTCACAGTTTAGTGACTTTAGGGGTATAGTTCCAAATTATTTTCCAGAATCTTGGTCTAGTTCAGAGTTCTACAAACAGTGTATTAATATTGCTATTATCCCACAACCCCTCAAACCTTTGTCATTTTCCATTTTTTTCAACTTTGCTAATCTAATGATTATGAGGTAGAACCTTAGTATTGGTTTAATTTCCATTTGTCTAATTATTAGAGATTTGTAGCACTTTTTTTTTTCCATACAGCTACTGACAGCTGGGTTTTCTGCCTCTTCATATAGGCAATTTATCATTTGGGGAATGACTCATAAATTTGAATCAGTTTTCCAAGTTTTATTTTCAACAGTGGAAAGAGATGAACTTAGTCATCTAGACTTTCTAGTTCAGTCCACATTGTGACAAGAAATGCCTATTTTGCATGTGACCAATGATATGTGACCTTGTAAGCAAAGTCAACCAAGATTAGTCCTCAAAGTTCCAGCACTGAATCCAGTCCCCCATTTAAAAATCATAATCACCAGTAAAAAAAAAAAAAAATTCCTGACTCCAACACTGACATAAAAAAACTACATGATTTTTCACATATATTAACAATAGTTCACTTTTCCTGAAAGAGCATAATTCAGAGATTCCATTCAGGAATAAGTGAAATATAAATGACATTCATAGACCAAATCTACTAAAGTATGTTGCCCATATTCATTTCAACATTGTGCATGTACTGTCCTGAAAGACTTGTCAAGTACTAAGAATTAAGGTTACCTATACTTCTACGGAAAAAAAAAAAAGGCTAATATCAAAGCAGTACAGAACATGTGGAAGCATTTTAAAAAAGGTATGTAGGGGTGTGTGTGTGTGTGTGTGTGTGTGTGTGTGTGATTTAAAAGACAGAAGGATGTTACAGGTCTGTCACTAATTATATGTGTGCCTTTGGACAAATCATTCCACCATCCTCTATGTTGTCAACATTTCTAAGACAAAAGACTTGTGTACTTAATGATTTCCAAGGATCCTTTCAGATCTAAAATTCTATGGATATTCTGTATTAGGAATAGTGATTTGGAGCTTATTTTTCACAAGATGGAACTAAAGTCCAGGGAAATAAGATTATTTGTTCAAGGTCACATAGGTAGCAACTGATGGACCTCATATTTGAACTCAGATACTCAGATTCCAAATCTACTGTTTCATAGTACCTCTCCACAGAATAACTTGTTGAGATAAATGTTTATGTGTATGTGTTTGTGTGTATGTATCTGTATCAATTTTCAGAGAAATATTCAGCTATCAGCTTTGAGACAGAAGACAAAGAAGCATAAAAACTACAATTAAATAGAAAATTAGGCCACTTTAATGCATGTCATGATAGGACTGTGTGGGGTATGGGGACCCCAAAAATTGAAAGTCAGAGGTATCCTGAGGAAAGAACATGAAGTTATATTCAATTCTCCTGAGAAGAGAAGAGGGCATCCTTTCCACCAGTACAAACTGGCAGAATGAAGCCTATGAATAAGACTGGAACAAGAATTTATACCCTAAGACAATCAAGCCCCCTCCCACTGCTGTCCCTTCTCCCATTGCCTGGGAGGAGGGCTTACAATCTGAGCCCTGTGCTAAATTTCCTCCAATGATAAGGAACAAAGAAGCCCACCACTATCTCTCAGTGGCTAGGAGGTGGGCTTACAAAGAACAAGGAAATAGGGGATAGCCAATGCAAATGTACCTATCCTAATTTGGCAAATGCCCAAGTGAAGAAGGGGGAAGGGCTCTAAGAGATTCCTAAAATTATTGAAGGGCTTAAGGCTGATTGACAGCAAGGGAAGGGGGAAGGGTCCTAGGTAGTATAATTTCTTAGGAAACCCAGGACTCAGGCCTGTCCAGTCTTATAAAAGTCTGTCACTGGTTTCCAGATAGTTTCTCTCCCTTCTCCTCATTCTGAGGAGTCTTCACAGAGGGTACAAAGAGAGAGAGTATACCCCACTCATGTTGGAGACCCCATTTTAACTCTCAACTATTTGCAACTTTTCTGGGGATTTTTCTTCACTACCAAAGTTTGCCCATGTTGCAATTCTTGACGTATGCCCTTCTAACATAAAAGACAGTAATTCAAAAGTCAGTTCTGCTATTCACAAACTGCAATGCAATATAACTCAGAAATAGCCTTGCCCAAATTATTCACCATATAAGTGGCTCCAGTACTCAATACTGCCTGCAACAAATGACCTTCCAATAATGGAATCTCTGAACACACAAAATTTGCTGACATAAAGAAATGAGGGGGCCAACTCTGGGAATTTCATTCTACATGTCATTCATATTTCATATTGCCTTACCTATGCTCAAATCCCATTGACAGGGGAAACACAGAGTCAGTTTTGTTTGCCCTCATCAGCTTATTCTTACATTGTTCTCCTTCATTAAAAATACCCATCATCTCTGACAGGTTTGGGTTGAACCTAAAATTTTAGTGATTTGAAAGGGTGTTTGGGGAAATATATCTATATATTAAAGTGGGAAACTTTCTAATGACTTAAGTTGCCTTAGTTGGTACTATGATGAGCAAGTAGCCAATATGGCAGATTCATTGGAAGCCCATTGAGGGAAGAGGAAAGCTCACGAGAGTATGAGAGAGTTAACACAGGAGTCACTCATTTTCTCATATTTCCTTTCAAGCTTTTGGAAAAGAAGATCTGAACAAATATGCTAAACGCTATTAAAACATAGCTTAGGTTACAGGGGCAAATATCACAGTTCATGCTGCGGTAATTACAACCAAGGAGGAGTAGTGTTGCCAAAGCTCCAGCCCGCATCAATATTTAATCCAATGAGTAAAATGCTCCCTTTGGTATAAACCTCAGGACTTCCACTCTGCTGACAACCACTTATTAAGTACAAATCTGACCATGTCACTCTCCCTGCTCAAGAAGCTCCACTGAGTCTCATTTGCTAAAAGGATAAAATAACTGCTATTTAACACTCAAAGTTCTCCACAATTTGACTTCAATCTAAATGTGCGGACTTCTTGTACATAATTTTCTTTTTATTCATTGTATACTTTAGCCAACTTAACCTACCTGCTACTCCTGTACATGATATAACATCTTCATTCTCTATCTCCTATGTCCATGTCTTCACACAGGTTTTCCTCATTCCTACCCTACAGAATTCTGAAATTCCTTCAAGGCTCAGCTTGAGTAGCATATCCTATAACAGTTTTGCTTTAGTTCTTCCAATTGTTAATTATTTCCCCCTAGGTAATTATCTTGTGAATACTTTGTATTCACTTTTCTATGTTTCTGTTGTTTGGCCTAGAGAGAATATAACCTCCTGGAAGGTAAAAGGTGTTTGTCTTCTGTATTCCCAGATTTAAGTATAATTTCTGGCACATGGTTGGAGTTTAATAAATGCTTTAGTGAATGAATGAATGAATCTACCACATCTAAAGCTTTTGTTAGGTACTAGGACAGTTTAAACAAGAGAGAAAACACACGGTTACTACCCTCAGGGAGTTTACAAACTAAATTAGGATGTAATATCTGTTATATCTAAACTGCCTATACATGTGTTATAAGCATGCTCAGTCTAGGAATAACCAATTCTTGTTGGAGATCCAGGAAGGTTTTCATTGTCTTTATTTTACATTTATCCTGTTTTGAATAAATGGGTAACCTCCTTAAAAAGACCACCAAGAATCAGACAACAGCAAGCCCTTTTATACGATTTCTCTTCAAATTTCCTGCCTTGTTCCTCCCATAAGAACTGGGATTGGTCCCTGCTCTTCTGGGTTACAATCTTTCTGACCTGCCCATTAAGTATGCATATTAGTGAAAAGTTGGTGACCATCCCTTGACCCCTAGCCAGTCTGAGTCAGCTTAGTTCAGGCCCCTTCCAAAGGTAAACTTACAGATTTCTTTTAGTTACATGATTGGATACAGCTGCTCCATCCTTACCCTGATTTATACCTTCCCGCATGTCCTGTGCAGGATCTACTTTTGAAACACCCATTATTCCTATAGAATCTGTGGAAACCACACTGTCAGCATTCCTCATACATGCGAATATATCCTTAGGAATATGTGGCCCTGGGTAAGTCACTTAACTCTGCTTCAGTTTCCTCATCTGGAAATGATCCAGAGAAGGAAATGGCAAACCACTCCTGTATCTTTGCCAAGAAAACCCCGAGTAGAATCACAGAGAATTGTACGTTACTGAAAACAATTGAACAACAATAACATTTATTAGGTAGCTGCTAAGTGAAAAACGCTATGTTAGGCTCTGGGCATACGAAGACACAATTAAAAATTAATAACCTCAAGAAAATTACATTATGCTATTTTACTGTGGAAGGGGGAAATTTATAATATTTATACTGCCTACCTTAGAGGTGGCACCTGAGGTGAACTTTGGTGAATTCTTTCAAGTTCTATTTTGGTCTCGGGTTCTAGAATATCTGGGCAATTCTCCCTGAGAATTTGTTGAAAGATGCTTTC
>CM053585.1:287942353-287968140 GCA_028646515.1 Pseudochirops corinnae
CTTCAGCTCATCTCTAGCTTTAAGGCAATCTTCATGCTTATTGGAGGCCCCTGGTGGGGGCACACTGGCTGCACTTTCCTCTTCCTTCTATCTGCCATGATCTTTCTTTTCCCCAAAGAAGGAATCTAGGGTTTGGTTGCTGTTCTTACTTTGCTTCTTATGGTTATTCTTACTCATGGTTGGTCAGTCCGTGATTTTTTTTTTAAATCTCTGTGGGACTCTGCTTCCAGAAGAGAAAGCTCTGTCCCAAGTTACTGGGGTCCTCCCGGCTGCCGTAGCCCTCAGGAAGGTGCTGGGTCCCTTTCCTACTTACTTCTGCCTCACTGGATAATGAAGACTTACAGGACCGAGGCCCAAGACGGCAATCTACATCCGGCCACTCAACGCGAGAGCACTTAGCCTCTGAACAATCGCTTAGACCCCTGCTGTCTGTAGGCTGAGGGCAGGGAAGCTTCAACACCGAGGCAGGTGCAAAACCTCTGCCTTATGCTTTCCAGTCCCTGAGGTGATTTTGCAAGGTCTACTGACCTAGTTCTGAACGCTGCTGCAGCTGCTGCTAATCTGCTCACCATAGGCTCCTCAGCTCCTCCCGTCCAGCTGCCTGGGGCTCAGCTAGGGCTTCAGGCCAGGCTGGTTTCAGTTCGCAGTGCTGATATGGTTCCTCGTAGCCAAGCTGACTTTAGCGGAAAGTATATTTGTGTGTGTTTTGGAGTTCTAGGATTAGTTTAGAGTCGTATTTTATGGGTATTTTGGGGTGGCTATGTAAGAGCTGCAATATGTTACTGCTCCTATGCCACCATCTTGGCTCCGCTGAGTATTAAGTTTTATAAACTTCAGAAAGCTGATGTGGGACAGTAAGATCATACATGCCCCTCCCCCAGAGAGGCAGTGGGCATATGTGAATAGGGAGAGCTGGAGTGACTGATAAATGCTTGTGAACATACAGTCTCAAATGGGATTCTCTCAACCCTATAGCCTTATGTAGCTTTTTTCAGAACTGAGGTTCCAGTCGTTCTTCCAGTTCAGTGTAAAACCACACAGCCCCTAAGATGTGTAGATTGGGTAGTTGACATATATCTGGGATAGCCCACCTTCCCTTCTGGGAACAGATAATTGTACATCTTTTCCTAGGGTCAGACAAAGGCAAGTATTCAGCAGTTGGCAGTGAAATATCCAAATACATCTTTTCTTTTATCTTTCCCTTGTTTAATGAATATTCTCATGTTGTTTGTGTGTGCTTCAATAAATCCTGTTGTTAGATTAACTGAGTGTGAAAGTTTGTCCTTGATATCCTAAGGCTTTCTAACAAAAGAAGCCTATAAAAAAAGTTGAATAATTGTCCTATGTCAGGCGTGAGGAACCTGTGGCTTCAAGGTCATATGTGACCTTCTAGGTCCTTGGAAGTGGACTTTTGACTGAATCTAAGTTTTACAGAACATATCCTTTTATTAAGGGAATTTGTTCTGTGAAGTTTGGACTCAGTCAAAAGACTGCAGTTGAGAATCTAGAAGGGGACATGTGGTCTCAAGGCTGCAGGTTCCCCAGTCCTGTCCTGGGTCTTAATCTGGACCAAAGAGAGGACTGATAGTTCCAATGGAGAGGTAGAAAATATATAATAAGTTCATGTAAGTTTTAATAAACTCATCACTAGCCTACAGTAGCTACCATATTCACATTTGCAGTTTTTATTTATTGGGTGAAATTTAAGCTGTCACCCAATTCAATTCTCCATGGAACTCTGATGTTACCTAGATATTTATAGCAATTCACACTTCATTTTCATGGAAACATTTAAAATTATTCCCCATCCAAAATATACAAATTAAATCTGCAGTTGAATTAGAATGAGAAATATAAACATTAATCAGGCATGTGGGGATTATTTTAAAAGACTAATTGAGATATAATTGCTCAAAAATTAAAACAAAATGTACAGGATAGCCACATGTAAAACTAAGAATTAATTTAAAATAAATAAATTGAAGCATTAATTTTTATGCTTTAGGCATGGTGAAATCCCTCATTTCATTAGCAATTAAACAATATGCCTGAGGGTAAAAAACACAGAATTTTAAATGAGAGAAATGAGAGTGGGAAAGGTGATGCCATTTGACAGGTATAGTATTTAAATACCTTAGAAGATCAAAGATAGGAGACAACTCAGATCCCATTTATCCTAATGCTACCATTTAAACAATAGGAAACTGAAGTTCAGAAAAGTCAGGAGACTAGCCCAAGATTATATAATTACTCAGCTTAGTAGAAGAAATATATTTAAGATTCAAGTTTCCCAGTTTCCAATACAGGGTTCTTTCCATTCTACATTTCCTCCATTTATGAGACAGATGCTGCATTTTCACATCGTTTTTGAGACTTGGAAAAAATATATGCAACAACCTAAATTTTCTAAATATCCTATTCCTCTATTCTGTCCTATCTTTTACCATACTTCTACTCCTATCTGAATTTTACCTTCATCGAAATATTAAACATTTTCAGAATTGGAAATCAGTTTAATCAAACTTAATTTAGTTAAATTAGCTAATCAAACTAAATAAGGTTAAATTAATTAAACTGATTTGGTTAATTTAGTTAAACTAATTAAAATTAAGCTAATACCTTCTAACTTTTTTGAATGCTACAAGCCTTCAAAACTGCCATTAATCTAGTAATTATTTCTAAGCAATAGGTAGGAAGGAAATGATAGTGATATCAAATAATAAGAATAATAATTAAAATAACCCACATTTATATAAGACGAAGGTTTATAGAATATTTTTTCTTGAAACAACCTTGGGATGTAGTTCTGAGACATGGGTATACTTGGGCTCTGCCTTCAAGGATCTTATAATATAGTCAGAAGAGCTAGGATATATGTACATTCATATATATAAGTGTGCATATATATGTGTATGTGTGTGTGTGTGTGCATATATATAACATATACTATGCATATATCATATATAAATGTGTATTTATATTTTAGTACATGATGGATACAGGGCTATGATTGGAGCTAAGATGTACATAAATATGCCCTATACCAACAATGCACTACCAAAGTATGAAAGAGGATAGAGGGCTAGTCTTGAAAAACCTAAGGTCTGGGTTCAGACCTAGTCCTTCATACATACTCGCTGTCTGACCTTAGACAAGTTACTTAACCTTTACCCCAAACAACTTTCTAAATTTTAAGCAATGAACAAGTTGTCAATCTGCAACAATGGAAGGAATTTCTATACTGAGTTTCCCACATGAAATCACAAGTCTAAAACTAGTGATATACATATTCCTCCCCTCCTCCCTTCCTCTCCCTCTGTACACACAAATATTTATATGTGTGTATGTATGTGTATATGTATGTGTATATGTGTACATGTATATGTGTTGTGCATGCATATATGTGTGTGAGCATATGTGCATGTGTGTGTCCATGCACGTAAAGTATCTGCCATTTCCTCAGTGGGCAATATTCCCAGCGTTGGAATTCTCCAACTCTTCTATTCTACTCATTTGTTCAAGGTTAACTGGACAATTAATAGGGATCATATGTAGGATAAGAACCCTGATCTTTCACACTCCAAGCAAAGCCCTCTTTCCACAATACTACACTGTCCCTGTATTTAAATACACATATGGTAAGAGGTAAGGAAGCCAAGAAATGTTCTTTGAGGGTTAGTCTGATCTGTGAAGCTCTGAAGGACTTGGTATTTCAGCATGAACATTTCTTCCTCTTGTTAAAGAGGGTGATCACTAATCTAAATAAGAGAAAGATAAGAAAAGGTGAGAGAAAGAAAAGAATAAAGAATGAAAGAAACATTTTTTGATATATTGCATCAATTACACAGATAATAAATTCTTTTTCTGGATGAGTAGTATGTATAAGTGTATTTGTGGATGTTCATTATCTTTAATAGATGTGATTAAAGTTAAGCTATTAATAAGATAATTCCATATTTTAGCAGTGCAATTTATAACTTTGAATCAAATTATTTACTTAAAATGAGCTTAAAGCCTAAGTTGCAGGCACAAAATACAAATTTAACATTTAAATCAAATTCAGCAGCCGATGATACCATTGAAAAGGCTTCCTGGGATTACCTCACAAGGGAATATCATAGCAAAGCCATAATGCCTTCCAAGTCATACATCAGAGAGAGAAGCTGAAGATGACAAAGATCTTCTCTTTAGTTGAGCCTAGTTATCACTGCTCATCTTCTCACCAATAGTCACCACTCAGCACAGTGTACTTAACTTGGACTCAGGAAGAAATGTATTTAAATCTTGCCTCCAATGCTTAATGGCAATATGACCCTGAGCAAGTCACTGAACTTCTGTAGGTCTCTACTCACCTCTAAAATGAGAGTTTGGACCCAGCATCCTTTAAAGTTCCTCTCAGGTCTAAACTTATGATTCTATGATCCTCTGTCCAGTGGTTTAAAGTTTACAAAATCCTTCTTTCACTTGGAAGAAATCAAAATAGAATTTCTTATTGTGTACAATACTAGATTTGAACTCAGGAAGCCCTGAGTTCCAATCTTCCCACTTACAAACTACAAGCTAGGCAAGTCATTCAAATTCCATGTTCCTCAGGAAATTTTCTAGGATCTCTTCTATTAAATCTTGGGCAGGTTGTGATCATTCTTAGATGAGCATGTTCAATAAGGATGAGGAAAGCAAAGATCCTACAGTAGTCCTCCTGAGACTCGAGAGGTTGGTTATGTGCATATAATAACCCCCATTTTATAGATGAGGAAGCAGAAACTCAGAGAGGATAGGTAAGTGACTTGTCCAAGTTTCCATAGCTAACAAGAGCCAGAGCAAACTCTCAGAAGCATGACCCCATGAGGCTTATCAGTTACAACATGAGGACATAAGCAGGGGAACTTTAGCTGATTCTCCTGCTTGTCCTCCTTTCACTGTAGAATCTCTAGGGTGAAGAAAACAACAACAACAGCAATGGCAACAGTAACAGCAACAACAGCAAACAGTTTACTGATGTGTAAAGAGTTTGAGATATATAGTTTCTGAGTAATTATCATTTTATTAATTATTGATAATAGATAATTGATTTTAAAAAAAGGTCAGTGGCACTACTGAATGCCAAGATGCATCATGGTAACTTCTTGACACGTATATGCCTTTGGAAGAGTGGTGTTCCCAACCAACAGCAAGTGACTCTGGTTAACAATTAGCGAGAGAACGAGTATCCTAATAACAGGTGGACCTATTCCAATAAGGGGCTGGAGGACATCACGTTGATTACTTTTGCACCCAGAACACCCCCCAGCCTTGGACAACCTAGAATGCAGCTGGAGTCATTTCCAGCAGTGGCCAAGTCCAGTGGGGGGTCAGCACTGAGGAGGGACTGGTTGGACCCAGCTCAGCAGTAAATTCATTCAGGAGGCAAACATCCTATCTTGCCAGCAAGGGAGTGCCTTGACCGTTGGTTGTTTCAGAAGCAGAAAATAATTTGCTTGGGAGAATGTCTTATAGCAACTACTCTAAGTCTGAGCCCATTACCCCCGGGGAACGAGTAAGAAGAAAGAACGTAGCCTCAGTGTATGAGGAGATGGGAGGAGATGTTTTCGTACTCTTGTTCTTACTGTGTATTTTCTCAATGAACTTTCCTTTGTAAAAGCTAATTGAAGTTATGTGGTAATTGATATTGAGGACATGTTAAGTGGATAAATTATAATAAGAGAAACATGGTGGGCACTAATGAGTGATAGTGCCAGACTTTTTTAACTCCTCAAAGTGACCTCCTCCTTGAACTTTGAAGTGAAAAGTAGTAGCTGTATTCTGAGGACCTGATTTGCTGGCCTAAGTGAGAGTTGGAAGAGTGAACTCAAATTCTGTGCCACACTATGATCCTATATTTTAGGTTGTGATTCAAAAATTTCAATTCTGTCCATAAATAATCCTTTTTTTCTATTGTTAATTTTAATTCCCAATGTATAGGGACCAAGTTTCAAATCTACGTCTCCTAGAATTCTTTCCATTTCCATTTATTTGTAATCTTTTGAATTCATTCATTCACTCAATAAGCATTAATTATTAGGTTATGATCCTAGGTAAATCACTTAACCTCTCTCAAACTCAGCTTCCTCATATGTAAAATGAACATACCAATAGCATCTATTTTACAGGGTTATCGCAGAAGTAATATACGCAAAAGTGCTTTGCAAATCTTAAAATGCTGTACTATTGTGATGATTACTATTACTAAGTGATTCAGGAAATTCAAATGTAGTATAAGACATAGTTTTAAGCCTCCAAGAAAATCACAAGCTACTATAATTTTGGAACTAAAATATCCACAAATGAAACAACTATAAAATCAAATGAAATTAGAGGAGGCATAAAGCACCTTGAGGTTATACCCCATTTTTTAGATGAGAAAACTGAGGCCTAGAAAGGTTGGGATAATTGTCTAATGTCAAACTATTAGTAAGTGACAATGTCATGGCTGATTGACTCCAAATCCAGGACTCTTTCCACAATGCTTTCCAGGGAAGTGAATAATAACAATTATGCTTCTTTAGTAATATCTTGTTTTAAGCTCAAGAACACATAATTCAATATACTTGTAAATGTATTATTAAAACAAAAACACCTTAGAAGCCCAATAGAAACATGAACATTAGATAAACAATTGGTACAACAGTGAAATAAAATTGCCTTTTGAGTATGAATATTAGAAGTGTAAAAAGATCCTATGTGTTTCAAAACCCACTTACCAGTCAATCATCTGAAGTAATGAAAAGGATTAATGATATGGCAAGAGTCTAGGTCACTGTGTGGCTTGCTAAATATTTACTTAACACAGTTTTTAGACAGAAAACCAATATTTTTAACACAAATGATGGTGGGAACCCCAGTGATGCTGTGTGATGATAATGTATGATGATGAGTCTCAGGAGAATCACAATTGCAGGTGATACAAAAGGCAAGGGGAATACTCCAGAGAGGCAGCTAGAGTTGCTTTAAGAGCACTGACTTTGGTGACGAAGGACATAGATTAGAATCTTAGAAACTACTATACTTATATATCTCTCTAGGTCTTGATTTTCCCCTTCAGCAAAATAAGGAGGTTGGACAATAAATGGAGACTTTTTTATAAGAAGTTATATAAAAGATACAAGCGACTGGAAAATGAAATGGGCCAAATATACATGGAGAATAAGGGATAACAGAGGCACAATAAAAGTGGTATACTAACATGTATGAAATATCAAATGGCAACCAATGCACTGGGTAGTTTCTCTATGGAGGAAAAATAGAAAGACATAGTCAAAAACCACATTGGATGAGCCAAGAAGGGGGTGGGGGGGCCTGTAATCTGGACAGATGATGAGAGAACAAACATGAATAAGATCACAGCTCCATTAAAGTAATAGGCACATGAGTGGATTAGAAGAAATGATAATATATTGAATATATAGGAACAGGGAAAGACTTATATGAACTGATGAAAAATTAAGTAGTCAGAGCTAGGAAAACAATATACACAGTTATTTCAACAATGTAGATAGAAAGGATAACCACGAAGTAACTGAAAATGAATGTTACAGAATTTAAAAGAATAAGTTTGACCACAAAAAAGATATGAGAGAAGATACTTCACCTCACCTTCTTTGCAGAGATTGGAGTGGGGAGGGAGAGAAAAAGAAGGCATTCGAATTAGATTTTTTAAAAAAAAGTATTGATTGGTTTTGTTGAATTGTTTCTTCTCTTCTTTCTATTTTAAATTCTTCATTACATTGGAACACTAATGCATTGTTGGCAGAGTTGTGAACTGATTCAACCATTTTGGAGAACACTTTGGAACTACAACTGAAAGGTTATAAAGCTGTCCATGTCCTTTGACGCAGCAATACCACTACTAGGTCTGTATCCCAAAGAAATCATAAAAAAAGGGAAAAGGACCCACATGTACAAAAATATCTATAGCAGGTCTTTTCGTGGTAGCAAAGAATTGGAAATTGAAGGGATGTCCATCAATTGGGGAATGGCTGAACATGTTGTGACATGTGAATGTAATGGAATACTATTGTGCTATAAGAAGTGATGAGCAGGCAGATTGGAGAAAGACCTGGAAAGACTTACATGAACTGATGCTGAGTAAAGTAAACAGAACCAGAACACTGTATACAGTAATAGCAACATTGTGTGATGACTGACTATGATAGAGTTATCTTTTCTGTGCAATACAATGATCAAAGATAATTACAAAAGATTCATGATGGAAAATGTTTTCCACATTAAGACAAAGAACTATGGAGTCTGAATGTAGATTGAACCATACTATTTTCACTTTTTTTTCTTTCTCATGGTTTTTCCCTTTTGTTCTGATTCCTCTTTCACAACATGACTAATGGGAAAAAATGTTTAATATGATTGTACATGTATGACCTATATCAGACTGCTTGCTGCCTTCGGGAGAGAGGAGAATTAGAACTCAAAATCTTGTGTACATGAATGCTGAAAACAGTCTTTGCATGTAATTGGGGGGGGGAATAACATTAAGTGAAAAAAATAAAATAAATATTCTCTTTAGGAAAAAAATAAATTATTACAAAAGATAGCTTGTGGAGGAGGGGGAGAATGAAGAGAAGAGAAACAGGGAAATCTAAGCAATGTAAAAACAAAAGATATTCATAAAAATCTAATAATTTTGAAAAAGAAGACAGGCTTATTTCACAATAAGAGACAATATGGTTGAGATGCAGTCTGAACTGAAGCAGTGAGCATCTACATTACAGAGATCAGAATATAACTCTTTTAATAATAATAGGAAAGCATCCATAACATGCCTTGTTTAGGGTGGTTTGGAAGGTCAGTATTTCCAGAGCTTGGAAAATATAATGATTAACTGTTTAAAAAGTATTTTGCCTTCATCTTTGTGAAGTACTGTAAATATCACCCCATTTTACACATGCATAAACTAAAGCCCCAAAAGGTTCTATAACTTGTCCAGTTTCACACAATTAGTAATAGTCAGACCTAAGACCCAAACCCAGGTTATCCACACTGCCCTCAGAAGACCAGTTTGCTTCCAGACTTGTAAGTTCTCATAGGCAAGTATCCATCTTATCTTCTCAGACCCAGACCCACCATGCTGCTCTCTAATCATCTTCAGGCTGCTGTACACCTATCCTCCTCTACCATTCTTGTCTTCCAATTCTAGCACTGGAAAGAATAATCAAATGAACACCTCTATTCTTAGAAAGTACATGTCTATCATTAACTCTTTGACTCTACCCACCATCCCTCTGACTTCCCTGTGCAAAATATTTCTCCCTTGTCACCATGTCCCCATATGGGTTGTCTTTCTCTATTATAATGTAAGTTCCTAGAGTGTAAGGATAGTCATACTTGTTTGAATCGCTAGTATTTAGCACAGTAGTTTAAACATGTTAAGTACTTTAAAATGTTTTATTTTCATGTTTAATATTATTTTTTCCTCTCCCTTTTTTTCACCTTTTTTTTTGGTCTAGAACTGCTATTTAACAAGTTTAGGGGGGGATGAATATGTGCTTGTCCTATCATGGAAGCTGTCTTTATTTATCTATAATTTATGATATCAAGAGTTATTAATATCAAGGACCCCTGTGGACTGCTATGGACATATGGACCTTTTCTCAGAATAATGTTTTTTAAATGCATAAGACAAAACACATAGGATCACACATACAAATATTATATTTAAATATATTTATCAAAATATTAAAAAAGAAATAGACAGTTCATAGACTCTGTGTAGAACCTCTGTCTTATAGATTTGACCAGGGTACTAAGGAGGACAAATGCTTTCCCTTGATAATATAACTATTATATGTCAAAGGCACAATTTTAGATCTTCTTTACTGCTCTCAATCCACTATACGATATCCTCTCTTTCTAGGCAGTAGGATGTGGAAATATCTGCCCTGCTTGGTCTCATTGTTTATGATCATTGTTTATACTAATAAATCTTATTTGAAGTTTTACAGTAGGTTCCTGCTTCTATATCTAAGGAATGTTACTCAATTTACTAAGCATTAGCCATATTGTGCCAGCGCACTCCCAGTATGAATGGGCTAAGAGTAGAATGAACATGACATTGTCTCCAGCTGATGAAAAACAAACATAAGTGCTTTCATTATGCTCGTTGCAAGCTCAGACGTCCACATGGCTGTCATCAGTCAGAGAACCATATCCACTTGCTTTCTTGGATAGGATTTCATCTCCTAAAAGCTGATTAAATCTAGCCTGAGTTTTTTGTTGTTGTTGTTGTTTTTATTCACTGGTCCATTGGTCATAAATGTTTCCAACTACGACAGTAATCTTGTTTTAAACAAGTCAGCTCCAGAGTCTATAAAATCATCTCTTGTAAGCTAGTAATCGCTTTGATAGATTTACCACAAGTAGAGAAAACAATCAGCATCATGTCCATTAATATTTCAAGATGCTCCCCCCTCTCCCTTCAGTCCCTGGCAGATGAGCAACAGACAATACATAAGAGTATCTGGACACAGGAAAACAAAAACTAATCCTGAAATGTTTCTGGGGATTGTTATTTCAGTTTCTTATGCCAAAGCAGAAAATGCAAGTCTTCAGGGAAGATGGAGAAAATATTGCCAGACTAAGTTCACTTTCTCTCCTCCAGCAATTCCTTTTGTCTCTACCATCACTTATAAACTGAATACATTATAAATTGTTGCACAGGATGTGTGCCATGGTAATCTTTACAACTGGACCATAAGAGCCTTGAAGGGAAGTTTTTTTGGCCTTAGGTTTCTTCTGTAACCTCTGAAGTGCTTAGTATAAGGCTAGGTACATTATAGATGCTCATTCGATATTTTGTAATTCAGTGGTAGTTTTTAACCCCCATTCCTGATGCTTCAAAACCAAGCATTTCCCAGTCACTTGGTTATTCTATGTAGAGACTATTGGGATCAGTGGAAAGAATATTAGACTAGGAACCAGAAAACCTGTATTTAGTCTCAACTTTCCCACAAATAATAACTTCTGTCTACCTCACCGTTACATCAAACGAGATTGCATATGCAAAAATGTTTGGTGAGTGAAAAAACATTATTTTTTAAAAAATGATAGATGATGTAGGGAACTTCCCAGTATGGAATTGCCTCAAATTGGCCACCCAGTCATACTTGCATTTTTAGAGAATTGTCTGAGACCTCTATAGGTTAAGTATCTTAACCACAGTCCCACAACTAGTTATCCAAGTCTTCCATGGATGACCTTGATTCTTTCTCTTATAATTAACTCAAAAATATAATGTTACCTGAGCTTAAATTATAACCAAAATAATATATTTGAGCACACAGTAGAGATTGTTGAGCTTTGATTGCCTCTCATCAGCACACCTATGCTCTTGTTGAATGGATCATCCGGTGGAGAAATTCACTTATACTAATAAAGAAATTTAACTAAGAATCTTTGTTAGGAGTTTAGGTGTGGGTACAAATTCATAGCACAATCTGCACTTTTAAAACATAGGTTCTGCTCTAGGGGTAGCATGAGGAAATGTTCAGCTGTTCTTTCAATATTTCTACATGCTAACAGCTTTTCCCACCCCAAGTCTAAATGATAGTATGAGGCAATTCAGACGTCAAGCATGTCAGAATGCCAGCTGATCACTGAATTAAAGCTCTGCACTGGCATCTGGGATCCTCAGGGCCCTTTTTCCATTTGGGCACATTTCATTACACTTTTCAAAGCAAATTTGCCTTCTCAAAGTGAAAAATTCAGAGGGCTGTGTTGGATGGGAAATTCGTAATATTCTTCAAAATGACAGGGATTTTCTTGGAAAGCAGTGGCATTAATAAGAAGTCTTCTATAACAAGAATGAATAGAACTTAAGTTCTTTAAGGACAGGGGATTTTTGTCTTTGTGGGCAGCTGGGTGGCACAGTGGAGAGAGTGCTGAACTTAGAGTCAGGAAGACTCATTTTCGTGAGTTCAAAGCTATGTGATACTTAACTAGCTGTGTGACCGTGGGCAAGTCATTTAACCCTGTTTGTCTCAGTTTCTTCATCTATAAAATGAGCTGGTGAAGAAAATGACAAACCACTCCAGTATCTTTGCCAAGAAAAACCCAAATGGGGTCACAAAGAATCAGGCCTGTTTGAAACAACTCAACAACAAATTTGTCTTTGTGTCTCCAACATCCAGATACATAAATAGCTAATACTTAGGTCAGAGTTGGGGAAGAGGGAGTTTAGATCTATAATTTCAGCCATGTCAGCAACTCCTGCTTCAGAAACTACTTCCACAAATGCAGATTGGCAACTCATTATTGATTAATATTCTTAAAAAGTTGCCTATGGCATAAAGAGGTTGAGACTTGTCCAGAGTCACACAGGACTGACACAGGACTGGAACCCTGGTCTTCCTGACTCTAAAGGCAGCCCTCTGATTCCTTCTGCCCCTCGTTTGAACTGACTTAGCCAGGCTCATCTGATCTTAAGACCATATTTCATTATACAACATTAGACCCTATACAGTGAAGAATACTATTAAATAGTAGGAAGGCAGACAGTCTTATCTATTTTAAAAATATTCCTGAAACATGTTGCCTCTAGTGAACCACCAAATACAAACAGACAGCAATAACAAAAACTGAGACTTATAATCAGAACACAAGTGTCCTGGGGCAACGAAAATGCTTAGAGTTTTGGAAGGAATGACTAGTTTGTGGAACATCTGAAAAATAAATATGGACAATTAACATAAGGCATGATAAACAAGAGCCCTTATATTCAAATGTTTACCCTTAGAAAAAAGTTTCCATTTCAATGCACAAAAGCGGTATTTGCATCTTGAAAACTAAAAATGACCTTAAAGAGATAAATCGGCTTCTTCTCCCTTCACTTGTGTCAGCTCTCTGAAGCATTGCTCCCAAATTACAGGTGTCTTTCATCTTAAAAGATGAAACCCCAGCATGAATTTTATGAATCTACAGATTCAACACTCAGACACAGTTAGCTAGAAAATGAGCACTTGCTAGGCTTGCTTTACACCCCCCAGGGGTGAGGAGAGCAATTCGGCTGTAGGGTAGTTGGGGAACTCTTTCGTCTTACGAGAAAGCCCACTCTACCTTCCATGCCCACACATAACTGAGTCTCAGAAAGGATCCCAGCACAGCAGGCTGCGCCAAACTTGGGGCCAACCACACGAAGGTATTCCACGCCGGCTGTTTCAAGTAGGAAAACCGAGTGAGTACTTCATCTGTGGCTACTTAGCTCAGTGAATTAGAACGCTGTATTAATGAGGCTAAGGGGGTGGGTTCATTCTCTGTAGGAGCCAATCAGCTTTGCCCTGTTCCATGGCTTCTACCCCTCACAGCCAACCTAGAAGCCTGCACTCTTGCTTAAAGGCGGACGGGTAGAGTGAGGAGGGTTTAGTGAAATTTCATCCTAATGATTAGAAAAGTTATCTAAATATATACCCTCATGGGGGTATGTCTTGTATAGAACATAATCTTGTAATGACTTCTATAAGCTCATCATAAACGGGGCGTGTCACTGCTTTACTTCTCTCCCCACTTAACTCTCTGGACTTAGTTTTTTTTTTCTCCTCCTCCTCCCCTCCCCCTTTCCCGCCTTCCCTTCCTCCCCCTCCGCCTCCCTGCCTCCTCCTTCTTTTCCTTTTCCTGTTCTTCCTCCTCTTCCTTTTCTGTCTTCTCCTCCACAATGACCTCTGCTGCTCCCACCCCTCTTTTTGCAGATCGCTTTTATATATATAGTCTTTTTTTTTTTTCATTTAAATAGAAGGGTCTTGAGGGTAGGGGCTATCTTGCTTTCTTGCATTTGTATTCCCACCACTTAGCACAGTACCTCAGTACTAATAAGCACTTAAGGAATGCTTTAGCTATCTCTACCTGAATCTAGAATAGTAGGCAGCAAAATACACACATTTCGTTTTAAATTCAATTATATATCTATAGCAATAATATACCAATTGCTTCGTTTATTTCCTTTATAAGAAATTAACAGGATTAGTAACCAAGTGGCCTCCCTCCCCTTCTCTCCTTCCTTCCTCCTCTCCTCTGCCCTCCCCTCCCCTCTTTTCCTCTCTATCTTCCTTCATTTAATTTTTCTGTCTGTTGTCTTTGATCAGAACCAAGAACTTAGAAATTAAAGGATTTGCTCATGCCACAAAACTATGGTGGTGTTGGCCTGACCAAAAGTAAAGCTCAGTTCTACCAGTGCTCAACATGGTGCTCTTCCAACTGGGATGCCATTATAGTATGGATAACATAAAAACAAAGCAAGCTTGCCCAGCTTTTTCAGGAGTCAGTGACAATGGATGATGGCAACAGTCTGTAGTGGAAAGAACATTGAACTCAGGCAAGAAAATAACTTTGATTCTGTTACAAAATCACTGTGTGATTAAGAGTCACTTTATGTCACTGGGCCTCACTTTCTTCATCTGTAGAATAAGAGACTAGACGGCATCTAGAGATTTTTTTTCTAGACTTAATAGTCTTTGGTCCATGATCCTAAAGCATTTTACAAAATAACATTGCTATTTGAAGGGCAGTCACATAAGAGGCAACACTGAATGTTGGAAAAAACACTGGGCTTAGAATCAGGAGACCCGATGTTCTGTCTTGATAATAGTTGTGTGGGCATGGACAAGCTCTCTGAGTCTTATTTTCCTGATCTATTCATTGGAGATACAATTATTAAGTACTTGCACTGTTTATGGGATCATGTTAGACACTGGCAATAGAAAGATGAAAATCAAAAATTCCCTGCCATCATGGAGCTTACGTTCTACACTATTCACCAAAAGTAAGTGCAAGATAAAGAGAAACAATCTGGTATAGTGGATAATTCAGAGGAGGCCTCATAGTAAGGAAGACCTCTGTTTAAGTCTTGCTATAGACATATCGTACATATATGACCCTTGGCAAAGCATTTATCTCTACGATTATAAGTTTGTTGAATTATATGTTTCTTTATCAGAGATATCTATAGCAATGAAATCACAGGCCCAATATCTTTCCCTTTCTCTTGTGTGTATGTGTATACGTATTAGAGAAGCTGGGTAGGTTCACTGTCAGGAAGACTCAACTTCCTGAGTTCAAATCTGGTCTCAGACATTTACTAGCTCTGTGACCCTGGGCAAGTCACTTGTGTCTCTCTCAGTTTACTCATCTGTAAAATGAGCTGGAGAAGGAAATAGCAAATCACTCCAATGGTTGTCAAGAAATCCTCAAATAGTGACAAAGAGCCAGACATGACTGAAAATCACTGAAAAATGTATATGTATGTGTGTATTTGTAGATATATGTATCTATCTATCTATCTATCTATCTATATATATATATATACACATACATGCATGTGTGTATGTATAGCTAAACATATACATATATTTGTATACATATTTTAGTTTAGTTATATAGTTAACTACATATATGCATGTATGTGTAAATATATATATATTATATATATATGTATATTTCCTTTTTCTTAATCTTTATGTCCCATGCAACCTAGGAAAAAATGTTACTGGTACAAGTCATTCTCCCAGTATTCTTTTATGTTTGACAAACTATTATACAGGTGGATGAAATGATTCATTTTGGAAATTTCATGCAAGCATTGGGATACAGTCTCATGTTCTGTTGTCTCAATTCGTTTTGACGTCACCTACAGTAGCAGACAGTATAAGCCATAGGCAGGAAACAAACATTTATTCAGCACCTACTATGTGCCAGTCATTAAGTTAAGCACTTTACAAGCACTATCTCATTTGATACTCATAATAAACCCTGGAGGTCGGTGCTATTATTGGGTCTGTTTTACAACTGAGAGAACAGAGGCAGACAGAGGTTAAATTACTCAAGGTCACATATCTGGGAAGCATCTGAGGGCAGATTTGAATTCAGGTCTGTTATTCTATCCACAGTGCAATATTTATGGTCCCACATGGTTTTCTCCATTAGGTATCTATATTTTAAGTTGTTTTTTTTTCTTTTTTTTTAGTTATTTTTTTTATGCTACCTACTTGAGAGATTATGAATATTTATTATGAAAACACTGATCAAAAACATTAACCTTAAATTTTTGTTAACCAATGTTATATCCAGGTATATATGGGCAAAAGTTTCATAAATGGTGATGCTCTAGGGATAGTACATTCTACTTGTTAAATTCTTTTTGTTTGTTTGTTTTAAAGACTAGGAGTCCTCATGGGCCCTGTCCCATTCTCATCAGCATGGAAGTTCTGACCTGGTCTGTTTCTGAAATGGAACTGTTTTACCCTTCTTAGGGACCCTGTTGGTACCCTGCTTTGGGGGCTTACCATATTAGTCCTAAACTTAGTGTAGACACTTAATCGACTTAGCCACTGCAGTTCAAAACTCCAATCTCAAGAGATGTACCATACTCAGCCTCTCCAATACTGGAAACTTCAGGAGTGTACCATCACACCTAACTATGTGTTAAGTACTTACGGATATTTGAGGTTTGAATTTGTAGTAGAAAGAGGGAATGGAAGTCAAAACCATTTCTGTACTACAAATCCATTCATCATTGTATTACTATGATTATGTTGCTGTAGAGGTATCCCCAGTGAAGAAAATCCCTTTACTGATGCAAATAAGCAAGTGATTCACAACTTAAAATCTTAGAGATATATGTGACTTTCAAAGAATCACATATGTGCAGAGCTGAAATAGAGATATTCCTTTGTCATCTACTCATTAATAGTCATTCTCTTGGCATTGATTAATAAGTCCATGCTTCTTAAAAACAAACCACTTGTAGCTGTTGATTCTAAACAGCCAATCTTATATTGCTCTCATGAAATCTTCCATTTTAATAAATAATTCCACTTGATCCAGCCATTTGTTCAATATTTCTATGCTGACATGTTGTTGTATGAATCAGTATAGATGTTGCCCAGGCAAGAAGGTTCCATTCTTAGAACTTAGCAGTTTCATATACCTGTCTGATAGTAAACCACTAAGAGCTGCATTCAATAATTCCAGTGGCATCTATATATCATCACCCTTTGTTTAGTGAAGTGTTGTCTGTTCAAGAAGTATTTCTGTAAAATTTTTAACAATTTGTCATGCAATCTGAGAACATCTATCAGGTTCCTCTTCCTTTTGACAAGTAAGTGTTAATCTTTTGACAGCTGCCTTGGAGTGATGGAACCTGTATTTTATTAATACTGTATGAGCTTTGTTTGATTTCTTTCTAAATATGTTGTAGTCCATTTTATTATTCTACAAGTATGATGGTCCAAATGAATGTGTTCTTCCCTTTGAGACTCCACTTCAAGATGCAGTTGAGTTTACTGGCATATGCAGGTACTACATTCTTCTTGATGCTCTATACATCTTGCCCAGACACTCTCCTTTCTGCTCATTGGATCTTGCTTGGAGAAGACCCATGTACTTGTAAGTTTCACCTTCATCCTCTGATTATATTTAACTTCTAGATTTAAAATGAAAGCATTCAATTATATTTTTTCCCTTGGAATATATTGGCAATTGTACACTTATAAAATTACATTTTGTTAATATCATTGGTAAAAGCGTCCATGGTATAGATGGTTTTTTTTTGTTGTGGTTAGCTTTTGGGAGGAGATGTGCAAAAACTACCCAGAAAGAGAAGGTTTGGATAAGGTATACCTGTGCCAGGGTACTTACTTTGATGAAATCACAAATCTACTGAAGCATAAAAGTATTAGTATCCTAGAGACCTAAGGCAAATGGTGGAAGAAAGTCACTGTAATGATAAATAAATTTCTTTATAACATCTGTGGCTGAATATAAATCTCCTAGATAGTTAGTCGCTTACTGAAGGTGATATCAATGAGCTGTTAATCAATGACTCCATTGAAATACATATAATATATATATATATATATATATATATATTTAATACACTCTAGAGAACTGTAGTTGCAATCCAAAGTTGCACAGTCTAATTCAAGAAATTGGGCCAAAGGACTACTCTGTTTTTAGTTGAACCAAGATAGGTCATGTGGGGAACTCAGAGCTCAAAAGTTTATGGTCCACAGCAAAGTCACAAACAGAAACTAAAATCTAATAGATACCAAATATTAAGAGTAGCAATTTTATGGTAGCAAAGAGATAAAAAAAAAAAATGGGGGCCCAATCCCTGGGAAATAGTGAAACGGAACAAATAACAATAACAAAAAAATTAAAATTATGGTATCAGAATGCAATGGAAGTCTCAATTATTACAGGAAGTCTTTTCCAATACACCCTTCTTACACCTCCCCCCCCCCCAGTGACATTCCTTTGAGATTATTTTTATATCTCTTTTGCATATATCTTATATGCACATAGTTATTAACATGTTGTCTCTCTCATTATAATATCAGTTCTTTGAAGACAAGGATAGTTTTGTTGTTGTTTTGTCTTTCTTTGCATCTCCAGTCTTAGCATACTGCCTAGTACATAATAAATGTTGAGAGATTCAGAGAAACATGGGAAGTTAAGGAAGAACTGATGCAGAATGAAGTAAGCAGAACCAAAAGGACATCCTACACAATTGTTACAACAATGTAAACTAAAAGGTATTTTGAAGACAGCATAATGTAATGAAGAGTGAACACATTTGGAGTCTGGGAGACAATTAGATTATGAGCTACTCAAGGGCAGGTCTTTTGCCTTTTTGTGTATCCCTAGTACTTAGCACAATTCCTGGCACATAGGAGACACTTTAGCTAAGTGCTTTAATAAATGTTTATTAACTTAGAGACAATTATTCAAATCCCACCTCTGATACATGTTGCCCATGTGATTGTGGACAAGCCACTTAATTTGTCAGTACCACCAGCCAACTCCCTTAGAATATGTTACAGATGCTCTTTTTCATGGTGACAAAGAATTGGAAATTGAGGAGATACCCATCAATTGGGGAATAGCTGAACAACTTGTGATATATGACCAAGATGGAATATTATTGGGGAATAAGAAATGACAAGTAAGATGGTTTCAAAAAAAACCTGAGAAGACTAATGCAAAACAAAGCGAATAGAACTAGGACACTATTGTATACATTAACAGCAATATTGTAAGGAGGATCAATTGTAAAAGACTTAGCTACTCTGATAATGACAAGTATCCAAGAGAATTCCAAAGGACCGTGAAGAAAAATTCTGTCTCCCTCCAGAGAAAGAACTAATGGACTCTGAGTGAGGACTGAAGTACACTTGTTTTACCTTCTTTCTTCTTCTTGGTTTTGTGTGTGTATGTGTTTGTGTATATATGTTTTCTTTTGCAACATGGCTAATATGGAACTATATTTTGCATGTCTTTGCTTGTATAATCAATATCATATTGCTTGCCTTCTCAATGAGGGAAGTGTAGGAGGGAGGGGGGAAATTTGGAAGTTAAAAAGTGAATATTTAAAAATTTTACATGTACTTAGGAGATATTTAACTAAATAAATAAATATATTTTAAAAATAGAATATGTTGCCGAGAAAGCATCTATCTGTATTTAGAGAAGTTTCCTTAGCAAAAAGTCCTTACTACAATGAAATGGCAATTCCAGTAAAAAAAAAAAAAAGTGTGTGTATACACATGCATATATATAAATATATGCATACATATATACACATTTATACATATATACACATATGTATACATATACACATACAAATATAGATACATGTACACATATACACACACATATATGTATATGTATGTATATGGAGGTAGGGAAGGAACGAAGATCTCAGAGAAGAAATAATGGAAAATTATTTTCTCCTCACTGTAGAGAAAAGTAGGTTCTACTACAATAAAATTTTGTACAAATTGTCAATGAGAAAACTGTACTAAATGTTTATGTTTAATTGTTTTTCTTTTATCACTAAGAAGGATTCAGTTGTGAGGGTGTAATAGTAATGAAATTTGAAGATCACTTTGTATTGCCAAGCTGATGGGTATTTAGCACCTAGTTTCCAATAAAGGCTCTGTAAAGAAACAGGAAGTATGAACCCCTGTTGCTGATGTAACAGGAAGGGGCTGAACAGGGAGGAGCAAATACCTATATAAGGAAGAGCAGAAGCTGGACAGACAGAATTTCCTGGGGTAAGCATTGTGGGGGCAGAGCAGAGGCAGACAGAGAGAGAGAATTTTTTTCTCAGTGAGCATCTGGAGGCTAGGCTGCTACTGCTGGGCTGAGCTGAGAATTGTGAAGAACTAAGAAGAGAAATGAGAACTGAGAACTGACACAAAACTTGAACTTGTGGTAGCAAGAGTTTCAAGGACCAGCTGGAGCTGCCAAAGACTGAGGAAGCATGACTGTGGTGCCTATATTTTGTACAAATTTTGTTGTGGCTTTGTTAAGCCTTGTCTTCCCAGGAACAGAGATTGTGAAGGATTTGAGATACTGGACACTGTGAGCTTCAATGAAGAGCAGAAACTGCATGGAGAGCTGGACAAGGAACCCAGGTGACAGTTTTGTGGATTCAGGTAGGAGCTACCTGCCTCATGTCAAGATGAAAAGACCTCTTCATGGATACTGAGTAGCGATTGATGAAATTGTCTGAGTAGTGACTGATGAAATTGTAATTTACTTGTGACCTAGGGGTGGATGGCTTTTGTATTTTCCACTATCCCTTAAGAGGGCACTGAGTAGTGATTGTTGAAGTTATAACTTAATTGTACCTCATGGGTGGAGGATTCTGTCCCTTAAGCCAGTAAGCCTCCTTAAGGATGATTCAATGATTGATTTACTAAATAACTGTACTTTGTTGAAAACTATGTGACCACTTTGGTGAAAACTATATGGCCATTTTAGTGTTAAGTTGTTGAGCTGCGACATGGTGAATGCTGTATTTTGATTTTCTGTGATAAGTTGTAACATTGTGAATGCTGTACCTTGCTTTTCTATTAATGTTTTGTTCTGATTTGTTATTGAATAGAGAGTTCGTTATACTATGTAATCAGAACCTTGAAAGCTGTTCACAGCAGCAGTCTTGGAATTCAAACCTCATCATATCCCATAAAGATTTACCCTCTGGGCCACTGGATCCTCTCCCTCTCTCTGATTGTTGTTGTTCAATTATTTTCACTCATGTCTGACTCTACATGATCCCATTTGGGGTTTTCCTGGCACAGATATTAAAGTGGTTTGCTATTTCCTCCTTTAGCTAATCTTATAGATGAGGAAACTAAGACAAACAGGCCCAGGGCCACACAGATAGAAAGTGTGTGAGGCCAGATTTGAACTCATAATAAGTCTTCCTGACTCTAGGCCTGGCACTCTGTCCACTGCACCACTTAGCTGCCCCTCTCCCTCTAATTAGAGAGGTGGAAAGCAAATAGTTCCTGCCAGAACTTTCATTTATGGAGGGGGCCTGTACCAGCCATCTCTTTGTTTCCCACCTGGTTGCACTCTTCTGGACTTCATCCCACCCTCACAATGACTACCTTCCTCCCCCACCCTACTTTTCAGCTTCCTTTTAGTGTGTTGTCTTCCCCCATTAGATTGTAAACTCCTCGAGATCAGGGATGACCTTCTGCCTCTCTCTGAATCACAAGCACTTGGCTCAGTGCCTGGCTGATTGCAGGTACTTATTAAATGTTTTCTGATTTACTGACCACCTGAAAAAAATCAGTGTTGTTAAAACAAAATACAGAAAGAAAACATTTCAAAGTGTTTGTTTTTTGGTATCTTCTGTGTCCTCATATGGTTTAAACAATGGAGAACTTAGAGTCTTTATGTTCTTTAGCATATACTTTATACATACTAGTTCAAGTATTGAATTATTTGTGTACATTTTGTAACACCCAGTGGAAGGAAAACCCCTTAAAGGTTTTTTTGTATTTTGTTTGTTTGTTTGTTTTTGTATTCTCAGCCTAATTTAGGCTTTTGCCCAAGGAGGCATTCAATGATGGTTTGACAAACTGAATGGATCTGTCTTAGTGTCTTTATTATGAAACTTTGCCAAAGAAAATTCTTTTATCAATGCATTCTATTGAAGGATTGGGAGAAGAAGGAAAAAAATCCAACTTGGTTATTCCCATTTAGAGGAGCATTTGTGAGCTTTGATAATTTATTCATTGACTAATTAGTTCAACCATGTCTTATAAACTGTGTATTTTTTTCATCTAACCCAGATGGTAACCCATCATACTGATAGCACAAAATAAGACCCCATACTGCATTTGTCATATGCCCTACTGTGTAACTGATAACCAAAAAATGATTTAGGAAAGACTTTCATTAGGGTCTCTAAAGGTCACCTAATTTGTTCACGGAAGTCCCAAACCCATTTAAGATCATTAGCAATTTCCCAGTCTTAAGAAATTTCTTAGGGGGGAGCAAATGAGATGACACACTTCACTTTGTAACTCAATGTATAACAAGGGCACAGAGCAAGCTTGATTTCCCTGGTTCATGTTACAGTGAAATATATTAGAGTTGGCTTCTGTCCAAATGATGTGAAGAAAAAGAAAGAAGAAAAAAAAAACAATGAAACCCAGACCTATAAAATAGTCGAGGGAAAAGTTATGGATTAGACAGTTATAATCTGAAGACTGGGAGCCAAGACATTTGTTTGCTGTTGTTTTTTAACTTGTCACTCACATAGACAAGAACCTGAGCTCTTTCTTCAAGGTTTTCTGTTTGGTTTTTTGTTTGTTTGTATTTCATTAGACTTTAAAAGTTCAATAATTCCCTCACTGGGTCAAATATAAGCTGGGGATGGAGCATACAAACATTGTGAAGGACTATATTATAGGGAGCAGATGTACAAAAGACATTCTGTCACCTCTCTGGAGATTTAGGGGGGAGTCAGGGACTAGGCAAAACAGGAAGCATACCTTGATGGTGGACACCCAGGAGGGATGGGTACATTCAACAGTTAAGGCCCCAGACAGCAGAGAACCAAAAGGCAGAAATTAACTGCAGTGAGCAAGAATGCTATTGTGCCCCTACTCAAGGAAGAAGCCCCGTCTAGATGTTGATGTACTGAGATAAAGCCCTCTTCTCCCCACTGTAGTTGTGGTTTTAGAGGGATAATGAGTGTCACTTTTTCTGAGAAGACTGAATATAAATTATTGCCACAGAATCTACATGACACTAATGTTGTTGTCTTCGTCCTTCATTCTTGAAGAGGACCATTACAACAGGGAGATGATGACCTGACTTAAAGTTGACTTTGATTCGAGTGAGGGAGGATGGTGCAAGGTCACCAGCCTCACTTTCCCCTCCAGAGCCATCTGGGTTAAGTAACTGGATATTCATCAGGATGACCAGAGATGGCCCAGGATGCCATGGGCGACGTTGGCTCTTTTAGGCTAAAGACTTTTCAGGTTCTCACTTTGAATGAATTCAGTGAACAGGCAGGCCTCTTTAAGAAGTGAGTCAAGGGATGGCCCCTTTAATTAAAAAAAAATCAAACTAGGAGGGAAAGACCCTCAGGGTAAATAGTAAATGTTATATTTATATGATTATGGGAGGTTTAATCCCAGTGAATATGCTGGTCTCACTAAATAAAACATATCTGTGATACATGCAATTAAAGGCTACCTGTTCAGCTGTAACTGCATGGGACTGGGGCATGTGGAAACTGGTCTCTCCTGTCCTGTTATGTCTCTGATATGAAAACATCCTCAGTCACTGGTTACCTCCATCTCTAATAGCTGAACTTTCCACAGGAGAGGGGAAAGTAGAATGGAGTAAGTCCACTGGGAATAACCCTGGGTTATTTTTTGAAGCTAATACTAATTAATATTTATATAATGCTTGAAATCTTACAAAGTATTTTACACAATGGTCTCACTTGATCTTTGCAACACATCTATGAAGCAGGTATTATTATCTATATCTTATAAATAAGGAAATTAATACTCAGAGAGTTTAAGCAACTTGACAAATGGTTATACCCAGCTTGTTAGTATTAGAAACAATATTTCAACCCAGGTTTTCCTATATTTGACATCAGCATACTACCTACCTACTATATCATTTTAGTCAGTCTTTTTTCCAGTTGTGTCTGTTTCTTTGTGACCCCATTTGGGATTTTCTTAGCAAAGATACTAGAGTGGTTTGCCATTTCTTTCTCCAACTCATTTTTATAGATGAGATAAACTGGGTTAAGTGACTTGCCCAGGGTCACACAGCTAGTATCTGAGGCCAGATTTGAACTGGGGAAGATAAAGTCTTCCTGACTCCAGGAATAGCATTCTATTCCCTGCGCCACCCGACTGTCCTACAATACCATGCTGTTTCCCATTTCAAAGCATATTGGTGAAGGAGCATTCATTCATCTTTATCAATCATTTTTCTTTCTCTTGTTTCTATATATCTCAGTGTCTCTTCTCTATTGATTTGTCTGTCTCTATCTCAATGAGTATGTCTCTTTCCTTTCCTTTTTCTGAACCCTCAAACACTGTTACTCTATGTTACAAAATTTTTTGAGCTCACATTCTAATTGAATAAGATTCTCTCTTTCTCTCTCAATCTCTCTCTGTCTCTGTGTCTCTCTCTCTTTATCTCTCTCTTTCTGTCTCTTTGTCTCTGTCTGTCTTACACACACAGATCTCATAGCTCTATATAGAGATAGATATAAATATCTATCTGTAGATAGACACCTATCTATCTGTATATATGGATATGTATAAATGTGTGTGTATGTGTGTGTGTGTGTGTGTGTGTGTGTGTGTGTGTGTGTGTGTGGTTTCAGTGATATGACAGATTCTATAGTAAGGTCGTGTGATCCTTAGGGTAGTTTTTCAACTGGGAGATCTGGGGGGAAAGGGTGCAGTGGGAAAGGAGGCAGTCATCTCTGGAGTATATAAATACACATGCATATACACAAATAAATAAAACTAAGGTAGACCAAATTCTTCAGGCACCTAATCTATATTTATTATTTTCAGTCCAAAATATTTTGCAAATGTCAGTAAAAGCATCATTTGATAACACTTCCACACATGACTTGCTGAGTTTTCAACAGTTTATCCATAGCCAATGAGCCTCCAGAAGGTATTATCAATATTTAAATAGGATTTTCCCCCTAAAGGAAAGAATTTAAATTATACCAAGCATAAATGAGCAGGAGAGATGGAAAGACTCAATACTTATAAAAGAATACATCAGGGGCCACTGGGCAGAAAGTGATACGAATAGTTATATCCTTTCCTTTCTCCAACCTACACTGCCTATATCACATCTAGAATACTAGACTGGAATAGTTATCATACACAGCCCTTTACCTCCAACCTTCCTGGCAATGCCACTTCTTTTTTTCCCCTCCTATCTAGGCTCTGACTATTCCATGTCCACTTAATGAGAGGTAATACAGAATCTTGGCTGCACTTGGCCTCTCAGACCTATTACTGCTTCCCAGTCATGGTTGAAGGTTGGACTTGTCCAATTTCTTCCAGCTACTCCAAAAGCTATATAGCTGGTCTATATATGGTTTGTATGAACCTAGAGCCACCAACCACAAACCTTCCAGTAAGATGTAGGCAAGTAAAACTTATTTCTCTTACCTCTATGCCCTACAGTTCCCCAGAAATTGCCATCTGATTTGTTGATGAAATCTAAGGATGCCTGGACCTTACCATCTATCCTACCACGGAACTCATAAGACTTCTGGGTCTTTCTACTCACCTTGTAGCTAAATTTTCTTTTCTGTGTTATCTCTTTCATTAGAAAATGGCTTCCTTGGGGGGCGGAGCCAAGATGGCGGCATAGCAGCAGCAATATATCGCAGCTCTCACATAGCCACCCCCAAATACCCATGGAATAGGACTCTGGACCAACCTAGA
>CM053585.1:287968640-288000394 GCA_028646515.1 Pseudochirops corinnae
CTTCAAAATTAGAGTGGAGCAAATGGAAGCAAATGACTTTATGAGAAATCAAGATATTATCAAACAGATCCAAACAAATGAAAAAAAAGAAGGCAATGTGAAATATCTCCTTGAAAAAACCACTGACCTGGAGAACAGGTCCAGGAGAGACAACTTAAAAATTATTAGACTACCAGAAAGCCATGATCAAAAAAAGAACTTAGAAAGGATCCTTCAAGAAATTCTCAAGGAAAATTGCCGGGATATATTAGAACCATAGGGCAAAATAGAACTTAAAAGAATTCACTGATCACCTCTTGGAAAAGATCCCCAAAATAAAACTCCTAGAAATATCATAGCCAGGTTCTGGAATCCCCAGATCAAGGAGAAGGTATTGCAAGCTGCCAGGAAGAAACAATTTGAATATTGTGGAAACACAATTAGGATAACCCAGGATCTAGCAGCTTCTACATTAAGGGAACAAAGGGCCTGGAATATGATATTCCAGAGATCAAGGGAGCTTGGATTAAAAACAAGAATTACCTACCCAGCAAAATTTAGTATAGTGTTCCAGAGGAAAATATGGTCATTCAGTGACATGGAGGACTTTCAAACATTCTTGCTGAAAAAAACCAGAACTAAAAAGAAAGTCTGACACTCCAACACAAGAAGCATGAGAAGATAAACACGGAAAAGAAATCATAAGGAACTTATGAAAAGTGACAATTATAACTGATGAAACTTTTCTCAGTATGAGGATGGGGAAGGGTATACAAATCTATATATACATATACATACACATATATCTATATAAGAGGGTTTATATATGCATAAAAGCACATATCTGAATATATGTATATATGAATACATAGAGGGCATAAGATCAATTGAATAGGAAGGGACAATATTCCAAATGGTGAAATCCTGAGGTGAGAGAGGATTAGATTGAGAGGAGACAGGGAGAGACAGAATGGGGTTGAGCATCTCATGGAAGAGGCAAAAGATAATTGTTACAATAGAGGGGGAGAACAGGAAGGCAAAAGGGAAAGAGTCAACCTTACTCTCACTGAACTTGGCTTAGGGAAGCAATGACATAAACTTTAAACTGGGCATCTTGCCACATAGAAGAGTAAGGGAAGGGGGATGAGAGGTGGAATGATGGAGGCGAGGGCAAGGTGGGGGGGAGGGTTGGTGGAAGTGCACACTTCTGTAGAGGCACAAGGACAGGGACAGGGTAGAGAGTGGATGGGGGGGGCGGGATAGGAAGAAGGGACATGTAATCAGTCTCTCACAATATGCCCACTGTGGAGAGGTTCTGTGTAATTACACATGTTCAGCATGTATTTGATTGTTTGTCCTTCCAGTGGGGGTGGGTGACGAGGGCGAAAGAGAAAGAATCTAGAATTTAAAGTTCTATAATCAAATGTTAAAAATATATATGTGTGTGTGTATATATATACATATATATATATATATATTCAGTTATTAGCATTATTATTAACTACATCCAACTGGAACTTGAGATACACAGGAACTGTGGTAGTGAGATCCATCCTGCCTTACCAGAAAGTCAGAGGGGTGATGGGGGAGGACATAGGAGAGAATAGATTGGGGGAGGGGTTATACGATGGGATGGCTGTTTGGGGGTGGTGGGTAGGGGAAAGATGGGGAGAAAATTTGTAACTCAAAATTTCGTGAAAATGAATGATGTAAACTAAAATAAATAAAAGTTTAAAAAAAAACAAATACAATGTAAAAAAGAAATTAACTTGCAATATGAAAAACAAACAAACTGTGCTTTCCTTTTGAAATATCCAAATCAGAACATTAAAAATAATTGAACATGCAATCTTAAAATGTCTTCAGTGTCACTGTTATGTGGGGGTCATTGCATGAATATGAACCCTAAACAATTTTTGTCATATTAATTTTGACTTTATTTTCCCTCATTGTTACATAAAAACTCTAGGGGGGAAAAGCCAATAGTTCATTTTCTCTTCTTCATCATTTGAATGTAAAGCCCTCATGACAACACATACTTTTCCTCCACATTTAATGTACAAACCACACACCATTTACTGGTCCTTGGCTTTTAAAGCATAAAGGCCAACAGCATGTGTTTGACTTGAAACTACAGTTTGATTGACTGATATGCATAATATTCAGTCCTTTTTCTTTGAAAAAAAAAATATGCTCAAGTATAAAATTCACTTAAAAATCCACCATTCTCATGAGTCCTGCTGGGTAACTTGCCACCTAACTCACAAGAATCACTTGCAGTCCTGGACACCAAGAAATCACTGCATTCCTTCATACTTCCTAGAATCTCCCAGGGATAAGGGTCAAACACTATTATGGACATTTTTCTCTTGCAGAGAAAAGCTATAACTTCCTAGTGCTATTTGATTGAAACTAAACAGGCCAACTGTAAAGATGGAAGAAAAGAATGGTACTTGACTAATACTTGAGATGAAAGGTAGCCTCCAATAACCTCCTTGTCACAGACGAGAATTTAAATCATCGGCCTTCTGGTGATGTGTTTAGTTAAATCATTCCCGTTCCTTTTTTCTACATGCCCTTCTCCCTGCAGGAGCCTGTCTCAAGAATTCTGCCTCTTCTTTTGTGTTTCTAGTAGGGACTTACATTGCTCCCCAAGGCCTCCTTCAATTAGGCCTGTTTGAGTTTGATATGTCTCTTTGAGTTACTCTGAATATTGCCGAATGACAACATACTTTTTCTTGATCCAAAGAGTGAAAATGAAAATGGAAAGAACAAGAAGTAGATAACAGTAACAAGTTAAAAGGAGATGGAAGCCATATTTGACTAGTTGTTTATTGAGTGCATAAGTAATCACCAGTCCATTTGAACTATAGTTTGAACCTTAGTTTGAACCATTTATTCTCAAATTCAAGAAGCATTTATAAATACCTGATATATAAACATACGTAAATATATACATGTATATAGTATATATGTATGCATATATGTCTATATATGTATCCATCTATCAATTGATCCATCTAATCTATCTATTGATCCATCTATCGATCTATCGATTGATCAATCTATCGATCTACCTACCTGTTAGTTGGCACAGTGATAGAGTGCAGTCCCTGGAGTCAGGAGGACTTCAGACACTTACTAGCTGTGTGACCCTGGGCAAGTCACTTAACAGTTTGCCTCAGTTTCCTCATCTGTAAAATGAGTTGGAGGAGGAAATGGCAAACCACTCTAATATCTTTGCCAAGATAACCACAAATGTGGCCATGAAAAGTTAGATACTACCAATTGGCAAATCAACAACAACTATACACACACACACACACACACACACGGTACTATACTAGAAGCCAGGGATACAGTGCATAAAAAGAAAGATAGTCCCAGACCTCAAGGATCTTAACATTTTATTCTAGGCATAACAGAATAGAAAAATACGACAAATATAATAATAATTCACATCGATATGCAACTTTAATTTTTGCAAATTGCTTTGCCCCTGTTGTCTTATATGATTTCCTGCAACAACCCTGAGAGGTAGATTCTATTATTAACCAACTTTTCTCAGTAAAATTCCTAATGAAAGCTTTGTGGTTAAATTAACTTACTTCTTTGAGGTAATAGGGAGCCACTAGATTTTATTGAATAAGGGGGTAACATGGTCATACCTGTGCTTAAAGATGATCAATTTTGGTACTTCTGGGATGATGTAGAGGAAATTGTTGTTTCAGGTAGCTGTTAAGACTAGAAGACATCTGAGGGTCCTACTGACCCTTAGATTCTAAAACCCCTAATCACAGCTGGAAAGGCAAAGTGATGTAATCACCCCAAAAGCTAGACTTTGAGTCAGGAGACCTATGTTCTGATCTTATCTCTGACATTTAATTCCTCCTTGACCATGAGCCTGTCATTTCAACCCCTAAGATTCCATTTCCCCATCTTGAAAGGAGATAATAACTCTTGTACCATCTACTTTACTGACTGTTGTGGGGGGGGGGGGAAGTATTTTGTAAACCTGAAAGCATTCTGGAAGTGGGAGCTATTATCATTTCATTATTATTATTATTCCCACTGGGAAAGAGTTCTGAGATCCTCAAATGGCAGACCCTAGTAACGGCACCTTATAGGAAAGATTACATAATCATCCAAAGCTCTTTCCCTATTTCCCTCATTGTTCCATCTCCTCCATCCCTCTTTGCTTCTCTATTGCTCTAATTGAAAATGTAATGGCATTCCTCACTTTGGAAAGGCTGTCACATTAACATATTGATTTAGTGATGTTTTTTTCCAAGAACCTCATGTGGAAATGTAATAACACTAGGTACCTATTATGTGAAGAGCAGGAAATGAATGACTATAAAAGTCTGTCTTGGGAATTTTTCAGATTATTTGTCTTATTCTACCTGCTAAATTGTTAGCTCCTTCAGACAGGAGCCAGATCTTATTCATCTTTGTATCTCCCTCCACTGCATATAGTATGCAGTTAATACATATCTGTTGAATTGAATTTATTGAGTAAAGAATCAGCCATAATTAAGTCTGAGTTTAAACTTTTAGAATGGATTCCTTTAACTTAGAAATTAAATGCCACAATTATTTTAGTTCAACAACAAGAAAATGACTCCTAAAGATGAGCATATTTTGATTCTGATTGGTTTCTAATAGCCACTGTGATCTAGAAAAATTGACCTTCTCTCTGTTTCTTCATCACTTATCAGCTCCTGGCTCTAGGCCTTTGTTCTTGCCATGTCCCAGACCTCGTTATTACTACTTCATAGGTTCAGTCTCTTTCTTTTACTTGAAAATTCAGTTCAGCCAATATTATCAGAATGAAACCTTCCCTCATCTTAGTACCCACCTTTTCAAAATTACTTATGATTAAATAATATGTGTGTATTTGCATTAATTAACTTTATGCTGTATATTTTATGTGAGACCACTAGGCGGCAAAGTTGATAGAGTGCAGGCCCTGGAGCCAGGAAGACTCATCTTCCTGAGTTCAAATATGACCTCAGACACTTATTAGCTGGTTGATACTAACCAAGTCACTTAACCCTGTTTGTCTCAGTCTCCTCGTCTGTGAAAAGAGCCGGAGGAGGAAATGGCAAACCACTCCAGTATCTTTGCCAAGAAAATCCCAAATAGGGTTGAAAAGCATCAGGCAGCACTGAAACAACTCAACAACAACATCATTTCCCCATTAGCATGTAAACTCATGAAAGTAGGGATGATTTCATTCTAAAAATAGGATTTCCAGGACCCAGCATAGTGCTTAGCACAAAATAGGTGTTTAATACACACAAAAATATGAGTCAATAAACATTTACTAAGTGCTTACTATGTTTCAGGTACTGTGCTAAGAGTTGGGAACACAAATGTGATAAAAGGAAGTCTCTGCCCTCAAGGAGATCAGAATTCAGTTGGGGGAGTGCAGTGGGACAGTATGTCACATGGGCATATCCAAAACAACAGAACTAATTCATGACCCACGCTCTCCTTCCACACCAGCTAATAAGATGAAATAGCCTTCTCTTGTCAGTTCTAATCTTTCCACTTGTTCCCTTGTTCTTATTCTTCTCCATCTCAGGGACTTTGTTCTATCTCTCAAAGGACCATAGAGTCATCAATATCATTTCATCTCTCTCTTCCCTTCAATCTTCCATTCTCCATTGGCTTTTTCTTTCCTATGTACAAACAAGTTTGGGTCATACCTAACCTAGAAACGTCTTCCTTTAAGCCATCTACCCTCTAGGCTAACATAAAGTCCCTGTCCTAACCTTTAATCAACTAAAAAACATTTAAATGTGTGTCATACATTTAATTAATTAAGTCATAAACACTTATCAACATAATAAATAAACATTTACTATATGCTAGTATAATATAGTATTTTACAAAGAATGAAACAATTACTACTCTCAAGGAATTTATATTCTAATGGGGAGATAAGTATGTAAATGAGTATATAAAGAATAAAGAGAATTTTAAAAGAGAAAAAATATATAAGGTAGTTAAGGAGGGAGATTCTAAAGAAGCTGTTAAAAGAAGTGAAGGCTTCATGTATAAGGTTGCATTTGAACTACATCTTGAAAGAAGAGAGGAATTATATGAAGCAGAGGTGAAGAGGGAATGCATTCTAGGCATAGGAGATGACCAATGCAAACTCACATATATGAGAGATGGAGTGTGCATGTAAGGAAAAGAGAGAAGGCTAGGTTGAATAACCAGTATGGAGCACAGGGTGTAACCTAGAATTAGACTGGAAAACTGTATAGGGTACAGGTTGTGAAAGGCTTTAAAAACTAAAAAAAAAAAAAAAATCTATGTTATAAAATGCCAATCATCAAAACCATTTGCAATTAATTAAAAAATAGAGAGATAGATCAAGGGAACAAACAGGACAAGGGATAATCTGAAATAATGGAACTCAATCTATTGATTCATAAACTAGAAAATGTAAATTACTTAGGAAAGAATTCCTTATTTGGAAAAATTGCTAGGAAAACTAGAATGCAGTCTGGCAAAAAAATGGTTTAGACCAATTCTTTCCACCGCATTCTGTGAAGTATCTTAAATGAATATGTAACCTTAATGTTAAAGATCATACATTTTAAAAAATGGAAGAGAAGCAGATAATGTATCTTTCAGAGTAATGGTAGAAGATAGGTTCTTTTTTTTAAAAGATAACATTGATCATAAGAAGTTATAAAGTTTCTCTACAAATGACATTAATGTACATAGAATATTATATATAACATCTGTGTATATACATACATATGATGTGTGTGTAAATTTCTGTTGTAGTTGTTTCAGTCTTGTCCAACTCTTTGTGACCCCATTTGGAATTTTCTGGGCAAAGATACTGAAGAAGTTTGCCATTTCCTTCTCCAGTGTATATAAATACACATACATGTATACACATATGTATATATGTATGTATTTGACCAAATGCATTTGTCAATATATAAATGGCCAAAGGATATGAATAAACAGTTCTCAAAAGAAGAATTGCAAACTATTTATAGCCAGATAAAAGAATGCTCTAAATCACTAATAATAATAGAAATGCAAATCAAAACACCCTGGTAGTTCCATCTCACACCCTGAAAAAACAAAAAAACAAAAACAAAAAACCTGGCAAAGATGACAAAAATTATGGGGGCTTTTGGAGGTTTGTGGCAGATTGGGCATACTAGTGCATTGATGATGGAGCTGTGAATCAATTTAACCAATTTGGAAGTCAATTTAAAAATATGCATATAAATTGACTAAAATTTCCATACTCTAGAATTCTACTTCTTGGCTTATACTCCAAGAAAGTCATTTATAAGAAAATAGTCTCCATATACTCCCAAATAATTATAGCAACATTTTTTTTATGATCACAAGAAATTGTAATAAAAGTAGATAACAATCAATTAGGGCAGCAGTTCTCAACCTGTGGCTCGCAACCCCTTTGGGGGTTGAACAACCCTTTCGCAGGGGTCGAACAACCCTTTCACAGGGTTTGCCTAAGACCATCAGAAAACACATATTTCCGATGGTCTTAGGAACCATGACACTGCTCCTCTATCTATCTCCAGGCGGATCCACCCACATGCAGATATGCCCACATACGAATATTAAAGGGTCGCGGCATTAGAAAGGTTGAGAACCACTGAATTAGGGGATATTTAAATTAATTGTGGTATGTAATTGTAATAAAATATCACTATGGTGTAAGAAATTACAAATGTGATGAATACAAGGAAGCATGGAAAGATTCATATGAACTGATGCAGAATAAAGTAAACAAAGTCAAGAAAAAATATTCACAATAACTACAACAATGTGAACAGAAAGAATCACTACAAAGCAATAAAACATGAATGTTTCAAAATTATTGAACACAAGCATTGCTCCAAAGAAGAGATATGAGAAAACAATCAGATCCCCACACTTTTGTGAAGTTAGCAGCTTCATGAGCATGGTAAAATGTACATACTTTCAGACTTTTAAATTTACTGGTCAATTTTGCTTATTCTTTTCTTTCTTTTGTCTGTAAAATGTTTTATGGAATGGGTCTCTAAGAAGAAAAGGGAGAAAGATGCTGGGGAAAATTTTGTTGATATAAGACAAAAGATTAAGACAAAATTTTCTTTAAAACATTAAAAGCTAATCAGAGGATATTTTATTTTATCCTAATGACAGTAGGAGACCACTGGAATTTATTACATAAAGAAAGGAAATTGTGAAAAAATCAGACTTGATCCATTCAACTAAAATCCTCTCTCTCTTCTTAAAATGAGAGTCAGAGAGGTGACAGAGTAGATATAGTACTGATCTAGGAGTCAAGAAGACCTGTGCTCAGATTCTCCCTCCAACACTTAATAGCTGTGTACTCCTGGGCATATCACAAAACCACTCCCAACTTTAGCTCGTTATCTACAAAATAAATATAATAATATTGTGTTTCTTGTAAACAACATATTATAGGATTCTGTTTTTTGATCCACTCTGGTATCTGCTTCCATTTTATGGGAAAATACGTCCCATTCACATTTACAGGTATAATTAATAACTTTGTATTCCCCCTCATCTATTTTTCTCCTGGTTGTCCTCTCCCTCCTTTCACCTCTTCCCTCCTCAACAGTGTTTTTCTTCTGTCTATCACCTCCCTCTGCCCTCTCTTCTGTCCATCTCTTACCCGTAACTTTACTTAATCACCCCCTCTCCTACTTTCCTGTTGGGTAAGACAGATTTCTATATTCAACTGATTGTGTATATTATTCCCTCTTCGAGCCAATACTGACGAGAATAAGGTTCAAGCAATGCCCATCACTCACCCTCCCATCTTTCCTCCCCGTAGGGCTCCATATCTCCTACATTTTTGCTGAGGTGGGGCTTGCTGCTGGTTTTCGAGGATGCTTCTTTTCCTGGACTGTGTTCCCCTTTTATCTGAGTGAGAAAGGTCTTTCTGGACAAGCTTTCAAGTTTCTTGGCCTACAAAATTGTTTCACTTCACTTTTTGTTGATTCTGCTATTCTAGGATTTGTTTAGGGGCACTATTTTATCATTGTTTGTAGCTAAATATGGGAGAAATACAGTGATTTACTTCTTACTCCACCATTTTGACTCCTGGAAGTTCCAAAATGGCCTTTACTAGAACATTTTATCTTTTTCACCTTTGAATTAATATTGTTCATGCGATTTATTTCATGTTATTTATGTTTCGATTATGTGACTGCCTAGTAGACTGCAAATTCCTTGAAGGCAGAAAATAAACCCCGACTTTTTTTTTTATTTGCCTGTCCCTACTTGTAACATAGTACTTGCAAGTGGTATGTAATAATAATAATAATAATAATAAATAGTAAATGATTATTGGAATAAATTGATGTTTATATCACTGAACACACTTTTTCAATGATTTTTGGAGAATTCAGAAACCATCAAGGGTCCAGAATATTCAATTGCCATTGGTTAATACCAAATCTCTGACAACATAGAATTTTTCTAGATAGAACATACTAATTTACTAATATCTCTTCACAAACTTTCCTAATGCATTGGGAAGAAAAAAAATTAAACTGAAATACAATTTAATGGGGAAGAAAATTAAAAAGAGGCCCTGAAGAATTTGATGCCACTCTGAATTATCTCCTTATGCAGATCACTTCCTGCATTGAGTTTAAATCTAATCTGTAACATCAGATGTTGAGTTCAGACCAGATATTTGGACAGCACTGATATTGCAACAGTGGGAGAAGCAATTAAACCAATGTGGTATGACAGGAAAACCCTTGGATTTGGGGCTTATGAACAGCTAACTTATAGTCCTGATTCTGCTATTTACTACCCGAATACAGTAAATCATTCTTTCTGAGCTTCATTTTTCTAATTTATAAAAATGAGGTAACTGGAATACTCACAACACTAGATGTCAGGATGAAATGAACAGCTATCATGGTGATTTTTGAACCTTCCTGTAGCTTTTCATTTGGATACTTCTTAAGATAGTTTATAGGGAAAGCTACAAAAAATAAAAACAAAAAGTTGCTATAGCTAGCAACTTTTATACCTGAGGCAAGTAGAATAAATTCAGCATCAAACACAGTTGACTGGGAAGTGTTGTGGCAAGTAGAAGGGAGTAGGAGTAGTGGCTGGCATATGTTCACTTGGGATGTAGCCATCTTCTGGTTGCTTTCTTTCTTTGCCTCAACTAATTTGTAACTTTAAGGTCAGTTGTTTCTAGCAGCTGAAGTGCTGCCATTGTTGATAACCTTTAAATTCTGGCATATTGAGGAAAAAAAAAATCAACAACCTAGTTATCTCTCCCTAGTTATAATACTCGTTTTTATCTTTTGGTCAGATTTCTAGCCAATTTATCCCATACCTGATTATGATTCTTTAAAGAGTTTGACAACTAAATTTCTCCATGATTTTTCATTGTACTTATCATCTCATAAAGATACCTGTAGGCTATATTAGGGTGCTTTATATAGCAAAGAGCTTTGCACGTCCAAGTTAATTAACAGATATTAATTAGCAATGATGGCAGAGAAGGTAGATGATAAAGGACAGAGTTTAATTAGACCAAAACAAAACAAAACAAAACAAAACAAAACAAAACACAAACCCCTTTCATCTAGATCAGCGGTTCTTAACCTGTGGGTCGTGACCCCTTTGGGGGTCAAACGACCCTTTCACAGGGGTCACAGGATCGCCTAACACATATTTGCAATGGTCTTAGGAAACGAGACACCACTCCTCTATCTGTCTCCACACGGGTCCACCTACATGCAGATATACCCACATACAAGCATTAATTTTATGAGTAAGGGTCATGGCATTAGGAAGGTTGAGAACCACTGATCTAGATAGAATTCATCTCTGCTGTGTAGATCTACACACTTTTATTTCCTATCCATTTCTTGTACATTTTTAATTTCCTCAAAACTTACTAACCTAGTAGTGTTGCAAACTTGAAAATTAACTCTAACAGGCCTGAAGAATATTGTAAGATAGCTAAAAACAATTCGGGAAACACAGACAAGGAAACAAAATCATGAGGATGCTAACTTTCAGGAGTTTAGAGGAACCATATTCAGCCTCATTTTTCTCCACTTTTTAGATTATATGCTCCAAGACAAGGAAAAGAAAATGAAGAGACACACATGCTCATTTAATTAGTAGCATATGGAAAAGTAAGGAAGGGGACAACAAATGGAAATTTCCAGCACCTGTTGGCTGCTTGTATTTGAAAATCTGCTCATGCTACATTGAGTGTTCTGAGCTCCAGAAAGGTGAAGGATGAAAAAGATTAATGGGATTGCAAATAGAAGCCTTCCAGTCATTGGCAACTATTTTTTTGATCTGGCAAATGCCTTCCCCTGAAGGAGAAAAGATGATGAACATTTGATGAGGGTGGCATTCCTGATATCATCTAGTCCTGTGGCTTCCTGGATCTTTTATGACATTTTTCCAATTTTCTCAACCACTTGGGATGGGGTTCTCACACCCAGTTTCAAACTGTATGCATTAAGTTTATAGGAATGGGACATCTTAAAGGGGAAATGGGAATTCCTTTTAGAATTCAGATCACATGAAGAGTCCTAGCATCATCAAACTGATATTTTTTTAAGGGGCTATGTATGACTCATTTTTTTTTCCTTCTCGAGTAAAAATAAAATCCTAAGACTATGAGCCATGATTCAGATCAATAGAGTGTAAACAAGTATGCAGTGGACTTGGAGTCTGGTTTCTATTAAAGTCTAGGGCTTGGCTCTGTCAATTACTAAGCAAAACACGTAACTTCTATGAGCTTCTGTTTCATTACCTTCAGTGAAAGAAGGATAATAATACTTACACTATCTACCTCAGGGGTCAATAGGTCTGTGGATTGCTTCCTGGTATATTTGCTTTATTTTATACATCATTGTTATGTAGAAAATACTTTGTAAATTGTAAAGCACTATGTAGATGTGAAGTTATTATTATTGTTATTATTATTATTATTATTATTATTATTATTATTATTATTTTTTACAGGACCAGTGATTTCATTTAAGGGACTCCCAGTGGGGAAAATCTTTCTACCAATGCAAATCAACAACTGCCTTAAACTTAAAATCTTATAGTATTGCCTGGGGGCATTGATAATAATAATTTTTATGAGCATTCATTAAGTATCTATTATGGGCCAGGAGCTGTGCCGAGTGTTTTAAAATATTGTCTCATTTGATCCTCACAACAACTCTGTAAAGGAAGTACTATCTTCTTTCCATTTTATAGTTGAAGACAACGAGGCAAACAGTTTGAGTGACTTGCCCAGGGTCAATCAACTAGTAAGTACCTGAAACTAGATTTGAACTCAAATCTTTCTATTTGCCTGGTGCTCCATCTACCATGCCATGTGGCTGCACCATCATTCTCCTTATCACCCTCATTATCATCCTCTAGTATTTTTGCAGCACTTAATTTACAAAACATTTAACATATTTTTTTTTCCTTTGGTTCCACATGGCAGGTACTTTATTATCATCATTTCATCAAGCAAGAAACTGAAACACAGAGAATATAATTGACTTGCCCAGAATCATATAATTAATAGGTTCCTGAGGCAAGCTTTGAATTCAGATCTTCTTAAGTCAAGGTGTAGTATACTATCCACTGTGAATTTGTCAGCTATTTAGGGTTTGCAAAATACTGTATACGCATCAGCTCATTTAATCTTGAGGTTTGCATTTAGAGCATGTAGGTTTGTAATGTGCTAATTTATGAAGGATATGTAACTCTTGACAATAATTCTTGCCACCTAATCATTTCTCTTTAGATATTGTGTAGATGCTAAATTTGTGTAGTCTACAGTGATATGTTGAAGTTTTTATAATTTCATTGAATAGTTCACATCAATCAGTAGCCTGAGATATTTAAAGATAAACTTCCTGTGGTCATTGCCTGCTCCTGACATGATGATAAAACCCTCCTTTCCATAAACAAACCTACTGAGATTGATTGATCCTGTTTCCTTTACTCGTTTTTTTTTTTTTTTGAGGCAATCAGTGTTAAATGACTTGCCTGGGGTCATACAGTTAGTAAATGTCTGAGGATGGATTTGAACTCGAATCCTCCTCACTCCAGAACTAGTGCTGTATTCACTGTGCCATTTTCTTATTGATTCTATTTATAAGTAATTGATTTTGTTCTGTAACTACTTTTGTCCTGTAACTGCTTAAATCATGGTTCTTTGTAGTTAACTTAGTTCAGAGTTCATCTGGTCTACAATGGGTTAAATTTTAGAATCCATCTATTATTGCCTCAAGGCATTTAACTAGACTTGGAGAATGTGTCTGAACAGAAAGCGAGTTTGGGCCTGATATCTTTATACCACCAAGCTATCCTTCAAAGATGTCTGGTTTGCTGTCCAAAAGTGTGGGCAATTATCTCTCACCTCTGGCCTACAACTAAGAGCACTTCTTAGTCTCATGAGAAAAGAAAGGGGGGGAGGTCTTTGATAGCCCCTATCATCAAACTTCCAACCAATCATGTTGTTCCCTGTATCTTAACTCTGTAAGCAGCCAGGTTGCCCTTAATCCCATGATGCCATCTGTCTTGTTCTGTTCTTTGTTCTGTGCTACCCAAAACCTATAAAAGGGGAGTTGTTCTTTTGCCCAGGGTCTTTGGAATTAATGGAAGTAAATCATTGACCTATTTCTTGACAGGTAGCATGCCATTGCTAATAAATGTTATCTTTCTCAAATATCTGCCACAGTTTACCCTTTTGTTAAAATTCAATTGCAATACTACATGAGGCATTTGCTTGATATATTGTTGGTGGACTTCATGTTGACATCACCCATAAGCACCTTTTGATTTCACTCCTCTTTAATCTAAGCAGTTCTACTAGAGACAAAATCTCCTCATTTATATTTGTCAAACCCAGTTGCATAGACCTTTTGGCAACTTTTACTATTATTTTTGAAGAGATGTCTGTTAATCCTAAAAAAAAATTCCATTTTTTCATATGTGTCCTTGGCTCTATAAACATGTCATTATTTGTTATTTTTGCAATTATAGTAATATCATTAATTTGCTATAACATTAATAGATGGAGGCATGGTATAATATTATAGTTAACTGAGAAAAGGAAATCTGGATTGATTTCTCCCCAGGAATACTTTTTGATTGTGTGCCCCTGGATAAATTACATAACCTCCACAACTTTAGTTTCCTCACCTATAAAATGAGGGGATAATAGTGTTTGTACTATATACCTCACCTGGTTGCTAGGAGAATGGTACTTTGTAAACCCCAAACACTATTGTCATCATCAAGCTATTATCTCTTCTCTACAAAGATCCTGCTCTGTGGAAAATCCATCAGCTTATTGAATGTCAGTTCACACTTGGAAAGCCCTGGGCCCATGGATAAGAAAAAAAAAAAAATCTTTTTTTTTTTTTTATTAGTTAGTATTTTGGTATGAGTTGTGTTGCCAAAGCCAATCTACTAAGCAGCTATCAAATTTATTATGAACCTACCATATGCAAAAAGATAATTCATTGTATTTTCACATTAGGTCATCTCTATGATATATAGATGCACTTATTAAATTTATTGCAAAGTATTTTATATATTGAATTTGGTTTTAAAATGAATTTAATATTTTACTTATTTTAATATATAATATCATATGCAATATATGCTTAACAAACTTTATTTCAGCTCATCATTAGAAAAGTGACTTTGAGGGACAGCTAGGTGGCACAGTGAATAGAGCACCAGTCCTAGAGTCAGGAGGACCTGAGTTCAAATCTGGTATTCAGACACTTGACATGCTTACTAGCTGTGTGACCCTGGGCAAGTCATTTAACCCCAATTGCTTTGCTTTCCCCTCTCCAAAAATAAAACAAAGTGATTTCCCTCTTAATTAAAGGTCTACTTTGTCCTATTGCAAATTAATTCTTTATAATCTAGTCACTCATTCAAATAAATACAGTGAGAGGTTTGTACTAGAAGACTTCTGGGGACCAATCTAACTCTAGCTCTATGAACCTATGTAGTAGGCTAGCTGATTGGTCATTTGTATTAATTATCTTTCTCTATAGGGCAGTTAGTGACACAGTGGATAGAGTGCCAGGTCTAGTATTAGGAAAACTTATCTTGCTGAGTTCAAAGTTGGCCTCAGACACTTACTAGTTATATGACCCTGGGCAAGTCACTCAACCCTGTTTGCCTCAGTTTCCTCATCTCTAAAATGAGCTGGAAGATAGTTTTAAATTTTACTTAGAAACTTCAAACAGGCAAAATGAGCTAGAACTGAATGGATTGGTTTGAAAAGGTGGAACATTTTAAAATTTGCACAGCTCATTCACTGATGATAACAAATGAAACAATCTCTACCTACAAGATGCTTACAATTTTAATTGTACATGAGAGGAGATATAAAACATGAGGATACATATACCTGGAAAAGATTACTTAGACTACTTAGCAATAATGAAAAGGAATAAATAACCCAAGTTGAGTATTGATACTTCTGAAATAATAAAAGAAACAAGTAAGAGTCTCTATTGTTTTCAGTATAGATCTCCTTTGGAGTATGTATAGGGATAAGTGGACAAAAATCATAGATGAAAAGGTGAGGGCTATTTATGATCTATATTACAGGAGGGAGGACATACCATGAGGAAATTCAGTACAGAAATTCATCTGTACCAAAAGTATCATTATTAAAATGCAATTCAAATTAGATTTCTCCTAGAGGTGGGGGAGGGAAAATAAATTTGTTTTAAGAAATTTCTTTTTTTTTTAAATTTATTTATTTACTTTAACTTAACAACATTTAGTTCCATAATCACTTGAGTTCCAAATTTTCTTCCCCTCCTTCTCCTCCCCCCCCCATGGAGGCCTGCAATCCAATATAGGTTCTACAAATGCCTTCATATTAAACATTAGTCAAGTTGTAAAGAAGGGTTATGACCAATGGAGTGAACAATGGGAAAGAGGAAACAAAACAAAACAAAAAAAAAAAAAGAGAGCAAGAAGTTTGCTTCAATCTGCATTCAGATTCTTTAGTTCTTTCTCTGGATGTGGATAACCCTTTCCATCATGAGTCTTTTCGAGTTGTCTTCTAACTTTGTATTGATGAGAAGAACCCAGTCTATCAAAGTTAGTAATCACACGCACTATGTGTCTATAATTGTGTACAAACTTCTCCTGGTTCTGTTCTGCTCACTCAGCATCAGTTTATATAAGTCTCTCCAGGTTATTATGAAGTCTGTCTACTCCTCATTTCTTAGAGCTCAATAGTATTCTATTACATTCATATACCACAACTTGTTTAGCCATTCCCCAATTGATAAGCATCCCCTTGATTTCTGATTCTTTGCCACCACAAAAGGAAGTGCTATAAATATTTTTGTACATATGAGTCCTCCTCCCACTTGTATGATCTCTTTGGGATATAGCTCTAGAAGTGGTATTCCTGGATCAAAGGATATGCACATTTTTATAGCCCTTTGGGCATAGTTCCAGATTGCTCTCCAGAATGATTGGATCAGTTCACAATTCCACCAACAATGCATTAGTGTTTTGATCTTTCCACAGGCTCTCCAGCATTTATCATTTTCCTCTTTTGTCATCTTAGTCAGTCTGACCAGTGAGATGTGGTACCTTAGGGTTTATTAAATTCCTAAATGCTTCATAGAAGCAAAATATATCTTGATTTGGCTCTTAGAAATGTCCTACAGTGGGGAGAAGCAATAGACTAGAAGGAAGAAGACTTAGGTTCAAATTTAGGTATCATCTTTGGTAAATCAAATAAAGTCTTTGAGGTCAGTTTTCCTCATTTATAAAATAGTGATAGTAAATCTTATGCTACCAACTTCATAGAGTTCTTGTGAGGAAAGCACATTGTGAAACTTAAAACACTTTAGAAATGTGAACTATGAATGTAAGCATTTATTGAGAGTCCTTCCAGAAGTGACTTCAATGAGACAGTTGGTCAGGTAGTTAACAAAAGCCTGAAATAAGGGAGAAATCATCACAGTGTCACAAATGCCAAGTCAATCTTAACCTTATGTTCCCTGAAAGATAAACAAATTCTGTAAACCAGAAAGATGTCATAGGGTCAGTAAGAAGGAACAGGGGAGCCATATCTTGAAAATACTGGAGTCTATTAGTCTTCCATTTCAGTGACAGAAAGAACTACTAAAATTACCCAAACCCTATAAAAAGAATAAATGGGATAAGCCTGACATAAAATTATAATTCCTTCTCTTCCTTGGCTTTATTCTTATTATCGGTCATTAGATTTTCACTTCTTCAGAACCAGCCTAATGAAAAACATTGATAAACAAGAACTGTGGGAAGTGACAGAATTTTGTTACCAAACAGTGAACAAACATTACTTTTCCTTTTTTTCTTTGTTTATGTGGTGGTAGTGGTGGTGGTACAGTATGTGTGTGTGCGAGTATGTGTGTGTATATGTGTGTTTCACACTTTGTAAGTTGAAACACATTGTGTCTACTGCACATATGGAGTGAGTTGGAAATAATGTTTCATTAAAATAATAAATTCTGGCTAGAATTTTATTCTCCCTTGCTTACAGATATCTTCAAAGACATATATTAGTTTAACCAAACATCCAAACCTACCTTTGTGACTTTGTTCATGTCTTTCCCATCCCCTTCTACAAATGCACACCCTAATACCCTTTAAATGTGCAATATTGCATTTCTGTGAGATCACCCAGCAACACTGGGAGAAAGCTGTGTACTTAGTCATTGCCTAGCCAACGCTCACCCACACACCAACAGTACTGACAATCAGCTCAGATTTGTAGCTTCTGGTTTCCAATGATGTAATCCATTTTGGTTTAAGTAACTTCTTATGTTCCTATCACCAACTAGCATTTAAAAACAAATTTTTAAGTTTCTGAAGCACTTTGTGGACATTACCTCATTCTATTCTTACCATAACACTATGAGGTAGATGATTGAATTACAGGTGAAGAAACTGAGAATGGTATAGATTAAGTAACTTGTCTATTATCCCACAGCTATAAGTGCCTGAAGCAGTAATGGTAAACTGATCAACTTGACACCAGGAGCGATTCCAAGATTCTGGGCTGCTTCAGAATTTGGCATGGTGGTGGTACTTGCTTAATCTGAATTGGGGCTCTCCAACCCAAAAGAGTGGCAAATGTATACACAATGAGGATCTCATGTGGCCTATTAATAAATATGGGGCTCCTAATTCTAAAATATTCAGTACAACAAGTATTTCTCAAGTATTTACTATGTGTATATTGCAAGGTATATATGGCTATATCAGGGTACAGTGGGAGGTCGGAAAAAACAATGAGGCTGTGGCAAGAATTCGATCCTTAAGGACTTTATGATCTTTCAGGCAAACTCTACCTGCAAACGTGAATATAGTATATTAGGGAAGAGCACAGACATTACAGAATTTGAATTTGTTTACATTATATATAATCTATATTTGTATATATTTATGTTTGTATTATGCATATGTATTTTTGCTTATGCTATACATGTATCTGTATTATATATCTATATAGTTATTTTGTTTCTATTATATGTATACATATCTGTATATAAACATATACATACATACATACATATACATGTATATGTATATACTTGTTGTCTTCCCCACTAGAATATAAGTTCCTTGAAAGTAGGGATTATTTTTGTCTTTGTACTTCTACCCTCCATGTTTTACATAGTGCTTAGCATCTAATAATAGTCACTTAATAAATGTTGATTGATTGATTGACTGAAGTGAGAGGAAAAAAAACCCTACTGGGTAGAGAACCTGACTCAGAATCAGGAAAACCTGGTTTTAAGTCCTACATTTGGCACACACTACTTCTAGGACCCTGGACAAATCACTTAACCTCAATACCCCAGAATAACTCTTTAAAATCATAAGTTGCAGGGCAGGAGTTGATATACAGTATTGCAGGAAGTTTCCTCAATGGAAGTTACCTAGAGCAATGAAATAACAGGTCCATTAACAACAAAACTGGGAATTGTAAAGAACTGGAAAATGCAGGGATACCCATCAGTTGGGGAATGGCTGAACAAGTTGTGGTATATGATTGTGATGGAATACTATTGTGCTATAAGAAACAGGTCAATGATTTTAGAAAAACATGGAAAGACTTGCCCAAAATAATGAAGAACAAAATTAGCAGAACCAAGAGAATACTGTATATAGTAACAGCAATATCATTTAAAGAACAACTTTGAATAAGTTATTATATTATGACTATTATAAATACCCTAATTAACTATAAAAGACATATGAAGAAAGACAGTATCTGTATCCATAGAAAAAACTGAGAAATAGAAGTAGGTATATAATTTCATACGTGTGTGTGTGTGTGTGTGTGTGTGTGTACCTACTTGTGTCTAATGGTAGCAATCTCTAGGGCAGGGGGTGGAGGGAAGGAATGAATAAAAGAAATTTACATGTGTAATTATCTTTTTTATTGTACTGTGCTTTGGACATTTATTCCATGAATTTAAAATGAAATTGAAAAAAAAACCTAACCAAGTAAGGTGTTAAATAGTGTGAAGCTGGCAATAATTAAGTATTAGGAGGAAGATGATCAAAAAGGGATAAAATCAACTGAAAATAGAGTCATCAGAGAAAACTTATCATTGAGGAGGTAAGCCTTGGGATGGGTCTTTAAAGGGTTTTGGCATGGGGGTGTTAATAGAATTCTGAATTTGTAGTCAGAATAGTTGTGTTCCAATTTTCAATCCGTTCTTTACTATCTTTATAACCTTGGGAAATTAACTTGGTCTTTCTGGTACTCAGTTTCCTTTTCTGTAAAAGAGTGGAGATAATAAATTATTTCTACAGTCACTTCTAACTCTGGGATTTCAAATTTTTTAGCCCCTATAAATCTATTTAAATGAATGAAAAAATAAATGAATGAATTTTAAAAGCCCTTGCTATGCACCAAATACTGTGTTAACTGCTGGTAATAGAAAGAGAAAAGCAAAGATAGTCCTTATTCTCAGAGCTCACACTCTGATCCTGAGAGATAGTATGCTGTCGGTAAGATGTGGATCAGAAAAAAAGGAAGGTGAAAAGCCTCAACCTTAGCAAATTGTAGTGTAATTTTTACCTAACCAGAAGACTCTGGAGAGGAGAGGGAAAAATAGAATATGCTAATGATAACACTGTTACTATAGTACTACTGCTGCTGCTACTACTCTTCCTTTTCCTGCTACTACTGCTAACTACTATTACTACTACTACTACTACTACCACCACCACCACTACCACCACCACCACCACCACCACCACCACCACCACCACTACTACTACTACTACTACTACCACAACCACTACCACCACCACCACCACCACCACCACCACCACCACTACTACTACTACTACTACTACTACTACCACCACCACCACCACCACTACTACTACTACTACTACTACTACTACTACTACTACTACTACCACTACTAGTTAGTATTTATATAGTATTTAAATGTTTGTAAAGTATTTTATATAAATTATCTCATTTGATCCTCACAACAACTCTGTGAGGAAGACACTAATATTATCTATATTATTGTGAGGACACTGAGGCACAGAGAGGTTAAATGACTTGGCCAGGGACACCTCGCTAGTAAATATCTGCAACAAACACTGTTTCTCTTTAGCACTGTTGGATAAACTCCTCCTTAATTCCCTTTGTATTGGTCCCAATGTGCAATTTACTCTGAGAGGAAGAGTGAATCTCGAAAAGTAGTTCTCATCCTGCTCAGCAGTTTCTCAACCTTGCTCCCCAAACACGGGACACTTTATAAAGGGGCACCAAATTGGAGATGAGCATTCAAGAAACCCATTCCCCCACTGGCTATGGAAATTTGACTTCTGTGAGGTTTTTTTCACCTCTTTTCTGACAATCTTCTACAAACTCACTCTCTGTATTAAAAAAGAACTCTCGAGCTGGTATGGAGTATCCCCCTGGGTACAATATGTCATCCTTTTTAAAGCACAATGGGCACAAGAGCCCTTGAGTCATATTAACTGTGAAATTTCATTTCTCTGGCTTCTGGTTGGGAAATCCAAAGGAGGTCTCAGTGAAGAGTACCTGTTGGGGAATAATTTTAGAGTGCTCATATACATGGGGAAAAATGTTTAAATGTGCTTTTACAGGATAATGAAAAAGTTGGAGTGAGGAGGAATATAACTATTAAAAAGCTTCTGGAAATTCACATATGATGAACAAAACAGAACCACAAAACATGAGTACTAGAAGGGAACAACAACAAAGAAGCATTTATTATGCACCTATAAATGAGATCCCTGACCTCCAGTCATTCTACTGAGGGATTCAATATGTACACTGATAAGTGAATTCAAAATTAGGATAGGTAGCCTTCTATAGTGGATAGAGAGCCAGACTTGGAGACTGAAAGACCTGGATTTAATTCCTATCTCTGACCACACACTGGCATACTAGGAAAACCATACAACCTTTCACAGTCTTAGCAAATTCTCTGTTGTTAGCGATAGAATATACACTGTATCTCTACATGAGTGAAAGGAATTGCTTCACTAAGAAGTGCCCTAAAACAATGGAAAAAGCACACTACTTGATGTCAAGTCTTGGTGTCACAGGACTTGGGTTCAAAAGCTATTTACTGTATGCATGTCACCTTGACCAAATCTTTTAACCTCTACAGGCCTCTGCTCACATTTTAAAAAATGATTATGGTTAGACTAGATGACCTGGAACATCCCTTCCAGTTCCAGACTCATGATGCCATGTTCTTCGGCTAAAGAATTTTTTTTTTAATTAAGGAGAAAGAAACCAACTAACAACCAAGGGGATCGATCTGGAAAGTCTTCCCATAGGAGGAAGAATCTGAGTTTGTCCTTCAAGAAGCTAAGGTTAGAGTAAAGAATCCAGGTCTTTAAGGCACTGGGTCTGGAGTCAGAAAGGCATCAATTCAAATCCAGTTTCAGACACTAGTTCTGTGATCTTGGGCAAATCACTTAACAGCTTCCTCAGTTTCCTCGTCTGTAAAATGGAGATAATAATGGCACCTAATTCTCATAATTCTGTGAGAATAAAATCAGACAATTGTAAAGCACTTAGTATGGTGCCTGGCACGGCTAAAGTCTATATGAATGGAGTTATTACCATTGCTATTGTTATCGTTATTACTATTGACAGCCTTTTCAAAATGATGGAAGGAATTTACAAAATCATTCATTTCAATCTCTTGATTATACAGATAAAGAAACTAAGGTCCAGGAAAGTAAAGTGATTTTCCTAAGACTACATAGCTTGTAAAGAGAAAAACTGAGATTTCAGTCCAGTTCTTTAGATTCCGTACCCAATATTCTTTCCACTGTACCCAGCTGCTACCTAGTCAGTACCTGGCTAAGAACTGTGGTTTAAATCCCAGAACGGTCAGAAGATCCTGTAAGTCCTGGGTTATGTGGCTGTGGGCTGTGACCCTTTTGAAATGGCAGCATTAAGCTCTTGAGCATACAGATGATTATATATAATACATTGCTATTCAGCTGACATTCATCCTACTTGTCTATGGAATGAGAACCACTCAAAGCAGTTCAAGCAACTAAAAATCAAAATCAGGCTCTTGCCATTTTCATGCAGGACACGTGCATCTCCCTCAGCCCCTCCCTGAATCACAAAGCTGCAATGTTAGTGCAGCAGGTTGGAAAGCAGGTGAAGACACAGAATGCAAATAAGTCAAAGGGTTGAGGTGTGGGAGTGGGGCGGGGGGAGGCAAAGGAAGCAAACCCTTCCATTTGAAAAAGTACATCCCAAGAAATGGGACTTCTTTGTGTGTATGATACATTTTTCCATCCCTTCCTCCTATTGCTGAGTTACAAATTAGTTACATCTACTCTATTTTTTTTTCCCCTTCTAGGAGAACAAAGCAGTCATTCGCACACAAGAGTATTGGCCTTCTCTGAGCTATTTTTAGGGGGATGATTCATAATTATCATGTCTGTGTTATATCTTCATCATTCTATACAGACTATTTCTTTACTCTATCATGACATAGATGCTAGACATATCAGCAATCCTAATACATGATTGTAGAATTTAGAGGAGAAAGGGACCTTGAAGGTCATCTAATCCAAACCTGTCACTTTAGTAAGAAGAAACTAAGGTGATGTATTCAAGGCCAATAGGCAGCAAATGGCAGAGCTGGTATATCTCTCTCAATGACACAGCTTTGTGTTTAGTAAATACAACATGTATTTACTTCTATTCATTCATCTGATCATTTCAGAAATAGTGGAAAGTAAGTAGCATGGGTATGGTCTTTCCATTTTTTTTTTCCAGAGAAGTAAAAGGCTTTTATTTTCGCTGCCCCCACATCAGTCAGTGAACTAAGAAAGCCAACAGAAACCCTCACCATAGCCCTGCCTTTTGAGCGTGCTGCACATGAACACCTCCATGGAGTGAGTGCTCAGCTCCCTTTGGGGCATGCTTCCCTTTTCTGTGGGAAAGCCCAAATATCTCACTGAATCTTCCCTCACTGATTGCATCTGATCTGTCAATTTTATTGCCCAAAATAAGCATTGGCACATTGAATATTGTTTCATTTGTCATTAGTGCCTTGAGTTCAACTTTGAATTCTAAGAGGCAAGGATGATACACACAGTCCACCAAAAAGACAATTCCATTAATTGCTGGTAAATAGCTTTTCCAAATCTGCTGGGCTTGTTCGTATGCACCAAGATCAGAAGTTGTAAAAATCATGCCAGCAATCGTCAACTCTTCAGATGTTGGATGTAGTGCTGGGACAAGCTGGCCAAATTGGTCATCTTTGAGCATGTGCAAAAGGGTTGTTTTGCCTTCATTGTCCAGACTGAAGAACACAAGTTTTCAAATTTCTTATAGAGTCCTAAAAACTTCAGGACACTGCTGAAGCTACTCAAAGAAGAACAACATTATCATAGCTCAATTAGGCCTGCTTGGGGATCCTGGGGTGGCGACTCCAGCTCCAGTGGCTCCAAGCTACGCTCTCCCTCACTGGTGCCAACACAACAGTGGCACCAAAGGCTACCAGTCACTTGCTAGAAAGACCTAGTCTTTCCATTTCACAAGTCAGAATTCTGAGACTCGAAAGGCTCTAGTGACTTTCCCAAGACCACACAGTAGGTGCCCCAGCCCTGATCTGACCTCAGGCATTCTGTCTCCAAGTTCAGGCTTCAGCAAGCCTAGCTAAGAGAGGTTAACCACTATGCTATTTGATCATACAAAGGGCCACAGCAACCTACACAAAATGTATAGGCACGAAGGGGATTATCTTTTTCAATAGAGGAAATGCCCACACCAAGCAGATTTTCAGAACTCTCAAAGATATAAGATCAAGGAATTGGAGATTTAGAGCTACAAGGGACCCAGGATTTGTCTTCATCCAGAACACTCATTTTGCAGTTGAGGAAACTGAGGCCCACAGAAATGAAATGACTTTCACAAAGTCACATATAAAGCAAACATTGGAAGTCAAACTTGAATTCAGTTTTTCTGATTCTACAGGCATCATTCTGTGCTCATTGCATCATGTATTACTGACTCAAGGCTAACTGCACTGGGTGTTCTAAAAGATAAAGATGACAGTCTCTGCTGTATGTTCTTATAATCTCATTTTTAAATGTCCATCATCCCTAGAATAAACAGTCTGATATTCTGTAACCACCTACTTAAGCAGCAGTTAGAGATGAATCCCAGGAAAATGAAATGTTTTCTCTATCATATCCATAGTAAACAACAAATGAGAAAAGAGGAGATGATAGTTATTTGTACCGCTCCTTAGACCACTATTCCATCAGCCCTCTTCTTAGCACAAAGTATTAAGGAAGATTTCTTTGTAAAACCTATGATTTGCCTCCTTTGTTTATTTGCTAAGTTCTCTGTTCAATTCACCAAAAGTTCATGACATTCATTTGTAATAAAATAGCTATGAGTATTACAGATACTTAATGTTTCAGTCTGCTTTACCACTTTCTCCTCCATACCAGGAAAAGAAAGAATACTTTGCTTCCTAAGTCAACTGGAAAGGTACTTGGTTCAGGGTACAAAAAACAAATTTTTTTTAAGACTAGGTTGGGCATATCATCCCAAAGCCAGTCCTCTGACATTTTTCATATATTAGTCAGTCAATAAGCCTTTATTAAGTACTTGCTATGTGCTAGGCACTTCACTAAGTGCCTGGGATACATTGAAAGACAAAATACAGTATTTGCCCTGAAGGAGCTCATAATCTAACAGAGTCTCATAAGCAAACAAATATGTACAAACAAGCTATATACAGGAAAAAAATGTAAATAAATAGCAGAGGGAAGACATTAGAATTAAGAATTAATGAGAAAAGTTTCCTATAGAAAATGGGATTTTAGGGGGGGGGGGATTTGAAGGAAGTCAGGGAAGCTAAGAGATGGAGAAGAGGAAGGAAAGTAGTCCAGACATGGGGGACAGAAAGAAAAAAAATGCCTAGAGCCAAGATATAAGGAATTTTTTTTTTTTCACAGAACAGTGAAGGCTAGTGTTACTGGATCAAAGAGTACATGAAGAAAAGTGTAAGGTATAAGTCCCTGGAGTTTTCTGAGTAGGAAGCTGATATGGTCAGATCTACACATTAGGAAGGTCATTTTGACAGATGATTGGAGGATGGATTGGAGTCAGAAAAGATATGTCAGGCAGAGCAACCAAGAAGCTACTGCAATAGATCAGCTCTGAGGTAGCAAGGTGGTAGTAGCATCAGAGTAAAGGACAGAACATATTCAAGACATAGCAAATGTGAAATCAACTGGCCTTGCAAACACATTGGTAAGAAGGGTAAGGTAGCAAGGAATCAAGGATGATATCTAAATTGTATGCCTGGGATTGTGGGAGGACAGTGATGCCCCTGATAGTAATTGAGAAGTTTAGAAGGTAGACAAGTTTTGAGAGAAAGATAACAAGCTCATTTTGTAAGATATGTGAACTATAAATCATATACAAATTTCAACTATTGCTGTTAGTATAGAATATTAGAATTCCTTTGTCCTACAGTTTAGACATTGGTAGTTTTCATTGTGTAGTGTGTGTATGTGTGTATATGTGTGCATACAAAAACACACACATATATCCTTCAATCATATATGTATATATACACATATACATGTATATTATATAAACTCATATGTATATCCATAGATATATAATATATTTAGGTATATATGATGGAAGGATATACATGCATTTATAGCTATATATATGTACAATTATATATGCCCACATATATTATGGAAGTACATATTTGTGTGTGTGCATGCACACACACACATAATGATAGTAGTGACAGAAGAATGAAGTAAGAGGTTTTTTTAAGTGGAGGGGACATAGGAATATTTATAGTAAGTAGGGGAAGAACAAGTAGATGGAGAAATAAAGATTAGTGATAATGTGGGGATGACAGAAGGTCAACCTGTTGGGAGAGCCAAGATCAAATGGGACCATTTGTCTAGGGTAGCAGTCCTCAACCTGTAGGTCGCAACCCCTTTGGGGGTCAAATGACCCTCTCACAGGGGTCAGAGGGGTCGCCAAAGACCATTGGAAAACACATATTTCTGATAGTCCTAGGAACTGAGATACCACTCCTCTATCTATCTCCAGAAGGGTCCGCCCACATGCAGATACACCCACATACAAATATTAAAGGGTCACGGCATTAGAAAGGTTGAGAACCACTGCTCTAGGGTGAGGGTTTTACCTCGGCAAGGAGTAGGGCTACTTCTGTGTGAGACAGAGGTGAAGGAGGAAATAGTGGTGGAAGGTATTTATGACATGGATTAAGTAGAAGGGAGAAAAGGGAGCTCTAGGAGAATGAAAGGCCTCAATTTTGTCAGTAAAATATGAGGCAGTGCTCTCAGCTAAGAAGGTGGGGGGAGAGGAGACAATGGGAGGTTTGAGGATGCATGACAAGTTTTGGAAGAGCTGTTGTGGAGAGTGGGAGAATGACTTAATAAGTGAATTGTAAAAAAGATTGTCTAGCAGCAATGAAAGCTGAGTTAAGGTTTTACAACATAAAGTTTTAGTGGGCCTACTCAGAACTTGTGTGATTTTCTCTACCTTTGTTCAGTAGTACATGTGTAGGCAGGAAGGTGAAAAATGGTGGGAGTGATCCAAGGTAGAGGCTTGAAAGTAATAAGATAAGAGGACCAGAAATTCAAGAGAAGAAGACAATGTAGGATTGAAGTGGATCACCAAGGGGTTAATATAAGGAAACTAGGTGAATGTGGTTAGTGCAGGGACCAGAGAAAGAACTGAGGGGTAGAGGGATTGAAGGTCATGGTGTAGATGAAGAGTAGGGTTTTGTATGGAAAGGGAGAGGAAGAGATATAAAGCTAATAGACTGTGATCAGATAAAGGAATTTTAGAATTCTTGATCATGGAGGTACTATATTGGTGGGTGATAGCAAGATCAAGAGTATAATCATCTTTGTCTGCCATTGAAGTGGGGTTGAGAAATAGGCCACAGAGGGGTGGAGCCAAGATGGTGTAGTAAAAGCAAGAACTTGCTTGAGTTGTTCCCCGAACCTCTCCAAATACCTGTAAAAAAGGAGTCTAAACAAATTCTAGAGCAGCACAACCCAAAAAATGGTAGAGTGAAACAAATTTTCAGCCCAAGACAAACTGGAAGCTCTGTTTCACCAGTCTAAGTCCAATGCAAAACCTGCCAGGACAATCATTAGCTTTCATTTGCTCCATTCTAATTTTTAAGGAATTATTTTCTTCAGTGAGCTTTTGAATCTCCTTTTCCAATTGGTCAATTCTGCTTTTTAAGACATTCTTCTCATTGGCTTTTTGGACCTCTTTTGCTATTTGGGTTAGTCTATTTTTAAGGGTTTATTTTCTTCAGCATTTTTTGGGGGGGACTCCTTTAGCAAGGTGTTGACTCTTTTTTTCATTATTTTCTTGTATCACTCTCATTTCTTTTCCAATTTTCCTCTACTTCTATTACTTGATTTTCAAAATGTTTTTTAAAGGGCAGCTAAGTGACACAGTGAATATAGCACTGGCCCTGGAATCAGGAGGACCTGAGTTCAGATCCGGCCTCAGACACTTAACACAAAAAATTAGCTGTGTGACCTTGGGTGTCAATTAACCCCAATTGCCCTACCCCTCCAAAAAAGCAAAAAACAAACAAATAAACAAAAACCTAAGCAAAATGATTTTTAAGCTCTTCCATGGCCTGATACCAGTTCATATTTTTCTTGGAGGCAAGAAATGTAGGAGCTTTGGTGGTGTTGTCTTCTGGTTACATATTTTGACCTTCCTTGTCAGCAAAGTAAGAGTCTATACTCTGATTTTCCCAACTGTTTGCTCATTTTCCAAGACAATTACTTGTCTTTTTAGATCTTTGTTAAGGTAGGACTCTGTTTCCAGTGTGGAAGGTGTACTGTCTCAAGCTTAAGGGGTTTTGTGCTGCTGTTTTCAGAAATGTTTCTAGAGACCTGTACATTTTCAGTTCTTCTAAGGTTGTATGATCAAAGGAGAAGTATTTATTCCTCTCTTGGTTTGTGCTTTAGTCTGTGATTGACCATAAGCAATCTTTTTGGCCTGGAAAGTGTGAAGAAAATTCCCTCTCTGCCATGACCACAAGGTCTACCAGACCAGAGCTCCTGCTTGCCCTAGGACCTCTACCCAGGAATGAAACCCAGAACAAAGCATGGGCAAAGCAAGAGAATTCTGCTTCAGTACCAGAAAAGAGATGCCTGCAATCCCCCTTTAATCAGTTGCTTGATCCCCACACTGTGGGCCAAAAGCTCTGGAAGCAGCAGCTGTACTCATCTCTCACCCAGGTCCAGCAATCCTTTCCTACTGACCTTCTAAGTTGTCCTTGGGAATTATGGGTTGATAAGTCTGGAGGACTGCTCCAGGTTTGCTGAGGCCCCGTCTTTTCTAGTTCCTCTCTCAGACTGGTACAAGAGACCCTTCCTGTCAACCTTAAATGGTGTCTTGGACTGAAAAGTTGTTTTGCTCTGTCATTTTGTGGGTTCTGTTGCTCTGGAATTTGTTTAGAGTCATTTTTTAACAGGTATTTGAAGAGGTTTGGGGGACAGGTCAAGAAAGTCCCTGTTTTTACTCCTCCATCTTGGCTCTGCCCCAGCAATTTTTGTCAGACATTGAATTCTTAACCCCCCAAAGCTTTGATCTTTGGGTTTATCAAGCACTAGATTACTTCTGTCATTTACTACTATGTATGGGTACCTAATTTATTCCATGGATTTACCATTCTATTTCTTAGCTAATTCCCGATTATTTTGATGATTGCCACTTTGTAATGTAGTTTGAAATATGGAACTGCTAGGCTGACTTCTGTCACTTTTTTTCATTGATTCCCTTAATATTCTTGACTTTGGGAGGCAGAGTCAAGATGGTGGTGTGGAAGCAGGAGAACTCTGTGAGATCTCCCCAAAACGACCTCAAATACCTATAAAGTATGACTTTAAACAAATTTTAGGGCCCAGAACGCACACAATAACAGAGAAACAAGGCTCCTGATGAAGGTGGCCTAGCAGGCAGACAGGAAGGGTTCATTGCAGCATACTTGGAGCCAAAATCAGCCTAGACAGAAACTGTAGGTTTAGTCCCAGGGCAGGCAGGACAAGCAATAGCTAGATCACTTGGGAAAGTGGATCACCAGAAGCTGCAGCAGTTTCCAGAATTATCAACCCATAAGAGCCAAGGACAAAGTAAAAGGTCAGTAGAACTCGGCTAAATTTGGGGAAAAGAAGTGGGTCTGGCCATCTACTCCCACAGGAAGAAAGCAGTGGAAACAGCTCCTGTAGCCACCCCCACATGGCTGCTTCAGAGCTCCCAGCCTCCAGATTGCAGGGGGTCCAAGTGATCATTCAGAAGCTAAGTGCTCTTGCCTTAAGCTGCCTGCATTGGGATTGTGTTCTTAGATAGTGGTCCTGAGGTGCATGACCAGTGAGCCAAAGCTGGTGGGGGCTGCAGAGATGGTGGCCCCCTAATAGCTCTGGTAGCTGTGAAAACCCCAGCAATTTGGGACAAAGCTCTGCCCTCTGAAAGCAGAGTTCTACTGAGCCCAAAAGTCAAGTAAGTGACTAGCAACATGAGCAGAAAAAGGAAGCAAAGCAAGGACAGCAATCTAACTTTAGATTCCTTTTTGGGGGGACAAAAAGGATCAAAGCATGGAATGGGAGGAAGACAACACAGTCAGAACTCCTGTACCAAAAGCTTCTAAGAAAAATGTAAATTGGTTACAGGCCAAAGAAGAGCTTAAGAAGGATTTTGAAAACCAAATAAGAGAAGTGGAGGAAAAATTGGGAAGAGAAATGAGAATTATGCAAGAAAATCATGAAAAGAGAGTCAACAACCTGACTGAAGAAAATAACACCTTAAAAAATAGACTAACTCAAACAGCAAAAGAGGCCTAAAAAGCCAATGGGGAGAAGAATGTCTTAAAAAATCGAATTTGCCAGATGGAAAAAGAATGTCAAAAGATCACTGAAGAGAATAATTCCTTCAGAATTAGAGTGGAGCAAATAGAAGCAAATGACTTTATGAGAAATCAAGACACTATTAAACAGATCCAAACAAATGAAAAACATAGAAAGCAATGTGAAATATCTCATTGAAAAAAACCACTGACCTTGAAAATAGACCCAGGAGAGACAATTTTAAAATTATTGTACTACCTGAAAGCCCTGATCAAAAAAAGAAGCTAGAAATCATGCTTCATGAGATTCTCAAGGAAAATTGCCCTGATATTTTAGAACCAGAGGGCAAAATAGAGCTTGAAAGAATTCACCAATCAGCTCTTGAAAAAGATCCCAAAAAGAAAAATCCTATGACTGTTATAACCAGGTTCTAGAGTCCCCAGGTCAAGGAGAAAATATTACAAGCTGCCAAGAAGAAACAATTTGAATACTGTGGAAATACAATCAGGATAACTCAGGTTCTAGCAGCTTCTACATTAAGGGGTCAAAGAGCTTGGAATATGATATTCTGGAGATCAAGGGAGCTACAATTAAAACCAAGAATCACCTACCCAGCTATATTGAGTATAATGTTCCAGGATAAAATATGGTCATTCAGTGAGGTGCATGACTTTCAAGCATCCTTGAGGAAAAAAACAGAACTGAATAGGAAATTTGACATTCAAATACAAGAAGCATGAGAAGGTAAACATGGAAAAGAATTCATAAGAAACTTATCAAAGTTGAACTATTTACATGCCAACATGGAAAAACAATAATTGTAACTTATTACATTCTTCTCAGTATGAGGATAAGTGAAGGGAATATAAATGTACATATATACATACGCATATGAATAAATATGTGAGTGTGTGTATATATATATATATGTGTGTGTGTGTGTGTGTGTGTGTGTGTGTGTGTGTGTGTGTGTGTGTGTACATAGAGGCCACAGGATGACTTGAATAGGAAGGATGGTATTTTAAAAGGTGAACTTGAGAGGTGGGAGAGGAATAGTATGAGAAGAGACAGGGAGAGACAGAATGGGAATAATCCTCTCATATAGAAGTGTTAAGGGATAACTGTTACAATGGAGGGGCAGAACAGGAAAGCAAAAAGGGAATGGGTCAACCTTATTCTCATTGAATTTGGCTTAGGGAGGGAATGACATATGCTTTAAATTGCCCTGCAGGAGAGTAGGGGGGATGGGGTTGAGAGGGGGGAGGATGGAGGGGAGGGCAGGTTGGGGGGTAGGG
>CM053585.1:288016778-288029696 GCA_028646515.1 Pseudochirops corinnae
TACCCATAGGCATTTATAAACTTACTTATTGCTTAGCAAATGAGTGGTAGGAATTGCTTGAAGTGCTATAAATTTAAGTGTATGGGAAGAAGATTATGCTGATGATCTTTCTGGTTTAGGCTATTCAAATTTCTCTACATGGTAGATAGGAACCAAACATTTATTATTAAATGTGGGAGGCAATATTTGAACTCAGGGCTTCCTAATTCCAAAGAAGCCCAATATTCTATTTAATACATCATAATTCCCATCCCTCTTCATAACTACATACACGCGCACACACACACACACACACACACACACACACACGCAGAGGGAAAGAATTTTAGCACTGAAAGACAACTTAGAAATTGTTTAATCCAAAATCCTCACTTTAAAGGTCTATAGAAATGAAGGCATACAGTTCCACATCTAGTTAGTGGAAGATCTATAACTAAAATCTGGGTCCTCTGATGTTTCATCTGGGGCTCTGGGGTGGATATTATCCCCAATGTACAGGACTATGTACTGGAGAGAGTATGGTATGGGGGAAAGAAAAACACACTGTTTCATCTTGAACAAGTCATTTAACCACAGACTTCAGGTTCCTCCTTTATAAAGTAGAGGTAGATCAATGACTTCTATCAGCCCTGCCAGTTCTAATGATCTACATGGGCGCACACACACACACACACACACACACACACACACACACACACACACACACACACCCTCAGTGTATGTCTGGTTCAGGTCAGTTATCCTATGGAAGTATGTTGTAATTTTTGATTGAATCGTGTCAACATTTTACATTCTCTTTGCTCCTTGATGTTTCACTATGTCATTACTCCCCAAGACACCACTTTACACTTGGCTTCCTTGCCACTTGTTCCTGTTTTGTTGTAGAAAAGCCCAATGGAAAAGTAATCTCTAAATGGGTCTGCATCCCACAGAGAATTTACTTAGATGACATTCAAATATGTTTTTAAATTTTGAGCACCATGGCAAGAAATCATATAGTCATTATACCTCAGGTTTGACAGCTCTTTCTCAGCATGTAGAGCAGAAATTGGGTTCAAAAGTATTTATTGAAATGTGAGGTTTCACTTACCACCATGATATTTATAACAATGGGGAGAGATAGCAGAGTGGGAAGACTACAATGTGTCTCCGTATTGTGATTGCATGATTCCTTAATGGTGGTTCACCAAGCTCAAATATTTAAAAATGAAACAATGAACCCTTTAAAAAAGAACTTAAAGACTATTTGTTTGCATTTGTTCAAACAAAGCCACTTAGTGCACACAGCAATCACATTTCAGAAAGAAAAGAGGACTGCACACTGAATAAGTTTCAAAATGGATTTGAAGACAAAGGATCCAATCAGGCAGAATTCAATTAGGCAGAAAGTAGCCTTTCCAGGAGTTTTGCCTGAAAGTAAAATAAACCTAAAGTCTTAAAACTTTCAAGAATCAAAGTTTAAATTGACAGGAGAAAGGAAGAAAAGGAGGAAGGAAGAATGGAAGGAAGGAATTTATTAGACACTAAGCGCTAGGTCTTGTGCTAAGCACTTTACAAATACAACCCCATCTGGTCCTCACAACCCTGGAAGGTCAATGTCATTATTATCCCCCATTTTATAATTAGATTTTTACACTTTACACGTTGCACTGGAAACTGAGGGAGACAGAGGTTAAGTTACTTGTCCAGGGTCATACAGCTGGCAAGTGTCTAAGACTGAATTTGAACTCAGATCTTCCTGACTCTAAGCCCAACACTCTATCTACCATGCCACCTAGTTGCCTCTTATAAAGTGTTTGCTTTTGCATTACTTGGATTCATTATTATCAAGGCAATCTCTCTCTCTCTCTCACTCTCCCTCTCTCTCTTTCTCTCTCTCACACACACACACAGACACACACATGTGCATATGCACTGCATGCTCGTAAAATCTATGACAATACGTTATGTTGACATTTGAGTTTTAACTTGGCAAGACATCTTAATATTCATTTTCTCTGCTGATCCTCATAGCAGTCCTGTGATGGCTAGTGGCATGGCAGATATTAACATTTTGCCAACAAATAACGTGAAGCATAGAGACACTGAGCCACTTGCCTATGGTTATAAAACAAAATGTTGAAGATATGAAAATAAAATAGAAGGTGTCCTGACTTATGGTCTCTTGACCTTTTCAGCTGACTTCACTAATTCAGGCATAGGGATCACATGGACAACTTTGGAATTCTCCATGTATTTTCATTTGCTTCAAACAAGGAAAGCTTTTTTTCCGCTATATCTTTTGGAGTTTCTTGGATCCCTCTAACCAGCTTCCTTTTTATTATTGTGAATTTATTTTTCCCAAATGCACTCTGTCTTCAGAAGTAACTATCTAGGAAATGATTCAAAATATTGAGATACCCAGAAACCTATTTTACTTTGAAAGTAAAGTCACTACTGTGGAATTCTTTTATGTACACAGTCTATTTCTTTCTTTGGGTAGCTTTTTCAGCTCATGTCCAATGCCTTATTTTAGTCACTGAGAGGCAGTCTAGTAGAAGCGATGGAGGACACTGGAACTTGGAGTTACAAGATCTGAGCCCAAATTCTGTCTTTGAAATGTGCAGTGGAGAAGTGAAAAGAGGACTGGATTTGGGATGAGTGAGCTCAAGTTCAAATCCTGGCTTTTTCTGCCTCTTTCTAACTATGTGAGCTTGGATAAGTCACTTGGACTTTCTGAACCTCATATTCCTCACCAATAAAATTAGGGAATTAGATCTAAGGTCTAGTTCTAAGGTCCTATGACTTATTTAGCTATACAACCACAAGTAAGTCACTTAACACCCATGAACCACACACAGTTCTCTAAGATATTTACTTTCCAATGGTAGCAGAGACATCATAGTTCATTAGAACAAGGACTGGCCCTTGTCATGGTGCAACGGAGAGAGTACTGGGTCTGAAGTCATGAATACCTGAACCAGAATCTCACTTCAGACACTTAATAGCTGTGATCAAGTAATTTAATCGCTGCCTGTGTCAGTTTCTATATCTGTAAAATGGGGATATCAATAGAACCTACCTCCCAGGGTTACTGTGAGGATAAAATGCAATATTATTTGTAATGCTCTTTGCAAACCTTAAAGAACTACATAAATTCTATTAATTATTGTTGTGGTCATTATTGTTATTATTATTTCCTTATTAATTGGGTGAGCCTGGGCAAACTACTCAACAACCTCTTTCGGCCTCAGTTTTCTCATCTGTAAAATGGGGATAATAATAGCACCTCTCTTACAGGGTTTTTGTGAGGATCAAAGGAGATGACACATGCAAAGAGCTCTGCATACCTTAAATGGCTATATCAACTCTATCCATTATTAACAATCTAGGTCATTTTTCTTCTCGGCAACTTGCAATCTTTGAGACTTGTCTAGAACAGGGCTGCTTTTTTTTTTGGAGGGGGGAAGGCAGGGCAGTTGGGGTTAAGTGACTTGCCCAAGGTCACTCAGCTAATTTTGTGTTAAGTGTTTGAGGCTGGATTTGAATTAAGGTCCTCCTGACTCCAGGGCCAGTGCTCTATTCACTGTGCCACCTAGTTGCCCCAAGAACAGGGCTTCTTAATCTTTGTCCACTTGTGATCCCTTCATTCAGCACTTCTTAAACTGAGGGTCATGATCCCATGGTCACAACCCACAGATTAAGAAGTGCTGGTCTAGAACACTGGGAGATCTCTAGTCATTACATTGCTCTACCTCTCACAGGTGAGACTCCTTATTCCTTGAAATATTACATTCCTTCGAGTGAACATCACTAGTTGCCTAGACAGTGAAAATTAAGGGTCTCCTGGGATAAGGGAACAGTTGAAACACAAAGAACAAGATTATCCTAAACACGGTTATGACCCTTACAACCAAGTTCAAGTTACCAGGCTAATATGCTGATCACCATCAGAGAGAGCCCTTGTCCCTGTCCTCTAGCTTCTGTTCCAAGCAAAGTTGCCCAAAAGTGGTCAGTCAAGGCTTTACTTCTGTTGACTTGGAATGTGGGTCAAGGATATATCCCCATCTTGTCTGACTGAAATGGTTTGGACAACTTTTTCCTATGTCAGTTGTTTTCTATCAACAGACCTCAGTTTGTAGTAGACAGTTATAGTCTTATCTGTGCGAGTACAAAACTTCCCCCAAAACCCACAGTGCAAAATTCAAAATGCTAATGTCACTACACCCATGAAATTTTTAAAGGCAAGGTGTAATCCTTCATTTTTTCCATGTAGTCAGCCTACTTTTTCACCCCTCTGAAATCTCATCCTTGGTTGGAAATGACTCTGGAATCACAAAGGAAATACAAGCAGAGGATAAAGTAACATCAACAGAGAAAGTCCTCAGATATGTGCTGGGGCTTCCATCTAAAGATCAGCCTGGCCAATGTTAGAGGTCCTTATGAAAAAAACGCAGGCCACCATGTAATTCCATTTTCTGGCCATAACAATGCAAGAAGACCATCTACTAAAATGTTGAAGTCTGTGCTCTGCACTTTTGAAGGGAGTACCAACACAAATGAAAGTCTTTCAAGGACAGTGTGTTTCCATTAGCCTATGGTACCTGTCCTATTGGCCACAAAGGTTCTTCAGGACCTCTTTCTAGGCCCGTTGTGGTACTGAAAGTGATGGAATCCTAATAAAGCTGTCCCCAGCCCCTGCATTCTAACTTCCTTATAGGTCCCACTGAACAGTTGGCTCACTTCCCCTACCTAGCCCCTCACCCCTGCCCCCACTCAATATGCTAACTTCTTCGTATATGCCTCGCTGCTCACTAGAACAGGTGTGTCTATGAACTCACATTTCTCACAGAAACATCAGGTGTGTTCATGCACTCAACCACCACATACATCTAGTCTCAAACAGGACCACAATAGTCAGCCAATCAGAAAGCAACACCATCTGGATGCCCAAGCAGGAGGTGGACCCCAAAACAATAGAAGGCACTTTTCCTAAGTAGGCACCCATGCAGCAATAGTAAACAACTGACCTAGAGGGAATTTATGATGTAGAGAGGTTTATTATAATATCATTATCATACATACATACCCCCCAAATGGGTTTTTCTGGATACATTGTGGGTCATCACATACACAGTTCTACTGGGAGGGGGACCACTCCCCTATTACCTAATCCCTCAACAAACTTCTCCTACCTTTTTAAGATCCATAATTTCTGTTATGTAATTGCATCTTTACCCTATAAAAATCAATCTTGCTTTCTCTGAAGTTTTTGGTTCATCTTGGAACTTAATCGGCTTCATGAGAGGCATCAATCTCAATAAATGCCCATACTTCAATTAGAGGTGGTCTGACTGCATTCTTTGAGACAGTTCCACCACAACACATGCTGAAACAGCAACAGTTTTGGGCATCCCTGGGTGGGCAGAGATGAAACCCCTACAAAAGGACTTTGTGCTTGGGGCAAACAAACCAAACCCTGACTGATCCCTTGGTCTCCCTACCCCTCACCTACTGACAACAGGGATGGACATAGAGTATTGCACTGGAACAGACAACTTCCAGGTATCTCTCCACATTGCAAGCTCCCCCACCCCACCCACCACAGTTTTAGGTTCCCTCTCCCCCAGGGAGCTTTCCCTCCTTCATCTACTTCTCCCATGTTCTTAGTTCAAATTTTTTTTGAGAATGTTTTCCATCATATTCCCTGAGTTTCTTAGAGGTGGGAAGAAAACAAAACAAAATTCAGTCTCTTTCAAATCTCCCAGAAACCCATACAGACTCTCTCTGTCTCAAAAGCCTACTACATAAGCATTCAAGTAGAGCAGCCCCCAATCTAGCAATGCATTGAGGAAACAAGATACAGATAGACAAAGCCAGAAAAGCCTTAATGTGTTTAGGGAATCTGGCATGCAAAGTTAACTTTCCACAAGGCCTCAGGCTCCAAATCAAATCAAAAGCCTACAATGTAATACATCTCACCTCCAGTGGCTGTATGATCTGAACCTTCTTCAGGAAGCAGAGGACCTCTAGAACAATTTCATCAATGACTACTCCAGGCTAAACTGCCAGGGAAGAATTGTTAAAGATTCAGGCTCTTTCATGAATTAACTCAATGGCCACTGAACTGAAAGGGAAAAGAAAAAAAAGAAAGAAACATTCCCAGAATGTGCTGAAGCATTGCTTCTATGTCACACAGCCAGGGTTGGCTAGAAAGTCACAGGTCTGTAGACCACTCCAGGAAGTCACTATAATCAATGGAGTTCCCAGTAAAAGCCTAGGCTTCACTGGGATGCCAAGAGGCAGAGTTTCAAACAATCTCAGACTCTCCAAATGGTGGCTGCTGCTATAACTCAATAAAGGATTTCTAAAATGCCGACAATGTAGTAATGACTATTAGCTATATATTGGATTGAGTTTGGGATTATCTTTTCTAGTTATCTTTAGTTATTTTTCTTTTCCTAGTCTCTCTGTAAAGACTAACTCTTTCATTATGCCCTATACCTCTATGATAGTTTCAATGCCTTACCTACCAGATTGGAAGACGTCCAAGAACAAGAAGCTGAATTTATTTATCTTTATATCAATCATAAGCCCTATAGTGTCCAGGCCTTAAATTGAGGGAACAACTAATTATGTTGACTAAACCGAATCAAGCTTAACTTGTGATCAATCAATCAATCAATAAGCATTCATTTAAGTTCTCACTATGTACCAAACCCTGTGCTAAATGCTTAGAATGCACAACAAAAGTGAAAAACAATTCTGCTTTCAAAGAACTTACCAAAAATAAAGGGCTTATATAAACATATTTAAATGCAAATAAGATATGTATATATAAAATCTCCCTCCTCTCTCCCTCTCTCCTTTTCTCTCCCTCTCTCTGTTCTTCTTTATCTCTTTCTTCTTTCTATCTCTCTTTTCCTTCCTCCCTTCTTTCCTTCCTTTCTCTTTCTCTCTCTCTCTCTCTCTCTCTCTCTCTCTCTATATATATATATATATATGTATGTGTGTGTGTCTATGTATATATAAATACATACATATACACATATATACTGATATATACATATATATATGTACTGATATACACATACACACATATATACTGATATATACATTTCATTTTTGTGAATTCAATGAGTGAATCCTTGGTGCTCCTTTCTAACCAATTCCATCTCTTCCATCCAGGGAAGAGGATACAGAATAAGATCAGTAAGGTAGAAAGGGGCTAAGTTGTAAAGAGAAATAAATGACACATCATAAAAATCATTGGGATGCCCATTGTCAAAAACATGTAACTGATAACATGTAACATAAACAATTAATTTGCATAAATGAATTAGTAGTATTCATTCATTCATTCTACCAAGATTTATGAAGTACCAGCTATATGCAAAGGTCCATTTGCTCTATAATAGACAAAGCTGATATTTTTACCATGTTAGTTATCCAAATACAATGAAAAACTCAGGCTATTATGCAGATACTTTAGGCTCACCCAAGGCCACAAATCCAGAAAATGCAAACATTCAAGTGAGCAAGAAGCACAGTCAATATTTGGAAGGATGAGTCAAACAGAAATTCAGAAGTCTGGGGCTCTGTACAGTCCAACATCTAAGTGATTGACTCATTTTTTTTTCAACTTTATTCTAGGCTTTTTATCATTCAAACAAAAACCTTCCCTTGTTTTGACCATGCATTCTTCAGAAGAACTAAGTTACAAGACACAGTGTGTCCCAAAAGTTTTCATGCAGTTTTAAGCTTTTATAGCTATCCATTAAATTTAGCTTAAATAGCTTTAATTGATAACAAATTTCAAGTTCTTAATTAGCTTTAATTAATAGCTATTTAATAGTGTTGATAACTTAAAACTATACTGAGACTTTTGAGAAACGTGTGTATATGTATATGTATATATATAAAATTTTTAACATTAAGATTAATCTAACCAGGAGAGACACACAGATAGAAAAACAGAAGAACAAGACACATAGAGATGGAGACACAGGGAGAATTATATGAAAAAGCAAATTACTCATGTCAGAGATGAACTCTTTTACTCCCCCCCACCACCAGGGTGTCATTATTGAAGTCTCTTTTCCAGGTCCCTAAATTGTTCCCTAGGGATCTGAGACAGTTAATATGCTTCCTAGTGGGAATGCGATATTTCTTCCCAGTATAATCAGGTCTCATAGGTTATTGTAAACAATAGCACTGAGACTTATATGTAACATATTCTAAATGATGATGATGATGATGATAGCTAACATTTTATATAGCACTTACTGTGTCAGGTACTGTGCCAAACACATTATAATTATTATCTCAACCCTGATAACAACTCTGGGAGGTAGGCACTAATTATTGCCCTCATTTTACAGATGAAATGGTTAAGGAATTAGTTTCTATGATGATATAAAAACAAAAACAAAACAATAGCTAGCATATTATATATAGTGTTTGGGGGTCAACACGCATCATCTGGGTGATCTTCACAATGACTCCATGAAGCTGATAATGTAAGCATCATCCTTCCCAGCTGAGAGATAAGCAAGCAAGCTCAGAGAGGTTATAAAAATCACATGGCAGAGCCAGGACCCACAAGTCAAAGCAAAGGTCAGGATCATCTCTGGTGGCTAAAGTCAGATTGTCAGTACACTGGAGAAGCCTTCAATCACAGTAGTTTTCCCAGAGATTGTTATTCAGCTTCACTGATGGTGGCCTTTTCAGCTCTGTGTTATATTGATACTGTCCTTTCATTTGCTACATATGGACAACTGTTCATGTAAAGGACCTGAGCCACTTACACATTTTAATCTTCACACGAGGAAGATGTTATAGGAACTTAGTCAACTAATGGTTGGTGACCTAATGAAACCAAGTTCCTGGGGAAGGACTTTCTCTTCCTATCTCTGAATCTGACCTTTCAGGACTTTTGGTCTTCTCATGTGGGGTCTCAGAAGGGCTTCACACAGTTAGAGGCAAGGATGTTCTGGAGTCATCTCTTACCAGCTTGATTGTTAAATTTTTAGTGTAAGGATTTATTTCAAAATTGGCAAATGCTACAGATCAGGACTCTTTGATCATCTAGACCAGTGATGCAAACAAATAGAAATAGCTTCCTGCAGAGGCATATTGACTTAGAAAAGCACAAATAAACATTATCTATGTTATATTGAATTTCTTTTATTATCTTTAAAAGATTTCCCTATTATATGTTAGTCTCTTTTAGAAACCTTTGGGACTTTTTGATGCTTCCGGTCTAGACTTAAGAAAACGATAGAGAAAATGTTAAGAATGATGATTAAATTTAAGCAACTTCTTTTTAGAGGATCAGTTGGTAAATATTTACCAGCACATGGATGGTTATGGACCAGAGGCAGAATATTCCTGTTCCCTGTTCCTTTTTCCCAGATGACAGAACTCATCTTTGCAGTAGAGAAATGACCAGCTACCCTGGGATCTCTCAAAGTCAGTATAGGCAATAAAAAGAATATATGCATTTTAAAAATTTAATTAAAATATCTCAGACTTAACACTTACTAGCTGTGTGACCTTGGGCAAGTCATGTAACCCCAATTGCCCTTCCAAAAAGCAAAAAGAAAATATTTTCAGCAATAAGATATACGAGCAATAGGGGATAGAAATCTACCTTGCCCTACAAGAAAAAGGAAGGGGAAGGGGATGAGAGGGTGGTACAAGGGAGTGCAGATTGGGGGAAGGGGTACTTAGAATGCACATCATCTTGGGATGGGTGGAAGGGAAAGATGAGGTGAAAATTTGGAACTCAAAATCTCATGGAAGCAAATGCTTAAAACTAGAATTTAATTAATTGATTAATTGATAAAAATAAATATCACTCATAAAAAAAAAGAAGAAAAACAAAGGACAAACAAAAACAATATTTTCAGTTCATTCTTTCCCTCTCTCCATTCCCTCTCCCACTCATTGATAGGGCAAGAACTAAAATGCCAATTAAATATATCAAGCCAAAGCATGTGAATTCAGAGTCAGAGGGCACCCATTTAAATCTTACTTCTGCTGTTCTCTTACCTGTGTGACTTAGAGCAAATCACTGCAACTCTCTGAATCTCACTTTCCTCATCTGTGAAATGAGGGGATCAGACAAGGCCCTTTCTAGAGCTAAATCAATGACCCTATGACTAAATGACCTCTGAGGTTCCTCATTGCTCTAAATCTTTGGTCCTATGACTTGTCTACTTCCTCTTGATTGTGTGTAGGATACTGCAAGTTGGAGATAGCAAATGAGATTCATGGTGAGGTTTCAGTTGTGTTACTTGAGTTTGGAGGTCATATTCTTTTATCTTTAGACTCAGAGATTTTATGATTCAATCTCCTTTGATTACTACCCTATTTTCTGTGTCACTGGAGGACAGAATTAGAACCGATGGGAGAAAAAGATATGAAGTTTGTGATGAAGAAAAGTTTCTTAACAACCAGTGTTTTCCCAAAGCGGTTGGTGGGTAATGAGTTCCCCATCATTGGTAGGTGACCATTTGTTACAAATTTTGTAGATGGGATTAAAGTTTAAGGGAGGTAAAAAAAAAAAAAGTGGGGACATAGTGTTATCACAGGGGCTTTATATGAGGATGTGGGGAACTCTACAGGCCTATAAGGTCACTAGGCTTGGGGGCAGAGTTTACCCTGTTCGCATTTCTGTTCCACATGGCATAATCTCTCATACACTCGAACTGCTAAAATGTTTTGAATGAATTATTAAAGTTGAAGAGATTCTTGATAGGAGGTTTGGGGATGGCAGAAAACTCTCCAACTTGCCCAACCTGATGGAGCTGGGTTTTTTTCATGGTGGCCATTGTATTCTAGTAGAAAAACCTCCCCAGATATGGAAACAGAGGGCCTAATGTCAAAAATCAATTCTGCTATTTATTGTTCAACTTTGATCATCTCTTCATATCTCTGGGTCTCAGTTTCCTCTTCCTTAAAATTAGAGGACTGGAACATATGATCCCTCTGGGCTTCAAATCTATGACCCTATAATCGTCCAAGATGTTGTGACTGAAATCTATTTTCTATTCTCCTTGTATTTCAGGCTTAAATCAGGAACCCAGGAAGATGAGCTCTTTGGTCATTTGGAAGGCATCACTGATCCCACTAATCTTTTGTGAATGAAATCTAATATTTAATGAATGTTTGTTTAAGTTGTTAACTCTCTTTCAGGAGGTGGAGACTTTTAATGAATAATTGGAAAGCCAATTAGGTTAACTACTCACATTCAATTGTCAATCATTCTTAATTATTGCCTCCTGAATATCCAGTAAAGTCCAGGGATTTGACTTACATCACCACGCTTCTAACAATTGTGCCTTATTATACAGTTTCAAATTCCTTTACCACTTCCATTTGAAGAAAACTATTAATTCTAAACATTTCCACACCAGAAAGCTGAAACTGTTTCTATGCAGGAAAGCATAGGACAGCATGTCTTCCTTTAAGAGAAAAAAAAAATACTCAATCCAAAAATTATGCAAAGGGACAAATGTTTAAAAAAAGGAAGTAGTTGTTTGCATTTCAAAAGAATCATCCTTATAAAAAAGTCACTGCTAGATTAACAAAGCTACCCTAGGGTAGTAAAAGTGTAAGGAGCAACAAATTAAAGCTAAAATTGTGAGAGAGCCATTCACTAAAACATGATCAATCGAAAATAAAAGATCTTAGAATTAGTGATGAAAATTGGAAGGAACATAGTATTCAAATAACAAAAGTTGATGTAAAAAAATGCAACTGTTAATTTTTTTCTTTTTAAATTATGAACATAATCATTACAAAGATAAGCACTTCAACACACAAAGAACAAAAATGAGTATTTCATATGAAACTATGATCTCATACGTAATTTGCTCTGATTTTTTTAAAAAGAAGCATACTAAAGACTGCAGCAGACTAACACTAAGCTTCTGGCTTTCAATCTGTTTCTTGCCAGATCCATTCTGACTCAACACCCCCATACCAGACCAAAGAACACCAAAAACCAAAAACAATACTCTCCACCAACCAACATGTTGCTGATCTTTGTCACTCAGGTACTACTTTGTGGTAAAACTTTCATGTGCTTTCTTTATATAGTTCCCAAGAACCCTTTCTGCAGCATATGTATGCTCTACTGCATCTGCGCACCTAGTGGTGCATCAGCTGGCATGTTAGCCCTTATATTTATTTAGCTGGTATGTGAATGATAGGACAAGAATGGCCATTGCAATAAGGGCTCTTTGTACATATTAAAAATTGTATGTATTTTATAATCTGGCTATCAGTTGTTTGATAATTTGCTATCAAGTATGTTTCTCTATTTGTATTTATCTACCACATCAATTAGTACTAAGGGTAAAGGAAAGAAATTATATTTTAAAAAACCTTGATAGCAACAGTTACAAAATTAATTTTTGGTCTCCTCCTGAGCTTCTTTTTTGTTTTCTTCTGGGTGTTTTTTTTGGTATATTTTATTGATGTTCTTTTTATTTCTCTATCATTTTTTATTAATTCATTCTTCCCTCCCTTATAACAAATAAGCATAGACAAGCAAGACAAATCAACACATTGACCGTGTCTGAAAATGCACGTCTCATTCTACACCTTTAGCCCATTCCTTCTGTACCAAGAGATGTGAAGAATTAGATGCAACTTTATAAGACAGGTTAGGACACATTTGTGAACTCACACTGGTGGTATGCTGAACCTAGAATTAGAATGACAAGGATCAAATTGATTCCGGGCTCCATCATTTAAGGGCTCCACAATCATATGAAAGTTGCCTAAAATCTATGAAATAGTTCCTTTTTTTGGATGGGGACTCCTGCCTCAGGTCACTTGCAACTCAGATTCTGTGGTATAGTTGAGAGGATGTGTTTTGGAGGTTGTAGAGTATTATGTCTTCCTAGGTCATAGACCTGAAAGGGAATA
>CM053585.1:288030196-288047317 GCA_028646515.1 Pseudochirops corinnae
GTATATGTATATATGTGTGTATATATATGTATATATGTGTGTGTGTGTGTGTGTGTGTGTGTATAGGACCCTCTGGCCCTACCCCCTCATTTTAAAGGTGAAGAAACTGAGATTCCAAAGGGTCAAATGACTTGTTCAATATCATACTGGTTGTGAGTAGCCAAGCCAGATTTTGAACCCAGCCTTTCTGACTACAAATTCCATCTCGTGGAAGCTATCTCTCCCATCTGACAAAGCTTTTGACTCTATATTAGCAACATGAACCAGGATTATTACTCTCCTAATATTGACATTCTCAATAGCAAATATGTGTGATTAAAAAAATATGGCTGCATTGTGCTTATCTTTAATTCTGTATAGTGGGTAATATTTTCCCAGCATGACATTTAGGGCACTGAGGTTTCCTCCCACAAAAGCACATCCTGAAAAGTCACATTCCCTCCTATGGAGAATTAAAGCTTAATGATCCAACTGTGGATTGGCTCCATTGGGGATTGATAGGAAATCTCCTATACAAAAAGCACCTGTCTGATTCTGAATGATCAGGAACAAATGTGAGATGCTTATGAGACCTGGCCTTTGGAGTTTCTCCTTGATTAATTCCATCCCATTCCACATAAAACATTATTATGTAAGCATTAATATTCATACTGAAAGATAACTATGATATCTGATCATATATCTAGACCTGAAGGGGATATCAGAGGCCCTTCATAACAATCTGTCTTACAAATGGAGATATTGAGGCTTAAAGAAGATAATGAGAATAGCAAGGTCATAAGATAGGAAATATTAGAAATGGAATTTGAAATCGTTTTCTTTCACTCCTAAGACAGAATTCTTTCTACTGTACCACACTAGTTCACTCCCAAGGGAAAAAATATTACAGTAACATTTACCATTTTGGAGGAGGCAGCACAAAATAACTAATTCAACTTAAACCTGACCAAGAATTCCCTCCATAACATGTGGCCATTAAATCTCTATTTGAAGAACTTTAGTGAGGGAGTACCAACTACCTCCCATTTCACTTTTAGGCAGCTATAATAATTGGAAAACTTTTTTTCCTTACATCAAGCCTAATGTATACTTAATTACAACTTTCAATGAATTTCCCTAGTTCTATCCTCTGGGGCCAAGCAAAAATAAACAGAATTCCTCTTCGAAGTGACAGTTCTTCAGTCGAAGACAACAGTCATATGCACCTAATAATTTCCTTCTTCCATCCCACCAAGTGATCTGTATGTTCTATCCTCTTACCATACTGGACACCTTTTCCATGAGCTTCAGTTTGTCTCATTCCTTCCTAAAATGTGGTACACAGAAATAAACACTGTACTCTGAATGTTTACTGCAGAACTAGCATCTCCCTAGTTTGTGATACTACGCCTCTCTTAATGCAGTTTAATGTTACATTTGTTTTTTGCTTGTGGTGTCCCATTGTTAGCTCATAAAGTGTTTGCAGACCATAAGAAAGAAAAAGGAAAAATATATTTTCCCACCCAAACAATCATCTAAACATGCCTTCCCCGTTGTGCATATGCAGGATTTTACAATTGTATCTATTGCCTTCATTATTACTTTCTGCCAATAGTCCTTGCATGTCAAGATCTTTTTTTTTTTGCATCCTGTCTCAAAGCATGCCATTTATGACTTTATCCATATCACTGAAAAATAGTTTAACAATAAAGAACCATGGACAGATCCCTAGGTAGTTTCCACTAGAGACCTATCTCCAAATTGAAATCTATAAATCAACCCTTTAAGTATGCCCACTCAAACAGTTCTAAATCCAGCTACTTTACTGTCATTTAACACATATTTCCCTCAAGTAGTTAACAAGGACAACATGAGGGTCTGGTACAAATTATCTTCTAACACCTATGTCAACCACATTTACAGTACTCCTTTCATTTACCAATTTACAATGCCACTTACAAGATCATGTTTTCATATGAAGCATGGGACTTATTACTTGAATTAATTTGTTTCCTCCTTCTGTCCAGGAAGTATACTACCATGATATTATTACTTCTGTTTCTCCTTCAGTTGATCTTTACCTAAATTTTTCTACCACTCATCCCTTTCTGATCCCTATATTGCCTTACATGAGAATATAACTTACTATGCTACTCTGTATTCCATCCCTTTCAGTTAATCTCTTCCTTTAATGTAGAGTATACCCTCCCAGTAATGCATGCCATTCTACCAGGGCTCAACAATAACTGTGAAGTTGAATTTGCCTCATGTTAGAATCTCTACTTTACCTTGCTGATTGCACACATTTTCTGCATATGTTTATAGACATCTGAGGGTTCTTTTCTTCACTCCTTTCTTGTATTTAATCTCTTATGAATTGCAAGGTATATAAATGCTGCACCCCTTCCCATGAAGTAGGTACTACTAGCTATTATCTTTTCTTTTCTTTTTTTCTTTAGCTATTTTCTTTTAGCAGATAAACATAGTGAGGTTCTTCTTCCTTCCCCCAACACCTTTTCAATCGAAGTCCCTTTGTTCAGATTTTCAAGAACCTAGGCTAATATATTACTGATAATGATTCAATCCTCTCTGGCTTATAAAACATCTATTATATATAATGTCTCCAATACAATCCTTCTCAAATGTTTCATCTTATTCTATAAATGACCTTAGACTCAAAAGCTATGTCAAAGAAAAATAACCCATATTTCAAGATTATCCATTAAGCAAGACACAGAGTACCTGTTACCTGAACAGATGGAAAGAATATTAGGTTATGTATAGTTCTATATGATAGAATAATCAAATAAAATTTTAAAAGTTCATCATTAAATTCCATCTTTTTTTAACTTCAAAGAGATACATGTAGCATTTTATACTTTTCAAAGCACTTTCACTCTCATTGCAGCAGGAATTCTTTTTTAATATATTTTTATTAAATTATTTATTTTTAGTTTTTGACATTCACTTTCATAAGTTTTAAATTTTCTCCTCCTCCTTCCCCCTTCCTTCCCCAAGACAGCTTGGAATCTAATATGGGTTCTACTCTTACATTCCTATTAGACACATTCTCACATTAGTCATGTTGCATAGAAGAATTATAACAAATGGAAAAAACCATGAGAAAGAAGAAAACATTTAAAAAAGGAAAATGGTCTGCTTCATTTTGCATTCTGACTCCATAGATCTTTCTTTGGATGTGACTGGCTTTTTCCATCATGTGTCCTTTGGAATTGTTTTAGCTCTTTGCATTGTTGAAAAGGGCTAAGTCTATCAAAATCAGTCCTCATATACAGTGGTTGTTACTCTGTACAATGTTCTCCTGGCTCTGCTCCCCTCACATGGTATCAATTCTTATAAGTCTTTCCAGGTTTCTCTGAAGTCTGCTTGTTCATCATTTCTTACAGCACAATAGTATTCTATTACATTCATATACCACAACTTGTTCAGTCATTCCCCAATTGATGGGCATCCACTAGTTTTCAAGTTCTTGGCCACCACAAAAAGAGCTGCTAGAAATATTTTTCTACATGTGGGTCCTTTTCCTATTTTTATGATCTCTTTGGGATATAGGCCTAGAAGTGGTATTGTGAGGTCAAAGGGTATGTACATTGTTATAGCCCTTTGTGCATAGTTCCAAATTTCTCTCCAGAATGGCTGGATCAGCTCACAGTTCCACCAACAATGAATTAGTGTTCCAACTTTCTCACATGTTCTTCAACATTTGTTACTTTCCTGTTTTGTCATATTAGCCAATCTGATAGGTGTAATGTGGTACCTCAGAGTTGTTTTGATTTTCATCTCTCTAATCAATAGTGATTTAGAGCATTTTTATATGACTATGAAAAGCCTTAATTTCTTCCTCTGAAAATTGCCTGTTCATATCCTTTGACCATTTATCAATTGGAGAATGACTTATATTCTTGTAAATTTGACTCAGTTCTCTATATATTTTAGAAAGTAGGCCTTTATCAGAGACACTGATTATAAAAATTCTTTCCCAGTTTTCTTACAATAGAAGTTCTTAACCTGGGATCCAGACAACCCCAAATGTCCATGAATAAATTTTAAGGTATCTATTAACTCGATTATGAAAAATATATCTTTATGTTTACTAAATTTTAACTGAAAGTTAGTATCCTCTCAAATTATTTAAAAAAAAAACATTTGTCTGAGAAATGGTCCAGAGGCATCACTAGACTGTCAAATAGGTCCATGACACAAAAAACAATGAGAATCTCTGTCTAGGAAACTTACAACAGCCTTATGAGACAGTAAGGGAAGGTGTTATCCCCATTTGGCAGATGAGAAAAATGAAATATGAAGAGCTATTATGAGCCCAGAATCAACCATTCAACTCCCCTTTCTCTTCTTAGGTTCTTTTTTTCTTTTTAACCTGTCTTGGGTTTCATTGCTTTGATGGCTATTTTACCAATACTGGTGAATTACTGCTTAGAGAAATGTGAGATGGGAAAAGCAGATGTCTGAGTGTCATTGCTGTTTAATTTTAGGTCAAAAGCTCTCCTTTACTGTCTCTCCATATAATACAAACAATATACATTCAGGTCCTTTCTTTAAGCAGAGAGGTTTTCACATTGACAATAACCAGAGAGAGCAGTTAGTTCCTAGTATGCATCAAAGCCCAGGTGCCAGAACCACAATGTGCTCACCATGTTCCTACAGCATGATGGCAAGGATGTCACCATTGTAAAAACTCACCTTCAGACTGGATTGTATCTACATATCATTCTGTACTTGTTACATGCTGTGATTTGTCCTCATTTTGTTCTCTCTCACCCAATACATAAGCAGGAAGAGTGTCTTTAGCTTTTTGCTATAAACTCTCTTCAATCTTTCTTCTCCATTCATCCAAAAGATGTAATACTCTGGCCCAACATTAAATTAAAACTCAGTAGGTACTTCTAAATAAACTAATTTTACCTTAAATTCAATTTTATGGAGTATTTCTTAAGCACCTATTATGTATTCATCCCCATACTGGATGTCACATGAGATTAAAAGAAAAATAAAAAGAAAGACAAACTCCTTGCCCTAAGGGAACTTAGGTTACTTGGGAGGCACCTCTTGAAGTAGTTTAAATATGGAGTCAGAGGACCTAGGTTTAAATTCCCACTCTCTGTCACTTCGGGCAAATCTTTTCATCTCTTTAGGTCTTAGTTCCCTAATCTATAAAATGAAAGGGTGACAATATATAAATCAGTCAATTAGCATGTATCAATAATTTCCATGTGCCAGGCAATATGGGAAACATTAGGGAAAAACAAAATAGTCTTTGTCTTCAAGGATTTTGCATTCTGCCAAGAAAAATGAACAAATGTGAGGATATATACTTTTAAAAATACAAATTAATTAAAAGGTCATTTAGGAGGTGCCATTAGAGAGGAGTTTTGAAGAATTCTAGGGGTGCTAAGGGGTAACTAGGTGACACAGTGGATAGAATGCTAGGTCTGAAATCAAGAAGAATCATCTTTCTGAGTTCAAATCAGGCCTCAGACACATACTAACTGTATGAACCTGGGCAGGTTACAACCATGTTTGTCTCAGTTTACTCATCTATAAGATGATCTAGAAAAGAAAATGTCAAATTACTCCAATATCTTTGCCATAAAATCTAAAATGGGGTCATGAAGAGTCAGACACAAGTAAAATGACTGAGCAACAAGGGATTTTAAGGAGTGGTCAAGGTCTAGGCCAGAGGTTCTCAACCTGTGGGTTGTGACCCGTTTGGGGGTTGAACAACCCTTTCACAGTGGTCACAGGGGTCTCCTAAGATCATTAGAAAACACATAACCAGAAACACACAAGCCGGAACACACGGCTCCTGTATCCGTCTCCAGGTGGGTCCGCCCACATGCAGATATGCTCACATGCAGACACGCCCACATATGAGTATTAAAGGGTTGGGACATTAGGAAGATTGAGAACCACTGGTCTAGGTGAAGGCTCAGATGCAGGTAGAAAGTCATGTATGGCAAAGAGCAATCCAGCTAGTTTTACCGGATTGTAGACTACGTAAAAGAGAATAAAGTATAATAAACCTAGAAAGACAGATTGGAGCCAGGTTGTGAAAGACTTTAAATTCCATCTAAAGGACTCTATATTTTATCCTAGAGACAATAGAGAGCATTTAGAGTTTCTAGAGTAGAAGAGTAATATCACCAGTCTGTTTTTTTTTTTCTTTCTGGGAACATCACTTTGGCAATTATGTGAAAAATGAATTTAAGAAACTAGAGACAGGGATATCAATTAAACAGTTATCACTACTATTGAAGTGACAGAGGATAAGATCTTGAATTAGAGTGTTAGGGTATAAATGGAGAGAAGTGGACACACATGACAGAAATTGAAAAGATAGAATCCACAATCCATTGACTAATATGGGTGGGAGCAAGAATAAATATAGAAAGTAAAGAATTGGAGATGGCTTTAAAGTTCCAAACCAAGGTGACAAGAAGTGTGATGGAGGCTCTCAGAAATAAAAAAAAAAAAATAGAGAAGCTCAGAAGATGAATAGGCTTGGGGGAAAAACAAGCAGTTATGTTTAAGACATCAGATAATAAAGATCTGAAAGGGACCTCAGAGATAATAGAATCCAACACTCTCATTTTAATAAAGAGAAAAGCAAGGGACAGAGATGTCAGGTGACTTGCCTTGGGTTGTACAGTTGGTCAATGTCTCAGGAAGGATCTGAATCTAAAACTTCAAGTCCAGTTCCCTTTTCTCTTTGCCAAAATGCCTTTATTTAATTTCAGAAGACTGTGGGATATCCAGTATGAAGCATCTAATAGACAGTTGGTGACATGAGACCAATTCTAACCAGCTCTTGCTCGTATGAATACAATATTTCAAAGTTAAGGTTAAAATATTTTAAACTAATCATATAAAAATTTATATAGAGTGGATGAGATTTCTACAATGAGCAAAATTTACTACAGAATGTTAAATTGGAAAGCTCACAGGCATCAAACTGGCACAGACTGGTGAGGATTCTGTGGGATTTATAGTTACTGAGGAGTATAACATTCTTAGCTTCTCTAATCAGATCATACATCACAGAAGGGATCATTCTTGATGGTTTTAGATGAGCAGAAAGACAAACAAGATGCTTAAAGTAAACGCAAAGGTTGTCTTATAATTCCTACACCATTACCTAATATGAGTCATTAATCATGATGGAGAAAAAAAAATCCATCACCTTTAGATGCCACTTGGGTCATAACAGTAACATCTACAAATGAGACAACATTGTAGATATGATAGGAAGAAACAGAGAATAGGACAGTTATACACAGGGCTAGTGGGGGAGGGGGATACAACAGCCAGATTGTATTACATTATATAAGCAAACATAGTTGGAAAATAACATTGACCTGGGAGGAAACATGAGTGCTAGTCCCATATCTGTGATTTAATAGCTATGTGAACTCAAAGAAGTCATTTCCCTTCTCTTGGCCTTGGTTTTCTCATCTGTAAAACAAGGTTATTTCAGCTAATCTCTAGGGTTCTTCTTCAGCTCCTTAACATTCTATACACTAAGATCTGCTTCCCATTCTACCTGTTTGTGATTTTACAAATCTTTCCTTAAGCTAACCATACTAATTTGTACAGGAAGTCTCTTGGGAGTTAATTCCCTGAAGAATAAATATTTTCTGCTGACCCATAAGTCAGAAGGGAAACATAAGCAAGTGCAATTTTGAAATAATAATAAAAAATCCCACCACAAGGATAGCTAGAACAGTGACTCTACTAACTAATGTGTGTTGTTATCCACAGGGGAAATGTATCGCCTGGATTTTTACAGGTAAGAATAGAAATAACATTTCTAAAAATTTCCTGGTGAGAATACAAATGCAAATGCAGGCTCACTGGCAAGAGGACAACTGTATAAACACATCAAATCCAGAGATACTTAGTAAAGCTGAGTGAACTGAACTTCAGCTAGATCTAGAATGTAAATAGCAGCTCCCCACTCCCTCACCCTCACTAGATCACTCGTCTTATTTTTTTTTTATCTGTATAACTGGATATCTCTGATTAGCTTTACAAGACTGTTACACAGACACCAGTTGTCCTACTACAGATGTATATGAAAAGACTGAATTCCACTCCCAGAAAGGCATAATATTTTAATGATTGAAGCATAACAATTCTCTTTAGGCTATATTAATACACACACACACACACACACACACACGCATCCTTGATAAACCACACCTATCTACTAGTCAGTAGTGTTTCAAAACTAATTCTGTAGAGCAGCAGGCTGATTTGGTATAGTGAAAAGTACACTGTATTAATACTTCAAAAATCTGGCTCTTAATGCTGTCTAGATCACTTATTAGCTGTATAATCCTGGACAAGTCACTAAAACTCAGAGTTTCAGTTTCCTTATCTATAAAATGGGACTGATATTAATGAAATTAACACTTATCACAGTGCCTGACACATAGTAAGTTCTTCACAAATTCTTGTTTTGTCCCTCCATTCCTCCTCCATTATCATAGTACTGTTGGTAAGAAAGCAGTAAGAAGGCAGAACTCACAAGTGATGAGGCTCTATTTCCAGTTCTATTACTCAGTCATTGTAAGCAGGTGAAGGAGTTGAGTTACTGAAACAATATTCTGCTCCAGTTTCTCCATCTGCAGAATGGGAAGGACAAAAAGAAATTTGTTATCTCTGTGTCCAGAAAAAGAAAAAGGATTATACTGTACACAAAACAAATTTCTCATTCTATGTCTTAAGCAAATTGCTTACAATTTTCTGTATCTCAATTTCCTCATCTCTCAAATCTTCTTCATGGGGTGAGTGTGAATATCATATGACATAAAACAAATAGCGAATTTCTTTGGAAACATGAAAAAATGCAGAGAAGAATGGGAGGCTTGTGTGAACTAATGCAAAGGGAAGTAAGCAGAACCAAGAAAATAGAAAACAATGGCTATAATAATTACAATATAAGTGAAAGCAATAAGAAAACAATTTAGATTTAATGGTATGAAAATGCAAAGACCAAGTTTGTCTCCAAAGAAGACCCATGCAAATGTTTTGGGGTCGTTGCAGAGGTAGGGGGATATGGATATGGAACATTTCCTATAATGACAGACATTTTTAACATGTTGGATAATTTTGATGAACTGCTTTTCCCTTTTTTTTATTCTTCATTAGAAAAGATGGTTCTGCAAAGGGAAGGAGACCACATTGGGAAATACATGTTAGGTAAAACACACACACACACACACACACACACATACACACACACACATATACACATTTATTTCTAAAAAGAAAAAGTGGTGAAGTGAGATAAAACTGTAGCACTAGTCCAAAAGCCTTTGGCATAGGACCTTCTCTTCACTGGTGGAGATCAATGCCCTACCCCTGTATGAAGAGAGGAGTAGACTTGGTAAGAGCATTAGGCTCTTCAAATCTCCTCAGGTTCTACAGTCGTTTTGGACACTTCTGGTTTCTAGCTTTGAGAGAGAAGATGGAAGCTAACAAGCTCATTTTGTAAGTAGTACAAAAATTTAATTAAAAAAATTAATAAAATTATTATGAGTATACCTTTTTTCTTTTAAAAATCTATTTGTAGATATTCTTAAAGGCAAGATTTGAAGTTGTTATGACTAAGGACTTGAAGTGAACCTACTTAATTTTAGATATTAGAATGCCTGAGATACGCTTAAATATTCCCCTAAATCAAGAGATTCATTGGTCCTTCCATGGATATAACTCATGACCACTTTGTATGCTCTTTATGAGTTTCTATTGAAGAAATTCAATACTTGGTGGTCAGTCTTCTAATAATGAACTTCACACCAAAGAGACTAGTCCTTGCATTGGATCACAGACTTTGAGTTGAAAGGAGTCTTAAAGTCATTCCATGTTAACCCTCTCATTTCACAGATGAGAAAACTGAAGTACAGAAAGGGTAAGTGATTTACTGAAGGGCATACAAATAGTAAGTGGAAGAGCTGGGGTTTCAATTCACTTCTTTTGATTGCCCTTTCCATAATAGCATGTTGAGGAGAGGAAACACACTATCCTGTCCAGGTTGGGAAGTAGACCATCACTTCCCTCTACTGGCATAGCCTTTGGGAAACCAGGATTATTTATCTACCATAATGGAGCTTTGTAAGACTTTGGTAGAGGTTAAATGAGAAGGCATAGACAAAAATCTCACCATGAAGTTCAAAGACAAATTAGCTACATGGTCTTGGTCTCTTTTTTGGATCTCAATTTCCTCATCTATAAAATAATGGAGCCCTGGTAGATAATCTCTAAGGTCCCCGTGAACACTAAAAGCCTATGATTCGATGATTTTACTTGATTAAAAGGTCTCTCAATGATTGCTGAACATCTCAAGTATTAAAAGTCACAGGCAATAAGGGAATCAGGGAGGAGAATGATTACTAGAAGTTATAAACAGTTTCAACCGGCACCATTTTCCAGTCATTACAACATCATAGATGATGCCACTATACTTAATTCATAAAGACAATTGACTTTAACATGAGTTTCAAAATAAATAAATATGGAAAATCAGGATGTATGGAAAGTAAAATTGCCAAGGTGTACAAAATGGGACATTTTAATGTATTAGAACAGTATAATTTTTTAGTAACATATGTACTTACTTAAAGTCATCACCTCAAACTTTGCCACTAATGTGTAAAAAGATATCTAGAGTTAATATTTATACATTATGTCAAAAATAGTATGGGCAGCTATTCTCTATACTAGGAAAGAACAACTAAAATATATTCTTTTTATACTTCCATTGTTAAGTAATTTGATATTATGTTTTATGCTCTGATTAGAGGAATTTTCACATGAAAATGAAAGCTTCAAAGCTGATATGAAATACTTCATAGCAAAGTATACTACAATCCAGGGTAAATAATTTCAATCCAACCAATTTATTTTATCTACTGCTTCCAAATTGAAAGGAACCTTACAAGATTATCCACTCTAATGCTTTAATTTTACATAAGAGGAAGCTGAGATACGTTGAGGATAAGTGACTTGCCCAATGTCACATAGACAGGAAGTGGCAGAGCCAGGATCTGAAGGTAAGCCCACTGACTCCAAAATTCAGAATTGTTTCTATGGAATCAGTGTATAAAAAACATTAGACTATAAAACAGGCAGAAAGAAAATTTACATTCCTATGTAGAAATTGGCCCCTGCAAAGGCTATTTTCATCTGCTTCCCTCCTTCTTCTTTCAAAAAAAGTATAAAAACTTGTGTTTCCCAACAGTTTTTCCTGGGCTTGATTAAGGAAGAGCTCGGTTACAGGGATAAATTATTATTCTCCCTGTCCAGTGTACTGAAATTACTATGCACTACATTGGAATTTCTAGGCTCCACAGTGACATGGAAACCAGGGCTTCTCTACCATGATTTTAAAGAGGCTTACAAAAGAGAAAAGTATGAAGTGTGAGAAATGTTGTTACAATATAAAGTTCCAAAGTATTGTTGATTTCTTATGATAATATTTCATATTTCTTATGAGAATAATTTCCTGCACATAACTATGTGAAAATATAAGGTAAAAATCAAAGTATTGTTTTTAAAGGACAGAATAGTTTATTTACCAAATGCGTTTTCCCCTAAATACATTGAAACTAGGTACTGTGGAAATCTTACCATTATAAGCTTACCTAATATACTAGATTAATGCCTGGAGAAAGCATTAACTAAATTCTCAAGTGACTGTTTCCTGATTCTATCCTGATGTTTTGTTTACTTGATTTTGCTGATTTTGTTAAAAAATATAAACTATGCTCCTTTGAGAATAAGTATTTATTCAATGTAATAAAATAGGATAGATTTTTTTAAATTTTTCTAAAAGTAGGTTGCTTATTAATCTGAAAACCAGTGACCCAGAATGTATATTTTGAAGTCAAAACTATGCTATGTATATGACTGTCTTTCAGACTTGGGTTCCTTGTTTCAAAGAGATAAACATAACTGTTAGATTGCACATTGCTTATTACCAAATAAATGGAAATAATTTTATTTAATAAGAATATTTTCATCTTTGACATAGAAACACGACACTCCATTTGGAAAACCCATAATGATTTGCCTTCTAAATAAATTCAAAAACCCTCTTAAAAAATATAAGCTTACCTATATCCTACAGACTCTAAGATGCATGGATTCAACATCATTCCCAGCTGAAATGGTAAAAAGAAAAAAAAATTCAGCATAGTATGTCTAATTACTATAATAAAACACTATTTAGTGCCAGATATTCTACCACTAGATACACATAACTCCCACTGATTTAAGCTGCTAATGGGTAAGTTGACAAGCTTTCTCAATATCATGCGCAGAGTTAGACATTGAAAAATAAACCTGTGTTAGTAGATTTGGCTGGTCACTATCACGGATGTGATTATGAGGTACCTCCAAAGCAAGACACAGAGAGCTTTAATTCTTTTGTAGTACAAAGGCTATAAGTCAATATCTTAACTACATTTTCATTTAGAAGGAAACTTAAATGGATCCATCATTTAAAGGAAGTGAAGACTCCCCATAACTCAACTTTCCTGCTAATTCTGCATAACTCATGTACATACTTGTGTGCCACCTGGGGAAGTTTCCACTGTGAGTCCACTGAGCAATACTAGTTGTCTTCCTTGCAAAGCTACAAAATCACCAATGTGGCACATGTATGGGCCATACATTATTTTCAGCTCTAAATACATAATCCACTTGCTCCTTTTCTGTTCTTGTTGCTGGATTAATATTTTATATGGCTTCTTTCATACAAGTTATGATTGGTGTTGTGCTGCAGCCTATTTATATCCACCATATGCCTCCATTGCCTTTTTGTTGACCCACAAATTTCATTCTTTGGAGACTATGTTTCCATGATTCACAGCTATATTACATAAGAATATTGATGTAAAAAAAAAAAAAAGACAAAAAAAAATTTTAAAAAGTTGTTTTTATTTTAGAGGGTGAAGTTCAGGGTCACTGAAATTGTGTTTTCCAAATCAACCAGTTCCCTTTCTCCTCTCCAATTCTGAGCACAACTCACTGTTCATCTGCCATGTCTATCTAAGAGGTACATATATAAATATACTAATAGACTAACTCAAAATTATATTCAACAACAGATCACATCTTAATAATTACAACAATGACTGAAAGGTACAGAGATTGTAAAATCTCACTGTTTATTCAAAAAACCATCTGATTCAACAAAGCAAAATATAGGCTTAAAGACTATCATCCAACAAGGTGTTGTCCATGTATATATTAAGGCTATAAAAACTTCCTCGACAGACACAACAAAGCTAGCTTTGTTCACTGAGCATTTATTAATGTTAAGCAAAGAATAAAACAGGGAGATGAATGCTTTCTCAAGGTATTTACACTATCATAGGGGATAGCCAGCAGAAAGATCAAATGGCAGAGAGATTCCCTATATGTAATAAAGTCTTCTAAATATTTCTGTTTGCATATGACACTGTTATTGCACCAAGCCAGTAAACATCACAGAGCCTCCTGAATAAAATTCAAAACTGCTTCAAAAAGTTTGACTTAACAATCCATGCAGGAGGGGGTAGAGCCAAAATTGTGGAGATGATACAGGAAGCTGCCTGAGCTCTCCCTAGTTTCCCTTGGAAATAATGTTAAATAAAGTCTCTAAATGCATTCTAGAGTGACAGAACCCATAAAAAGATGAAATGAAACAGTGTTCCAGCTTAAGATAACCTAGAAGGATTTCAGGAAAGGTCTGTTTCACTTGAATAAAAGAAGAGTGCAGCACAGAGGAGACTATGTCCAAGCAAGCCAGCAGGAGATTTAGCCACAGCACAGATCAGCAAACAAGGTCCCTTGGTCCTGGGTCAGGAGGCTAGTAGCATAGCAGGCCAGCTGTGAGGCCTCCTGCCCCACTGCAGAAGGCAAATTGCCACCCCCACAACCCTAAAACAACAGGCACAACTAGGCCTGGCCATGCTAGTGCATTGCACAAGCCTCAAGAACTTGAGGCCTTAAAATAGAAGGTCAGTGACTAGGTCCCTAAGTCTCAGTGCAAGAAGCTTGGGACAGAGTCCCCAGTGCCCCAGGAGCAGAGATCAATTTTACAAAGTGAGCAAAAAAAACCAAAAAACACAAAGAGCCTGACCATAGAAAGCTTCTATGGTGACAGAAAAGATCAAAACACAAACTTAGAAGAGGATGACAATATCAACATGCCTTCATGTAAAGCCTTGAAGGGCAATATGCAAAAAATTCTACTTGGAAGGGCTCAAAAAGGATTTTAAAAATCAAGTGAGAGAGGTAGAAGAAAAATTGGGAAAAGAAATGAGAATTATGCTGGAGAATTATGGAAAAATAGTCAATGACTTGGGAAAGGAAGCTTGAAAACTGATTAAAGAAAACGACTCCTTAAAAATAGAATTGGCCAAATTGGAAAAAAAAAAAGTGCACTGAATTAAACAACTCCTTTAAAATCACAATTGGTCAAATAGAAAAGGAGATACAAAAGCTAAATGAAGAAAATAATTGCTTAAAAATTGGAATTGGGGAAGTGGTAACTAATGTCTTCATGGGCCATCAAGAACCAGTCAAACAATATTTTTTAAAATAAAAAAAAAAGATGACAATGTAAAATACCTCATTGTAAAAACAATTGACCTGGAAAATAGATCCAGAAAAAGTAATTTAAAAATGATTAGACTACTTGAAAGCCATGATAAAAGAAAAAAAGAGCCTGGACAGCATCTTTCAGGAAATTATCAAGGAAAATGCCCTGAGGTCCTAGAACCAGAGGGTACAACACTCATTGAAAGAATCCACCAATCACCTCCTGAAAAAGATCCCAAAATGAAAACTCCAGGGAATATTATAGCCAAATTGAAGAACTATCAGGTCAAGGAAAAAATGTCACAAGTAGCCAAAAAGAAACAATTCAAGTATCAAGGAACCACAGTCAAGATTACACAGGATTTGACAGCTTCTACATTAAAGGATTGAAAGACTTAGGATATAATATTTCAGAAGGCAAAGGAGCTTGGATTAAAACTAAGAATGAACTACCAAACAAAACTCAATGTAATCATTCAAGAGAAAAGGTAGACATTCAAGGAAATAGGGGATTTACAAACTTTTCTCATGAAAAAAACAGAATTGAACAAAAAATTTGATCTTCAAATATAAGGCTCAAAAGGGGCATAAAAAAGTAAACAGGAAAAAAACAAAACATGTTCTTCAATAAGGTAAAACTGTTTACATCCCTATATGGGAAGATGATACTTGTAACTCTTGAGAACTGTATCTTTATTAGGGCAGTTAGAAGGAGTATACAAAGAAAAAGGGTGTGGGTATATTTTGACTTTGAATTGATGATATTAAAAAAAAGTGGTTCAAAAAAAGGATTGTACTGGGAAAAGAGGAAGGGAGGGGGACAGAATAGAGGAAATAACATCACATGAAGAGGCAGGTGGGTAGGGCAGGAGAGAAATTTGAAATTCAAAATCTTACAAAAATGAATGTTGGAAACTCTCTTTACATGTAATTGGGGGAAAATTCTATTAACTGAAAAACAAAAGAATACATATTGAACAACATACAACTAAAGGAAAAAAAAATCCATGCAGGAAAAAACAATGTGGATGAAGAATGCTCATAGTCTGGGTTATACTATGTAGTTTTGGTGATAGATAAAAGTTTCTTTCTTTATTAGATTTCAGGAGATTTTTAAGAACTTAAAAAAACCCACTTTATTTACTCTAAATAGGATTTCCATCTCTCCAAAGCACCATTCAGTGAAATAATAAATTCTGTACCAGAAAGTAAAAGACTAAAGTTCAAGTTCCAGTGGGATCATGTAAAATTTTAGGCAAGTCATTTAATATCTCTGAGACTCCACGACCACATCTAAAACTGAGATACTGAATTAAAATAATGTATAATGTCTTTTTTATTTCTGAGATTCATTAAATGTATAAGCTTCATGAGCCCCCTCAGGACAGGGCACATAATGGGCATTTAAATAAATAGATATTAAGCTATTAACCGATTTGCTACTTTTATAAAACACACAGATATGCATACATATAAGTATACACATACATTTATATGTAACTTTGACTTAAATTTACTCATAGATACTTGGGAAAAGACAAAAACACAAAATCAAACAGTAACACTTACATGATTATAATACTTGAAAGTTATCTTTAGAAAATCATATTGTTTGCCATTAGACTAGTAATCCAGAGGTACAGTGTTATTTTAGTACCTCGAGTAAACTTAGAGACCTAAGCGCTGTGAATCTAAAAATGTTTTCCATGCAAATTTAAGTGGCATGAAACATTAAAAATGAATGTAAGTTAGATTTAAGATGAAGAATCTGCTAATGTCATTGTTTTGAAAATTGAAAAGCAAGTCAGCGTATATATATAGATATATCTGTATATGTTTGTGTGTATACATATAATATATATGAGTATGTATATAAACAGATATATGTACATAGGTCTGTGTGTATATATGTGTATCTGTGAGTTTAGACTTTGTTTAGCATGATTCCCCCCCCTCCCAACTCCTACAGGAATCAGTCTTGTCATCCACCCCACATGTGGTATTCAAGTAATTACTCTTTTATATACTTAGGCATGTTGTCTCCATAGTATCCTCCCAGGTGTACCTTTATGTGTACCTCGTATACTGATAATGTGTATTTGTCTTATTTCTGTTTTAGCACTACTACATTTATCAACTGAGATGACAGGAAAATTTTTTTCTTTTTTTTTTAACTTTTATTTATTTCAGTTCACATCATTCGTTTCCACGAGATTTTGAGTTACAAATTTTCTCCCCATCTTTCCCCTACCCACCACCCCAAAACAGCCATTGTATAACACCTCCCCCAACCTATTCTCTCCTATGTCCTCCCCCATCACCCCTGTGACTTTCCAATAGGAAAGGATGGATCTCCACACCACAGTGCCTGTGTATCTTAAGTCCCAGTTGGATGTAGTTAATAATAATAATAATAATAATAATAATAATAATAATTGTATATATAAATATATATATGTATATATTTTTGACATTTGATTATAGAACTTTAAATTCTAGATTCTTTCTCTTCCTCCC
>CM053585.1:288047817-288065868 GCA_028646515.1 Pseudochirops corinnae
TCTTTTCATGATTTTTTTGCAACATTCTTATTTCTCTTCTCAATTTTTCTTCCACTTCTATTATTTGGTTTTCAAAATCCTTCTTCAGCTCATCTCTAGCTTTAAGGTATTCTTCATGTTTATTGGAGGCCCCTGGTGGGGGCCCTCTGGCTGCCCTCTCCTCCTCCCTCTCTTTGCTATGATCCTTCTTTTCCCCAAAGAAGGAATCTAGGGTTTTGTTACTGTTCTTACTTTGCTTCTTATGCTTATTCTTACTCATGGTTGGTCAGTCTGTGATTTTTTTTTAAATCTCTGTGGGGCTCTGCTTCCAGAAGGGAAAGCTCTGTCCCAAATCGCTGGGGTCCTCCCGGCTGCCTTAGCTCTCAGGAAGGTGCTGGTTCCCTTTCCTAGTTACTTCCGGCTCACTGGATAATGAAGATTCCAGGACCGAAAGCCCAAGACTATCATCTGGATCCAGGCTGCTCAACACGAGAGCACTGGCCTCTGAACAATCGCTTAGTCCCCCTGCTGTCTTCAGGCCGTAGACGCAGAAGCTGCAATGCAGAGGTGGGTGCACAACCTCTGCCTTTTGCTTTCCTGCCCTGGAGGCATTTCGGTCGGATGCTTTTCTCCTCTGATTTCGCATGTCCCACTGACCTAGTTCTGAACATTGCTCGCAGCTGCTGCTAATCTGAAGCTCCTCCACTCCTCCCATCCAGACACCCCCAGGGCTCAGCTAGGGCTTCAGGCCAGGCTGGTTTCGGTTCACAGTGCTGATATGGTTTCTTGTTGCCAAGCTGACTTTAGTGGAACGTATATTTGTGTGCGTTTTGGAGTTCTAGGATTAGTTTAGAGTCATATTTTATGAGTATTTTGGGGTGGCTATGTGAGAGCTGCGATATGTTGCTCCTGCTATGCCACCGTCTTGGCTCTGCTCCCCCTAATTTTCTCAAATTCCCTCCAACATTTACAATTTCCTTTTTCTGTCATATTAGCAAATCTGAAAGGTGTGAAGTGGTAGTATAGAGTTGTTTTAATTTGCATTTCTCTAATCAATATTGATTTAGAGCATTTTTATATGATTTTAGATAGCTTTGATTTCTTCTGAAAATTGCCTGTTCATATTTTTGACCATTTATCAATTGAGGAATGATTTCTATTCTTTTTTTTTTTTTTTTTTGCTTTTTGGAGGGCAATTGGGGTTAAGTGACTTGCCCAAGGTCACATGGCTAGTTTTTGTGTTAAATGTCTGAGGCCGCGTTTTAACTCAGGTACTCCTGACTCCAGGGCTGATGCTCTATTCATTGTGCCACCTAGCCACCCTGAGAACTGAGGTCTTTATCAGAGAAACTTGCCATAAATATTGTTTCCCAGTTTCCTGCTTTCCTTTTAAATTTCGCTGCCTTAGTTTTGTTGGGGAAAATCTTTTTAATTTTATGTAATCAAAATTACCCATTTTACATCCAATAATGCACTCTTTCTCTTTGCTTCAACCCTCTTGGTCAACCTTAGTAACTTCTTCTGTCACAGTGACCAGTGAAGGAAGTGATGCCTATAACCTTGTGATTTCCAAATGTCTGGAGGCTGCCTCAGCATTTCAATGTTTGAGAAATCATGTTTATGGCCAGTGCACTACCAGTGCCCCTAAGTTGTGAAGAGAGTGGGAATCTCTTAGCATCTAGGCATTGAGGAATTTGGGAATGCAGACAGTTCAGCATTGATACCCCAGGGAGCAAGAAGGGACATTCTAAATTGATTCCAGTCCTGCCTCACTGAATGAAGAATTAATTCAACCAAAGCAATGGTGTTGCATTGGGACATGAATTTGGAATGGATATCATATAAAAACTGACATAATTTAAGTATACCCTCCCCCGAGACTGAAGTTGTATGGGGAAAGTATGGCAGCAAAGTACTGGGAGAATTGTTTGTATTTTTCCTTGCTACATTTTCAAACTAAATATCCTTTTTTTAAAAAAAGTCACTCAATGTTAAGTAATTAAATGGAACTAGAGTACTAATCACTAACCCTTCAATAATGGAGGAGAGTAGGACACAGCTGGTTGAGCTCATGGCAATAGAAAAGAGACACTCTCCTCCAACCATTGCTAGTAACCTATAACTTAGAGGGGGAAACCAGAATATATTTACAACAAATGGAAAGACAAAAGGCATAAATGAAACTTAATTATTTTATCATGTATGTTTGTGTATTCCTAGCTTTAGAAAAGATATACAATAAAATATTCCAATTTTAAATTTTTTTAAACTACAGAGTCAGAAGGTTTGTGGGTTTTTCCTATTTGGACAATTTGGGAAAAATAACATTATAGGCATTTCATTTAAAAAAAAAGTATAAAGAAGAGCTGATCATAGCCTCCACTTCTAAATGTTATAACTTTAGCAAAGTTAGGCACAAAAATAAAACTTGAAACAAAAGCAATTTATGATTTGGTCATCAAATTTTTTAAAATTTCTTATTGAATGATTTTATAAATAGAAACATCAAAACACATTAGCTAAAAGAGGAACCTCCAAAAAACTCTACATTTCTATAAAACATCATATCCCACCACAAAAAGGAAGAAGACTTAAGAAAAATATGATCTGTATATATCTCAATATTTGTGTTTGTCATGTCAAATTTTCTATATATCTATATATTTCTCTTAAGTTAACATATTAATTAACATATATTAACATTACATATTGTAGCATTAGCTTACCAAGGGATCCAAGGGTGCTACATAAAGACAGTTTCAAAATAATTAAGATAATGCAGTAACAGAAATTAAGAAATGAATGAGTAAAATGATATGTCTTATAAATGGATAGTTCAAAAAATTTTAAGTTAAAATGTCAATAGTTTTCAAATTAATTCATTCATTGTAATATCAAAGGGTTTCTTCACAAAATGATAGCTGTCAGACTTGAATGGAACCTAACAGTCAGATAATCCAAGTCATGTCATAGTTGACAACACAAGCTTCAGAGTTAGACTTTGAACCCAGGTTCTTTGTCTTCAAAGCATGTGTTCTTCCACTGTCCTCCACTACTTTTAAAAGCTATAACAAAATTCACATGGAATGGCATGCTTAAGAATATGACTTGACTGTTGAATATCAGGAAGTTGCTTGAAACATAGAAAGGTCAAGTGACTTTTCTCTGTGTCACAGAAAAAGCAAGTGACTAGAAGAGAGAATTGGACTCATGTTGTCCTGATTACTAACCCAACATATCTACTAAACCAATATCTATGCTTCTGACTTCCCAGACATCTCTACCTCCATCCCAGCAACGTTCTTACTTTGCAAGATACCTTTTCCCCTACTTTCTGGTTACCCTGGAAGGTCCTTCCAGCTCTGTAGCCCCCTCCACCACTGGGTTAGTTCCTCCACCGAGTTTCCATTTTAAGAAGTCCCCAAGTTAGCTAAGCTCAACTCTCTCAAGTTCCATTCCAGACTCTTTCTTGATTTCTCCATCTTGCTCAACATTTTAGCTTCTTCGTGCAGTCATCCCCATTAAATTGTAAATTGCCTGAGGACAGGGCTTTTACTGCTGTTTATATCTGCATTTCTTGCTTTTAGCACAGTGCCCAAATCATAGTAAGTACTTAATAAATGCTGTATTTATCAATCTTCAGATAAGCCAGAATACCAAAAAAGATGAAAATTTAATTGATAAAAGTACTATTAGATGGAAGGATATCCTCAAAGCAGCAATAATCAAAATAATCAGGTAGCAGATTAAAAATATATAGAAAATCATATTAATTAAGCAACATAAACTATAGAATCATAGGACTTATCACCTTTTCTAGCTCAAGTCACATATATGGGTGTATATATACATATATATATATATATATATATATATATATGCATATATACACAAACACATAGGTATGTATGTAATTTTTTTAATGAGACCTATGATTTGTTATAGGAAGCTTCTACACAAGGAATCTTCCTCTGCCAAACTGAGGGCAGCATTTTCTCTACAACTAATAATTGTATAGAATTGTCTGAGGAACTAAGGGGTTAAGTGACTTACCCAGGGACACATAGCCAATATGTGTCAGAAATGTGATTCAAACCCAGTTCTCCAAAAATCAGAGGTCAACTTTCTCTTTGAAATTATTGTTTTTATGATGCCAAGGCTAAAGGAGCCATCAGGGGATGAATTACAGTCTAGAACCATTTAATTTGGCCAGAAGACCTGGCCTAATTTTGACCCTGTCCTTAAATAAGAAAGTGAAGCACAGAGGATATACATTGACCTTTAAGTCAGGAAGATCTGAATTTAGATCTTACCTCTGGCACTTAGTCCTGCAACTATAAGAAAGTCACTTAATCTATCTTATGTTCTATTTTTTTCAACTGTAAAAATGATTATAATACCTGTAGTATCTACTTCACAAGACTATTTGTAGTAAAGCTCAAAAGTGGGGAATGCAAGTAAAACACATCATAAACATTGGAGCGCTATATAAAGACAGCTATTTATTAGTATCATCATCATCATTAATCACTACTAGTTTTTTTTTATTTGCTTTTAGTTTTCAACATTCACTTCTATAAGATTTTTAGTTCTAAATATTCTTCCCCTCCTTCTGCACCCCCATCCCTAAGACGGCATGCAGCATGATATAGGCTATCCATCTACAATCATACTAAACCTATTTCCATATTAGTCATGTTGTAAAGAAGAATTGGAACCAAGAGGAAAAATCACAATAGAGGAAAAAATACAAAAAATAGAAAATAGTATGCTTCAATCTGCATTGAGACCCCATAGTTCTTTCTCTGTTTATGGATATCATTTTCCATCATGATTCTTTTGGAATAGTCTTAGATCTTTATATTGCTGACAGGAGTTAAGTCTATCCGAATTGGTTATGACATAATGGTGTTATTACTGTGTACAATGTTTTGCTCACTTCACTCAGCATGAGTTCATGTAAGTCATTCCAGGGTTTTCTGAAGTCTACCTGGTTATCATTTCTCATGGAACAATGAGATTCCATTACATTCATATACCACAACTTGTTCACCCATTCCCCAAATGATGGGCATCCTTTCAATTTCCAATTCTTTGCCACCACTAAAAGAGCTGCTATAAATATTTTTGTACATGTGGGTTCTTTTTCAATTTTTGTGATCTCTTTGGAATACAGATCTAGTAGTGATGTTGCTAGGTGAAAGGGTATGTACAGTTTTATAGCTCTTTGGCATAGTTCCAAATTGTTCTCCAAAATGTTTGGATCAGTTTACAATTCCACCACTGATGCATTAGTGTTCCACTTTTCCCACATCTCTGCCATTTTCATTGTCCTCTTTTGTCACATTAGACAATTTGATAAGTGTGAGATAGTACCTCAGAGTTATTTTTATTTTCATTTCTCTAATCAATAATTACATAGAGCATTTTTATATATCTTTAGATAACATTAATGTCTTCATCTGACAACTCCCTGTTCATATACTTTGAGCATTTATCAATTGGGGAATAATTTGTATTCTTATAAATTTGACTCAGTTCTCTCTATATTTGAGAAATGATATCTTTATCACAGACATTGACTGTAAAAATTCTTTCTCAGCTTTCTGCTTCCTTTCTAATCTTACTTGCATTGACTTTGTTTGCCCATAAGCTTTTTAACTTAATATAATCAAAACTATCCATTTTGCCTTTCATAATGTTCTCTATCTTTTCTTTTATCATAAATTCTTCCCTTCTCCATAGATCTGACAAATAAATTATTCCTTACTCTCCTAATTTGCTTATGGTATCACCCTTTTTATATAAATCATCTACCTCTTTTGACCTTATCTTAGTATATGATATAAGATGTTGGTCCATGCCTAGTTTCTGCCATACTTTTTCCAGTTTCCCCAACAGATTTGTTAAATAATGAGTTCTTATCTCAGAAGCTGGAGTCTTTGGGTTTATCAAATAGTACATTAATATAGTCATTGACTACTGTGTCTTGTGTACCTATTATATTTCACCTATACTCCACTCTGTTTCTTAGCCAGTAACAAGAAGGTTTGATGATTGCTGCTTTATAATATAGTTTTAGATTTGGTACAGTCAGGCCACTGTCCCTTGCCTTCCTTTTCATTATTTCCCTTGATGTTTTGGACATTTTGTTCTCTCAGATGAATTTTGATATTATTTTTTTTCTAGCTCCATAAGTTTTTGGGGGAGTTTCATTGGTATGGCCCTAAGTAACTAAATTTGTTTAGGTGGAATTGCCATTTTTATTATATTAGTTCAGCTTACCCGTGAACAACTCATTCCAATTATTTACATTTGACTTGATGTGTATGAAAAGTGTATTGTATTTCCGTTCATACAATTGTTAGGTTTGTCTTGGCAGGTAGATTCCCACATATTTTATGTTGTCTACAATTACTTTAAATGAAATTTCTTTTTCTCTCTCTTGCTACTGGGTTTTGTTGGAAATATATGGAAATGCTCATGATTTCTGTGGGTTTATTTTATATTCTGTAACTTTGCTAAAGTTGATAATTATTTCAAGTAGCTTATTACTTGATTCTCTAAGTTTAACATGATATTATCTGCAAAGAGTGATAGTATTGTTTCTTCTTTGTCTATTCTAATTCCTTAAATTTCTTTTTCTTCTCATTGCTTAAGCTAAAATTTCTATTACAATACTGAATAACAATGGTGATAATGGACACCCTTGTTTCACCATGATCTAGAAATGCTTTCTAGATTATTCCATTACTTATAATGCTTACTGATAGTTGTAGATAGATGCTAGTTATCATTGTAAGGAAAACTCCATTTATTCCTATTCTCTCTAGTGTTTTCAATAGGGGTAGGTGTTTTATTTTGCAAAAAGCTTTTTCTATGTCTATCGAGATAATCATATTATTTCTGTTAATTTTGTTATTGATATGGTCATTTATGCTGCTAGTTCTCCTAATATTGAACAAGTCCTCCATTCTTTGAATAAATCCTACCTGGTCATAGGATATTATACTCATCTTTGCTAACATTTTATTTAAAATTTTGTATATATATTCATTAGGGAAATTGGTCTATAATTTTCTTTCACTATTTTGGCTTTTCCCAGTTTAAGTATCAGCATGATATTTGTATCATAAAAAAGAATCTGGTAGGACTCTTTCTTCATCTATTTTTTCAAATCATTTATATAGTATTGGAACTAATTGTTCTTTAAATGTTTGGTAGAATTCACTTGTAAATCCATCTGGCCCTGGAGATTTTTTCTTAGGGAGTTCATTGATGGATTGTTCAATTTATTTTTCTGAAATGGGGCTAAGGATTTTATTTCCTCTTCTGTCAAACTGTGCAATTTATATTTTTGTAAGTATTCATCCCTTTTACTTAGATTGTCAGATTTATTGACATACTGTTGGGCAAAATGGCTCCTAAAATTCAGTTAATTTCCTCTTCATTTGTACTGAATTCACATTATTTCATTTTTGATAGTGTTAATTTCATTTCCTTCTTTCTTTTTTAATCAAAATAACCAAAGATTTATCTATTTTATTGTTTCTTTTTCATAACACAAGTTCTTAGTTTTATTTAATAGTTCAATAGTTCCCTTAACTTCAGTTTTATTGATCTCTCCTTTGGTTTTCAGAATTTCTACTTTTGATATTTAATTGGAGATTTTTAATTTGTTTGTTTTCTAGCTTTTTTAGTATGTATATCCAATTCATTGGTCTCCTCTTTCTCTATTTTATTCATGTAAGTATTTAGAGATATAAAATTTCCCCTAAGAATCATTTTGGGTGCAGCCCATAAGTTTTGATATTTTGTCTCATTATTGACCTTCTCTTGGATGAAGTTATTGTTTCTGTGATTTGTTTTTTGACCCACTCATTCTTTAGGATTAGGTTATTCAGTCTCTAATTAATCTTTAGTCTTTCTTTCCATAGCCCGTTATTACATGTAATTTTTTGCATCATGATATGAAAAGGATGCATTTAATATTTCTGTCTTTTTGCACTGGATCATGAGGTTTTTATGCCCTAGTATGTGGTCAATTTTTTGTGTAGGTACCATGTACACTGAGAAAAAAGTTATATTCCTTTCTTTCCCCATTCAATTTTCTCTAGACATCTACCATATCTAACTTTTCTAAAATTCTATTCACCTCCTTAACTTTTCTTGTTTATTTTATGGTTAGATTAATCAAGTTCTGAGAGGTGAAGGTGGAGGTCCCCCACTAGTATAGTTTTGCTATCTACTTCTTGTGACTCACTTATTTTCTCCTCCAAGAATTTGGATTCTGTACCACTTGGTGCATATTTATTTAGTATTGATATTACTTCATTGTAATTTTAGCAAGATATAGTTTCCTTTCTTATCTCTTTTAATTAGATCTATTTTTGCTTTTGCTTTCTCTGAGATCAGGATTGCTACCCTTACTTTTCTACTTGAGCTGAAGCATAATATATTTTGGTCCAGTCTTTTACCTTTACTCTGTGTGTATCTCTTTTCTTCCAATGTGTTTCCTGCAAACAACATGTTGTAGGATTATGTTTTTTAATCCATTTGTTATCCACTTTCATTTAATAGAAGAGTTCATCTCATTCACATTCACAGTTGCTATTACTAAATGTGTCTTTCTCTCCATCCTATTCTCCCCACCCCATTTATGCTTTTCTCTCTCCTTTTTTCCCTTTTCCTCCTCACAAGTGTTTTGCTTCTTACCTCCACTTCCCTCAATCAACTCTCTTGTCTATCAGCCCCCATCCCTTTTCTTTCACCTTTCTTCTATTTCTTCCTTCCAATCTTCCCTTCCTTGTATCCACTCTCCTCTCTCTTTTCCCCTTACCTCTCCTACTCCCTATGTTGACCAATTTTTGTGCCCAAATGAGTATGTATGTTGTTCCCTCTTTGAGCTAAATCTCATGAAAGTAAGGGCCAAACAATGCTCACCACCCTCCTTTCTTTCCCTCTACTATATACCTTTGTTCCATTTCATGTGATATAATTTACCCTTTTCTGTCTTCGCCTTTTCTCTTCTCCCAGTGCAGTCCTTTATTTCCCAACTTTTTAATTAATTAATATTTTATCATCACGTCATGTTCATCTTATAATCATGCCCTCTATCTATTTATAGCTTCAAAATTTCATAATAATGACAGGGCTCTCAAGAGTTACAAGTATCATCTTCCTTTTTAGGGATCTAAACAATTTAGTCCTCTTGAATAACTTTTTTTTTTCCTGTTTAACTTTTTAGGCTTCTCTTGGGTCTTGTATTTGATGATTGAATTTTCTATTGAGCTGTGGTCTTTAACTAAGAAAGTGTGGAAGTTCCTCATTATATTGAATGTCCATCTCCTTCCTGAAAGATTATGCTCAATAAGTTCTTTTGTTTTCTAGAATATCATATCCCATGCCCTCCAATCCTTTCATGTACAACCTGCTGTGTAGGGCCTGTGTAATCCTGATTGTGGTTCCATGATATTGAAATTGTTTCTTTCTGGCTGTTTGTTCTTAGTTTTTCCTTGATTCAATAATTCCAGAATTTGGATACAATATTTCCTGGCATTTTCATTTTTGGATTTCTTTCAGGGGGTGATAAGCAGATTCTTTCAATGACTATTTTACACTCTGGTTCTAGGACCTCGGGTAGCTTTCCTTAATAATTTCTTGAAAAATGCCTGTCCAGGCTTTTATTATTATTATTATCATGGATTTCAAGTATAATTCTTAAATTATCTCTCCTAGATCTATTTTCCAGGTTAGCTATTTTTTCCAATGAGATATTTTACATTTCCTTCTTTTTTTTCATTTTTTAAAATTTTGATCAACTCATTCTTGATGGTTCATAGAGTCATTAGCTACCATTTGCCCAATTGCAATTTTTAAGCTATTGTTTCCTTCATTTAGCATTTCTATCTCCTTTTCCATTTAGTCAATTCTGCTTTGAAAGAAATTGTTTTCTTCAGTGGATTTTTTTTTTCAAGTTGGCCAATTCTATTTTTAAGGAGTTGGGATTTGAGGCCAATTTTTGTGCTTCCTTTCCCAAGCTGCTGACTCTTTTTTTTCATAATTCTCCTTCATGACTCTCATTTCTTTTTTCCAATTTTTTCTACTTCTCTTACTTGATTTTTAAAGTCCTTTTCTGAGCACTTCCAGGTGAAATTTTTGGGAATGAGACCAATTCATATTGCCCTTTGAGGCTTCCCATGTAGGCATTTTGACATTATTGCCCTCTTCTGAGTTTGTGTTTTGATCTTTTCTGTCACCATAGAAGCTTGATCTTCCCTGTCACCATAATAATTCTACATGGTCAGTATTCTTTTCTGCTTCTCACTCATGATGTTTGCCTATTTCCTGAATTTTAAAGTTGAACTCTCCTGCTGGAGCACAGGGTGCACTGGCCCAAGCTTCTTGTGCTAGCAGTCAAGGGCCTGGTCACTGGCTTTGTGTACTGGGGTTTCAGGTGCGGACAGCTGGAGGCTCTAGGGGTCTGGCAACTTAGAGCTAAGCTGTGGTCCTGGTGGTGTCTGGCATGTGCTGAGACCAGGTGGGGTTTATTGCATTTCCCTGGGGCTACACTGGAGCAAGAGAAGGTCCCGCCACTAGAGGAGGCCAATCTACCCAGCATTACATTGAAACACAAGGAGATGTGACTGCTGAAGGATATTTACCCATCCAGGACTGTGTCTAATCACATGGAGGTCTACTACTGGTGGATGGCTGTCCACCCTGGGCTGTTCCAATGGACATAGTGGTTCTTTAAGCTGGATTCTTCTGGTTCCCCTGGCTATGCTAATACAAGGGGTGGGGGTGGAGAGAGGGTGGGTTCTAGTGCTGGCATCTGATTACTCCACCACCCTGGGGTTCAAGATCTCCCACTGGATTGCTGAGGTGCTGTTTGCCATTGCCTTGTTGGGATACTTCTTGTCCTTGAATGTGCTCCTCTTTTACTTCAATGAAATTAACTTTTCTTTCTTTTTTTTAAGAAGTTATTTATTTATTTTTAATTTTCAACATTCATTTCCACAAGATTTTGAGTTCAAAAATTTTTCCCCATCTCTCCCCCCATCCCAAGATGGCAAGCATACTGATAACCTCTTCCCCAATCTGCCCTCTCTTGTAAACCCCCATGCTCCCCCCTTCCCCTTACTTTCTTTTAGGACAGAATGGAATTCTATACCCCATTGGCTGTATATCTTATTGACCAACTGTATGTAAAAACAATTTTTTAACATCTGTTTTTAAAACTTTGGATTCCAGAATCTCTCCCCTCTTCTCTCCTCACTTGCCCCCATTGAGAAGACAAGCAATTCAATATAGGTCATGCATATGTAATATATGTAAAATATTAAATTGTAAAATTATGTAAAATATTTCTGCAACTATCCTAATAATGAGGAAAGTCTCATGAGTTACAAATATCGTCTTTCATTTGGGGAATGTAAAACACCACCAGGACCTCAGTTCAGCTCTAAACTGCCAGATCCCTAGAGCCCCCCACTGTTAGCACCTGAAACTCCAGCACACAAAGCCAGTGACCAGGCCCTTGACCGCCAGCACAAGAAGCTTGGGCCAGTGCCACATATGACCCTCTAGGTCCTCTAACATGGCACTTTGACAGAATCCAAACTTCACAGAACAAATCCCCCTAATAAGAAGATTTGCTTTGCAAAATTTGGACTGTCAAAAGGCCATACCCAAGGACCTCGAAGGCCATGTGTGACCTGCAGGTCCCAAGTTCTCCACTCCTCTATTAGATGGTGTCTATATCTAGTTTTAAATCTAAGGTCTTTGAAAAACTATTGGGAAAATCAGATAACAATATGTATCCTCTAACAAATACTATGATAAATTTCAATTGACTTGATGATCTAATTAAAATTTTGGAAGAAAAAAGAAATAGCATGTTTTAGTCAATTGGAGAAAGGAGGAAAAAATGTTGAATGACAATTTTCTTTTACACAAACTTTAATGGAGTTTTCATTTTTTTTTGTACAAAAAAGCAGTTTATTTGAAACAAATGGAAAAAATTGGGAAGACATATTTGGGATAAATATATTTGATAAAAAAAAATGACATTGAGAATGTATGTAGAACTAATAAATAGCTGTGAAAATAATATTCTTTACCCAATGAAATGCTCATAAGATATGAATAGAAAGTTTTTGAAGGAGAAAATATAAATTGCTAATAACTGCTTGAAAAGCTATTCAAATTCTGTAATAATCAGAGGAAATGTAAATTAAAACCATTTTAAAATACCTTTTTATACCCATCATATTGACAAAAAAAAATAATAGCTTAAAAATTATGAAACTCAATATTGGTAGAGAACTCAATTATATTGTTGGTAGGAATATATATTGCTCTCCAAATAGCTTAAACAAATCTGGCAATATGAGATAATAGTCAGAAAAAAGATTATATCCTTTACCCATAAACTTAATTTGATCTCTACTATCCTTAACATAATATTAAATATGATAAAGGACTTTCATTTACAGAAATATTTGTAGTCATTTTAATTATACTGGGAAGAAAAACTAGAAATAAGCTATATGTACAATAATTGGTGAATGCTTGAATATATTGTGTTTTATTAATATATTTAGAAGTAGTTTCTTTATATGCAAAGGCAACATTTTTTGGGATCCTTGGTCATCCTGCATTTCAATGTTCATCATGCTCATTTTCAAAAAGACAACTAGGAAGATAATTACAGGTTAAGTATCTAGATATGAAGAAGATGAGGAGGTAGAAAAATTATAAAATTATCATGAACAATTTCTTCAAAAAGTAGCACAGAAATGATATATAACAAGCAATGGATAGTATCACAACATTTACATTGATTATATATACATATGTGCATATATGTATGTGTGTGCATATATATGTATATATCTTAATGGACACAAAATGACTGATTAAGAATGTGGGAATTATTTCTGAGTCAGCTGACTTAGTATGGTCATATCATAAGTTGTGTAGAGCAAAAATCAAATTTAATACAAAATTAGAATAAAAATAAGGAGGTATAGAAGAAGAGAAATACTAAGTCCTACTATTTAGACATAATGTTGATGCTGGAAAATGGGAAGAGTATAAAAGAACAACATCAACAAAGGTTATAAGCATTTCATCATTGTAAGGTACCCATGTCAATATGAACATTGATTCATTTAAATAGGAAATGATCTTAATGGTATGAAATCCTATGTTATAAAAATAACCAATTTTGAACAGGCAAAGAAATATTGAAAGATATATTATGTGAACTATTTGAAGACTGTTTTAGATGCTATCCAGTCCCTAACTTCAAAGTAGAATAAGACAATATATATCAAATACAACTATATTTAAAAGAAAATAGTACAGACAATTGAACTTTATAAATGCACAGGGTCCTAGAATATTTACCCATTCACAATTGACTAACTAGCTAAAGTAAAGTGTGTTTTATCATGGAGATTTGTCTGGGGAAAAAATATAATAAGCAAAAGAGAAAGGGTCAGACTTTTCACCTTCATCTTACAACAAAAAGGTCCAAACTTTGTGATCTATAGAATCTCAGTGTCCTGGACTCAGGGATTCGGGAACTGGGTAATGAATCAGCAGAGCTATGAAATATGTCAGGGAGGAGAAAAAGAAGTGTCCCTATCATAGCCTCTATCCTTTGAATGGAAAGACTCAGTCAAACAGCAGTAGAAAAGGAAAAGGCTACATCATGAAATAATCATTTATGTTCAATGTAACTTGTGCCTTGGGTCACACTATGTAGATAGCATTCATCACCATCACTACCATTACACATTCTCCCAAGAAATTTATAATGAATTATAATCCCTTTATTTAGATAAATTGTGCAAGACAAAATATGATTATCTCTTATCTTTGCTTTCTATATACTAGTATACATTATTTGCCAAGGGTACACTAGGACATAACTCATGACTTTATTTCCTTACACAGTCTCTCACCAATCATTGCTCAGCGTTTCCTAGTTCTGTTCTTACCCTGGCATTAACCAACTCACTCAATTTTTTCCTCCCTGTACCCTCACTGAATCCCCACATTCTGAATTATCTCCACTCATTTTTTCCAAGGGCCCTCCATCAAGTTTTCCTTACATTTCTCTCAAATCAACTTGTTCCCTGCCTAAAGACACTAGATCTCTGGACATATGCTTTCTCCCACCAATCTCAGGTATGTATTCCCACATTCCACTCCTCAAACCCAGAACTTTCCTCCTGTTGCCCACATCATAATCCTTATAGAGACTGTTGTGCCAATGGCCCTCTTTTCCTGGGTCTAATAGAATCCCTAATCCTTGATCAGAAATATGTTTGTATGACACTAAAATTTATGGAAGCTATTTATGGACATCTTTGGGTTTTAATGGTTGCCTTTTTTAGGATTTCCATTTTATTTTTACCTTTTTCATAGATTTCCTCTGTAATATTAGAAACTGGGTACACACAAGTGTGGACCCTAGGTAGGTCATATCCTACCTATGCAAACCACAGAAGATAAAGGAGAGACATATATATCTCCAAAGGATTGCTAGGTGATTCCTATGAGTCAAGATAAAGAAAAAAATCACTCAAGTATTCCTAGGACCTTTCTTCATAAGAGTCCGTGATCTGAGGGTTAAATTAATAACACTAATAGCATAACAATAGCTAACAATTATAAGGGATTTTAAGATTTGCAAATAACTTTAAAGTATGATTTCTTTTTATCCTCATAAGGATCCTGTAAAGTAGGTAATATAATTATCCCCACTATACAGATTAGGAAAACCAAGGCAAAAAGGGATTAAATCTAGCTTGTGTTGGATCATAAGTTCATAATTCTAGAGCTTGAAACAATCTTATAGGTCATCTAGTCCAACTCCTTTACATTACAGATGAGGAAACCAGGAGAGGTTGTAACTTTCCTAAGTTTGGAGGTAGAAAATCAGAAAGAAATGATTGAAACCAGATCTTCTTACTCCAAATCCTGGGCTCCTTCCACTATACTATTCTAACAACTAAAATGTTTAACCATCATCATCATCATCATCATCATCATCATCATCATCATCATCACCATTACTTTGGTAAATTAACAATTTCATCTATATGAGGACTCCCTCAACCAGGGCAGAAAGCAACCCATTCAGGCATTCTCATCCTGTATTATTCTTGTCCATGTGCCCCACTCCCATCCCCTATACCCACACACCCACACACACACACACACCCACACACACACACACACACACACACACACACACACACACCAAATAAACATTTATTAAGCATTTACTATGTGCCTGTCATTGTGCTAAGTGCCAGGGATACAAAAGGAGTCAAAAGACAGTCTCTGTCCTTAAGAAGTTTACACTTTAATGTGGAGACACTATGCAAACAAATGTATGCAAAGCGGGAGAAAGAAGAAATAATTAACAAAGGAAGGCACTGGAATTATACATAGGAACTTTTGTGCAAAGTACTAGAAGTCTTTCTCTGTGTCTTTTAATATTTTATGTTTTGTAGATGACAATTAGGATGTCTATCTTCAACTTTTATTCTTTCAGGCTGGCCCTTTTCTGGTTACAATTTTCTAGATTGTGTCTTTTATACTACTCTTTCATACCATCTATCCTTGGTGATATTAATCAGCCTGTTTTACCCATTATTTAAATTTCCATTATCTTTTTTGTCATGTGCAATTTTTACTTTTCTGAGAGTATACTTTTCTAGGAATCATAACCTTAGAGCATGACTGGAAGAACATTTGTGTTAAAAATTTTTTTGATGGCCCATAAAGCTCAAGATTTTAGAAATATAAGCCAGTTTTCTAAGGACAATTGAGATCACTGGCCTCTATCTATTCATTTGGGGACCTAGCTCACTGTTCATCAGCAATACCTGTCCAACAAATGTGTGCTGATGGAATAACTCAATAGACTGTTCATACCACTACCTATCACCATCTGGATAATTTTCACATTCCATTCATTTGGTTCTTCCTTTCTAGAATAGTCAGACAATTTTTTTCAGTAATTATGGGTTTTACTGAGGAGACGATGGAGTATTATGAGCTTGAAACAATCAGTATCATGTCCTCCATAAACGGGAGCTTTTGCAATGCCTCAGAATTTATAGAGTCATAGATAACAGACTTAGAGTTGGAAGAGGAAATAGACAACATCTAGTCCAATGATCTTATTTATAGATGATAAAACTGAGACCTATTGTAGCAAAGTGTCTTTCCCAAGGTCATGGAGGTAGAAAACATTGAGCCAGGATTTAAACACAAATACTCTAACTCCAAAACTGTGACCTTTGATGAATGTGCAGCTAGCTTCCTATCTTATTCCTTACTTGAGATTAATCAGAATTCCTGAACAAAATTATTTTTGAGGCTACATCTATCCATTCCCTTCTCCAGGTCATTTACAGGTGAAAAAAGTGAGGCAAACAGGGTTAAATGATATGTTCAGGGTCATATAGCTAATAAGTATCTGAAGCTGGATTTGAAGTTAAAGTCTTCTGATTCCAAGCTCTCTTCATTGTATCACCTGGCTACTTCTTCATTTAATTATCTGATTACATTTTGTTTCCTGAAAATGGAAATAAGATCCTTGAGGGCAGGTACTCTTTCATTTTTGTCTTTGTCTCTCCAGTGCCTACAATAATGCCCTGGAAAATGGTAAGTGCTAAATAAATGCTTATTATTCAAATTGAATGTAATTGAATTTCCATGAGAATCTTGCTTGAACCAACACTTTCTTATTTTTCACTGCTCCAGAGAGACAGAGAGACAAAGAGAGACAGAGACAGAGACAGAGAGAAAGTTACAGAAGTCTTAGCAACTGAAAATACATGAACCTACCTGAAAGTGTGATTTCAGTCTGTTAGCTAAAAATATAACACTGGATGCTAGAAATTTTGAAGAAACTTTTGAATTCTCAGAGCTTGGCAAAGGAAAGACTAAGGCTCACAGACATAGCAAAAGCTTGGTCAATCTTGTCAGAGGACAAACGGACCACATTCCTCATCAATTTTCTGTCATCTCCTAGAGAGCAAGAACTGTGTTTTTCTACACTGTTCTCATTTCTGTGTCATTGTCAATTAGATGATTTTGAAATCTAAACCAGTCTCAGATGGTCTGAACAATGATGCCAATGTTCAGAGAAATCAACAAAGAGTTGATCTGTCCTCTCCATGTATTTTGAGAGTGCTTAAGAGTTGATGCTTATTACACGGGAGGACAGCTTTTGAGAGATGTCATCCCATGTTAAAAAAAAAAAATCTAATATGGCATTTAAAGTCACAAAGTAGTTGAAATTTTAGATGTTTTCTACACATAGTTTAAAAGTTTGCATGTGCTTTTATTTTTTTTTTAACCTTAGTGAGTCATAAAATTTGATTTAAAAAATGTTGTGGGGTTTGCCTTTAACAATGTAATATCTTTCTTAAAATGATAATTCACAGTTTTCCTATAATAATGACTTTCTGAAGTCAGGATCATTAAGAAGAGGAGATAATGGAACTTTACCAACCTCTTATAGGTGCTGGGTTGTTTAAAATCCATTTTAGTTGCACTTAAAAGGCATCTAAAATACACAGTAATGCTAATTATTTCAGCTATATGATTGAAAGCATTTCCTTCAGAAACATTTTGTCCTAGATGAATTAGAACCTGACTTACAAACTATATGTTGTACATAAATACAAGTGAATGACCATTCCATGATTGATTCAAATACACACTGTGCCCACTTTATAACTGCTTTAAGAAAGATCTATTAATTGTTAAAATTAATAAAGTCCCTTATCCCCAGAAATGAAGACTGGAGTTTGAAAAAACTAAGAATTCATTTTCTCCACTATTTTATACTTTTGAATTATTTTCTATAACATTTCTTTTGCTAGCTTTGCTTACTGGTTTATATTTTAAAAACAGTCTAACACATGAGTTAAGGAGAAAGAAATGTAAGCTCATAATATTTTATAGCAAAATGATGATTTAGTCATTCTAACAATAAGAAAAGACTGTTTCCAGAATGTAGACAAAAGAATTTCAAAT
>CM053585.1:288066368-288086382 GCA_028646515.1 Pseudochirops corinnae
CTTCCTTCTTCCCTTCTTCTTCCCCCCTCTCTCTGTCTTTCTTTTCCTTCCCTCTGTCCACATAGGGTATCACACACCATTGCCTGCAGGTACTCTGCCCAAAGGAATATAAATTTTAATCACTGAAACCTTGCAAGATATCTTGGGGCTCATGAGCTAGATTTTTTGCATTAAATCCAAATCACTCTGCCTCTCATTGATTGGTCATCCACAGGTCCGATCTCAAGCCCCACTTGGTTATTTTTTGGACCTTGTTTGACTCAGTGTAAATGTAAATAGTAATTGTTAATGTTTTGGCCAGAAACCCTGTGGATCTTCTCTTCTCAGACTGATTTTTTTAACTCAGTAAGAAGCCATTCTCTGCCTCATTTCTCACCTCTCCTGAATCACTACATGGATGTCACCTCAGTGGAGACCTGTGAAAGACCTTAACTTGAAAAAGCCAAAGTCTCCCACTGTATACAAGGCCATCTCCAGTCATCCTGACCTGTATCTCGTCACTGGACCCAAACTGCTCCAGAGGAGCTGGTGATTTTGCGCATCCCTCCCTCACTTAATCCAACTCATTTGCATTTCATGGCATCACCTCCCTGATGTCTAAAAGGAAGGAACAACAACAACAACAATCTTTGTTAAAATTGTCTAAGGTCAAATTAACGTTTTGCTAATGAGGATATCTAGGACCATAGGAAGAAGTAGCATATCTCCTCGGGGTTTAGGAATAATAAACTCTTGACCCAGTTCAATCATTAACTCACCATATGACCTTGGCTAAGTCATTATATCTCTATGTGTCTTGACTGTCCATCTTCCTGACATGAGGGTGGTAGTGCCATACTCTCACCAAGTTATTATTGAAAAAAAAAATTAATAAAAGTGATGGCAAAACATTTTCCTCAAGGGTTATTCTTTACTTTTCATGGACTCATTGATTTTTCTTCTCCTTAATTTTTTTTTTTTCTTTTTGGAGGGCAACTGGGGTTAAGTGACTTGCCCAAAGTCACACGGCTAGTAAGCATATCAAGTGTCTGAGGCTGGATTTGAACTCAGGTCCTCCTGACTCCAGGGCCAGTGCTCTCTTTACTGCACCACCTAGCTGCCCCTCCTTCTTTAAATTTAACAAAGTTTTTTTTCTTTGTGTTAAGAACTTTTTCAGTATCCCCCAAGTCACAACTTTCTCCCAACATAAGATAAACATTCTAGGGTAAGAAAAAGGAAAGGAAAGGGAACAAGATCTTGTTATCTTGATATTACCCTTCTAATAATTAGCAAGTTTACTTCATATCAGTGTCTTTTTGCCAAAGAGGACATTAGTTTAAAAGAATAGAGAATTTATAGAGGAAAGGGGAAACTTAGTACAATGTATGACAATAAATTACTACACATTCAAATTGGTCCACCAAAAGTTAGAAGGGTAGGAAGCTGTCACAGCCAAAAAGGAATGTAAAGTATTGAAGGGAATAAACTGAGTCAACATGTTTTAGGAAAACAAAGAAAGAAAGAAAGAAAGAAATGTACTGTAAGTACAAGATATTAATATTTTAATAGGAGGGATTTTCCCCTCAATCTTAACACACTAGTAATATGACTCTTCCTAAATTTAAGTGAAACTTACATTCTTTTTCAAATATAATTTTATAAGAAAGCCCTACCAAATAGAAACTCTGAAGAATAATGAATATCTCTGTTGACAAAGCAGTATTAGAAGAACGATCAGCTCATGGTAGGGAGTGGTTGTGCATTCAAGTGTTTAGGAATGCTTATTATTCTCTTGGTAAGTGATACCCATAAAACTCCTCAACACTCTCTCTTAATGCTGGTAAATCAGTGGATAGTCACCACTAGGAAACTGGTCCTTGGATATATGAGAATGTAGAAAACAGAGTAATGATGAAGAATTTTTTATTGGAGTGATAAGTGTTGTGGCAGGTGTGTTTGTGGGCATGTCTAAGTACTGACCTCTGAGAGGTTTGTGTCTGTGTGTATGGATCCCTTAGGATGGATCTCCTCCCTCTGACCATCCCCTCCAAAAATTGTTGTACCTCTTAATTTGCACAAGCATGAGGAGTGAAGATCAGGGCATATAGTAGAGACAAGAGCACCTAGTCTATGAAGGTGGATGACAAAAACTCATGTACCTTGGGTCCCAATTGCCATCTTCAAGAAGTGATTCAAATTCAAACATCTGAGAACAGTTTTGAATACCCAGGAGTCTCTCTGCATAGGGAAATGTAGTGTCAGAGAATAGAAGAATTAGATTCATTGGTATAGAAAACTCCTAAGTTCTCTGCAACTTATAGTATCAGAAAGTTGTCTAGGACACCGAGAAATGAAGTTATTTGCTCAGAGTAACATAGCCAGTGTGTGTTAGATATATCACTTGAATCCAGGTCTTTATGATGTCAAGACCATCTCGCTATACGCTATTCTAATACAAGGATTAGGCAGGCACTGTACCATGAAAATAGAAGCTCATCAAAGTTAAGGGAATTTAGGGTTAGGGAAATAGTTATCATGAAATCCATAAGTAATACTAGCCAACAGTTCAGGATATTGGTAAAGGAGTATATTTCATGTAGTATCAACTGAGACAGTGTTCATCTAATGATAACAAAATATTAAAATTGCCTTTCTATTCAGAGGAATCATAACCTAAAGTGCCCTGAATAAGACTTATCTGCAAAAATCAACCTTGTTATTTGATGGATGATATTTTTCAGGAGATCATCCTTGTTTCTATAACACTCAAGCATAAAGTTTAGCTTTTGTTTTGTGGTGTTTTATTTTCTATCAATCACTGGAAGAATAAATTGATGGGGGAGATATTTAACATTTTTCACCATTAGATAACTGGAAGTGGCTGTTTTCTTTTTCTTCTGATATGATGAATACCCTAGAATGAATACAATCAAAAAATTTTAGATCTGGAAAAGGTCTTGCAGATAATTATAGCATAACCCTGCCGATTATGTAGATTATAACACTGAGATCTAGAGAATTTAAGTAACTAGCCTACAGCAGATATAGAATTTGAAACCAAAACCAGAGACTCCAAATCCATTGAATGCACCTACCACTCTGCAATGATTCTCTAGACTAGAGGGAGAACATTTGTGTTATTCCTTTTTGGTCTTTAAAAGCTGCTCCCCTTAAAATGAAAATGCCCATCACTTATAATCTATAATGCCGCTATCCTTCAGCACCAAAGTACTTTCAAAAAGCAGTTTCCTGATGAATTTGAAGAATGTCAGTTTCCTTCCAGTGATCACTCTGCACAGCATCTTGTGTGTGGTTAATAATAACATTGCCAGTCATCCTAAAATGAGTTCTGAATGAGTGCTGAAAAGAGTGCTTCCTCACCTCCAGAAAGCCTACACTTTTCTTTTCAGAACTAACTACTTAAGGCTACATGAAAGATTTTCACTTGATTCCTGCAAAGGGAAACTGGAAGGGTTACGAAAAAAGACCATTTTTTCTGATTGTTTTTATGACAATGGGTTTTACAGGCATCTTAACTCTCAGTCACAATTAAGAAAGGGGAAAATGACAAGAGAAGTGGAAGGGAGCATAGTCTCTGGTAACAATGACTTCATTCTCTTTGTACAGCTCCCAGTCACCAGGTTAGTAAGACCTTTTATGATCATTCCTTGGATTGACAAATCAGGAACATTAAAAAATAAAATAAAATTTAAGCACTATGTTTATAACCTAGGAAGGAGTGAAAAGGTTTGAAAAAATTTTTTTACCCAAATCTGCTTGGGAAGGGGGGTAGGACAAACATATATGGAAGAACAATAAAAGGTAGATTAACCAAAAGACAATCATAAAAATCTTGGAGGGTGGCAGAGTGAAGCAAGCATTTTTACTAAGCTTTCCAAAAAGACATCCATCATAACAACTTAAAAAAACATGACAAACAAAATTCTGAATTGAATAACTAACAAAAAATCATAGTGAGCCATTTTACCAGCCCAGAGCAAATAATTAGGATGGAAAAAGAGGTCTGTAGTCACTGGAATGAGGACTGGTTGGGAACAATGTTCCAGGTGAACAGAACTGACTATTAGACTTAAAGGCAGCAGGTAGAAGCAGTAGCAAGTGGCAGGTACAGTATCAGGGGACATAATATCACTTAGCACCCAGAGACATTAAGGGGACTAAACAACTGATCAAAAAGAGATCTCAGAAGACCTCACTTCTAGGAATAATGCAGAAATTGTTACCATTTGGCAATTCTGTCACCCATTACCTCTATTTGGGTCATAGTTCTAGAAGAGGAGTAGTCATGATCATGAGAGAGAGGATCCTACCTGTACAAGTGCCATAGGGCAGAACTCTTCTCAGTTTACTTCATTCTGGAAGCAATGAAAACTTACAGGTACCCACTAAGCTTGAAAGCAGCAGAGAGACATAAAAGACAAAAACTCTGATCAGAAATCCTCCAACCACTTAAGGGAAATAGAACCCAACTCTAACATATAGTCAAGAAGTAGACTGGGAAAATGGTAAAACAACAGCAACAAAATGAACCTAACCACAAAATGCTACTAGAGTTACAGGGAAGCTCATGGTGCAAAATCAAAGGAAGACAATAACTTGGAAAATATCTACAAGCAAAATCTCAAAGGAAAATAAAAGTTGGACTCAATCCCAACAAGAATCTGAGGAAGAGCTGGAAAAAAGAGTGGAAGAGGATTTTAAAAGTCAAATAGGAGTAGTAGAGGAAAAATATGGGAAAATGAGAGCAATTCAAGAAAATCATGGAAAAAGATTCAACAGCTTGGCAAAAGAAGCAAAAATCTGAATAACACCTTACAAAATGGAATAGGCCAAATGGTAAAAGAAGCACAAAAACCCTCTTCTTAAACTCCATACAAAGTACAATTGGCTAAATGGAAAAAGAGGCATAAAAATTCACTGAAGAGAACTTGGAAAGCAAAATTGGCCAAATGGAAAAGGAGACAGAAAAGTTTACTGAAGAAAATACTTTCTTAAAAAGTAGAATTGGATAAGTGGAAACTAATGACTGCATGAGCCATAAAGAATCAATTGAACAAAATTAAAAGAATGAAAAATAGAAAAAAATGTGAAATATCTCATTGGGAAAACTATTGACCTGAAAAACAATTTGAGAATAGATAACAAGAATTATTTACCTATTTCAAGAAATTGTCAAGGAATACTGTCCTAATTTTCTAGAACCAAAAGGTAAAATAGAAACAGAAAAAAATGAAAGAATCCATTGATCCCCTCTTGAAACAATCCCAAAATGAAAATACCCCAAAATATTATAGTCAAATTCAAGAACTCCCAGGTCCAGGGGAAAATACTGCAAATAGAAAGATAGAAATAATTCAAATACCAAAGAACTACAGTCAGGATCAAACATGACTTAGCAGCCACCACTATAAAGGACCAGAGGACATGGAAAATGATATTCCTGGGGGCAAAGGAGTTAGGATTACAACCAATAATCACCTACTCAGCAAAACTAAGTATACTCCTACAGGGAAAACAATGGTTATTTAATGAATTAGAGAATTTTCAAGCGTACCTAATGAACAGAATAGAACTTAATGGAAAATATGACTTCTAAACACAGGATTCAAGAGGAGCCTAAATGAGGTAAACATGAGTTAGATATCATAATGGATTTAGTAAGCTTAAACTGTTTATATTTCTATATGGGAAAATAATATACATAACTCCTAAGAACTTTATCATCACTAAGGAAGTTAGAAGGAGTCTAGTTGGATAGAGGGCATGGGTATAAGTCTGTTATGTTACAATGACTTCAAAAGAAGAATGGAAGGATGAGAAAGAGGGATGCACTGGGAGAAGGAGGAAGGGCGAGGAAGAATAGTGAAAATTGTGTTACATAAAAGAGTCATTAAGGGAAAAGTTTTTAGAGTATGGGGGAAATGGGGTCATGGCAACACTTGAACATCATTTTTATCTGAACTGGTTCAAAAAGGGATGTGTGTGTGTATGGATAGATGGGGGGAGGGAGAGAGAGAAAGAGATACATACTCACAGGAATGTAATAGAAATGGGAATAGAAATTTGTCTTACTCAGGAAGGAAGTAGGAGGAAAATGTGATAAAAGGAAGGGGAGAATGAGTGGAGGGATGATAGTTTAAAAGAGACAGTGGTCAGAAGTAAAACAGACTTTTGTGGATGGGACAGGTTAGTAATGAGAAGGGTAAACGGAAGATAAGAGATATAGTCAGTGGAACTACATTTTGATAAAAGGTACTATATAAGATGAACAAATATAGATACTAAACATACATGTACCAAATGACATAGTAGCCAAATTCTTGAAGGAAAAGTTAAATGAGTTACAGAAAAAAAATAGGCAGGAAAATTATATTAGTCAGGGTCCTCAAACTACCCCTCTCAAGTCTAAATAAATAGAATCATAAAATAAACAAGAAGTTAAGGCAATGAATACAATTTTAGAAATATTAAATTTAATATATCCCTGAAGAATATTGAATGGGAATAGAAAAAAATATTCCTTTATTTTTGCAGCTCTACATGGCACCATCCCAAAAACCTGACCATGTATTTGGGCATTAAAAATATCACCAAAAAATGCAGAAAAGCAGAAAATATAAAATGTGCCCTTTTCAGACTATAACTAAAAAAATACATTCAATAAGGTGCAGTGGAAGCATAGATAAAAAATAATTGAAAAACAATCTAATCTTAAAAATGAATTTTAGGAAGAACAAATATAGAAATAATCAATAATTTTAGTAATGACAATGAAAACAATATGACAATATACCTAAATTTTCAGGATACAGCCAAAGTGGTTCTTAGAAGAAATTTTATATCTCTAAACACATCAATAAAAGAGAGAAAGAGTAGATCAACAAAGGAGTATGCAACTAACAAAATTGAAAAATAACAAATTAAAAATGCAGTTGAACACCAAAAGAAATCTTGAAAACCAAAAGACTGATTAATGAAAAAGTTTAGAAAAACTTTTGAACTAGTAAATAAAACTAAGATAGTTTTATATAAAAAATAAACCACTGACAAATGTGATTAATAAAAGAAGAAAGTGGAAACTAATAACTACATGAGCCACCAAGAATCAATCAAACAAAATGAAAAAAATAAAAATAGAAGAAAATATAAAACATCTCATTGGGAAAACATCACTATCATCAAAAATGGAAAAGGTACATGTACAATCAATAAAAAGTAAGTTAGAATAGTTATTAGGAGTGATTTTGCCTAACTATATTCCAGCAAAACTGACAATCTAAATGATATAGATAAATATTCACAAAATATTAATTGCCCTAATTAACAAAATATTTAAATAACCCTAGAAAAAGAAATTGAACAAGCCATAAGTTAGCTCCTTAAGATGAATGTTGGGACCTGCTTAATGTCCAGCATTAAGCAAGATTGGAGATGTGAATAAAAAGAAGTGACTACGCCATGTGGGTAGTTCAGGGAAGGACCATGAACTCCATTTAATGATGATTTGAATAAGATTTTTAAAGATCCAAAGGACAAAGATTCAAGTATTCTCACATCCTGGAATATTATCATAGTTTTATCATTACAATGGTCTGCTACATCCTGGAAGTAAACTCAGATAGAATCAAGTTTTTGAATTCTAGGAACCAACAGTCTTGGGAAATCCAACAGATCTTTGGAAGTCAGTTAACAGGGGGAAAAAAATAACAGTACCAAATGGATTTACAAAGGTAATTGTATCAAATATTTAAAGAACTTTTAATTCTACCGTTATATAAACTGTTTGAAAAATAGTTCAGAAAAGGAGTCTTACCAAATTCCATCTATGATACAAATATGGTTTTGATTCTTTTTTTGGTTTGTTTTGCTTTGCTTTGCTTTTTGGAGGGGAGAAGACTGGGCAATTGGGGTTAAGTGACTTGCCCAAGTTCAAAGAGCTAGTAAGTGTTAAGTGTCTGAGGCTGGATTTGAACTCAGGTCCTCCTAACACCAAGGCCAATGGTCTATTCACTGCACAACCTAGCCACCTCCTATGGTTTTGATTCTTAAACCAGAGAAAGGAGAAAAAAATTTAAGAAAGACAATTAAAGATCAATCACCCCATAAAGGTTGATGAAAAAAAAATTAAATGAAATAATAGCAAGGAGATTAGAACAATATATATCAAAGATCATATGCCATGACCAGGCCGAATTTTTAGCAGGAATTCAGACTTGGTATTAGGAAAATTAAAAGCATAATTGACCACATCAATGACAAAAACAACAAAAATCACATGATTACATCAATAATTGTAGAAAAAACTTTTGACAAAATTCAACACCCATTCCTATTAAAAGCCCTAAAAAGCGTAGGAATAAATGGAACTTTTCTTAAAATGAAAAGCAGTATCTATTTGAAACCAATCTGTAATGGAGATAAACTAGAATAAAATCAAGGGTGAAGCAAGGATGTTCAGCATTATCACTATTATTTAATGTTGTGTTAGAAACGCTAGTTATAACAGTAAGACAAGAAAAAGAAACTGATGGATAAAAAGTCAATGAAGAAACAAAACTATACATATATATATGTGTGTGTGCAAATTATATGATAGTATAAAGTAAATTTTAAAAACTATTTGAAACAACTTTAATAAAGTTGCAAGAGATAAAATAAACACACAAAAATAAGCATTTCTATATATCACCAACAAAACCCAACAGGAAGAGATAGAAAAAGAAATTCCTTTTAAAATAGCCAAAGACATTGTAAAATACTTGGGAGTTTGCTTTCCAAGATATGCACCAGAACTATATGAACACAATTATAAAATACCTTCCACACAAATAAAGACATATCTAAACAACTAGAGAAATATTAAATGCACATGAGTAGATTAAGCCAATATAATAAAAATGAAAATATTATCTAAATCAATTTACTTACTTAAAGTCATAACAATCAAACTACCAAAGAATTACTTTATAGATCTAGAAAATCTAATAACAAAATTCATGTGGAAGAACAAAAGGTCAAGAGCATCAAAGGAATCAATGAAAACAGTGTGAAGGAAGGGGTTCATGAAGTACTAGACCTCAAATTATCAGGTAAAACAGTAAGCATCAAAGGAAACTGGTATTGGATTAAAAATAATTGAGAGATTGATAAATGAAATAGATGAGGTACACAATATAGGAATGAATGGAGTAAATGAACACAGTGGCCTAATATTTGATAAACCCAAAAATCCTAGCTGCTGGGATAAGAATTTACTACTTGCCAAAAAACTGTTGGTAAAAATAGAAACCAGTTTGGCAGAAACTAGGTATAGAGAAATGTGTTATACTCAATAGCAACATAAGCTCAAGACGGGTACATGATTTAGACATTAAGGAAATCAAAAGCAAATTATGGGGGTGGGATACATGGGACAAATTAACTAGAAGATTTATGGATGGAGGAAGAGCTCCTGATAATTTCTTGAAAGATGGTATCTGGGGTCTTCTTTTGATCATGTCTTTCAATAATTTTTAGACATTAAATCTTCAATATATTTTCAATATTCAATAATTTTTAAATATTCAATAATTTTTAGATATTCAATCTTCAATATATTTTCCAAGTCATTTGTGTTTCCAGTGAGATATTTCACATTTTCTTTTATTTTTTTTCCATTCTTTTGATTTTGTTTTGTTTCTTAATGTCTCATGAAGTCATTAGATTTTACTTGCCCAACACTAATTTTTAAAGAATTATTTTCTTCAGGAATTTTTGTACCTCTTTTTTTTTTTTATTTTGCCAATTCTGCTTTTTAAGGAGCTCTTCTCTTCAGTGAAGTTTTGCACCTGTTTTTACCATTTGGCCTACTCTGTTTTTTTAAAATATTTTTTAAAATAATTTTTGTGCTTCCTTTACCAATATGCTGACTCCTTTTTTTCATGATTTTCTTGCATCACTCACATTTCTTTTCCCATTTTTTCTCTATCTTACATATTTGATTTTTTAAATCCTTTTTGAGCTCTTATAAAAATTCTTTTTGGACTTGAGATCAATTGAGATTTTGCTTTGAGGTTATACATGTGGCAGTTTTCTCTTTGCTATCTTCTTCTGAGTTTGTGTTTTCATCTTCCCTGTAATCATAGGAAGTTTCTCTAGTCAGGTTCTTCTCCTTTTCTTTTTGGTTATTTTCTCATTTTTCCAGTTTATTTCTTGGGCTCTGCTCCTGGACTGTAGGGAGCACTGTCCCAAGCTACAGATTTTTGTACACATGTTTTAAGAGCTTGCTCTGGGTATCTGCAAGTTTCCAATTCTTCCAAGGTGATCTAACTTAAGGAAAGGTGTATTTATTGCTCTCCTGACCTGTGCTCTTGTTCGTTATTGAATACAAACACTCTCTCTGCCCTGGTACTGTGCTACAAGATCTGTTGTGCTAGTGTTCATCCTCACTGTGGGACTGCATCCTAATAACCTAGATCCATGTACTGGAAATCTAACAATCTCATACTGAATACCAGCAAAGTGACCCTTTTAATCTCCTTCTGACTAATTGTTTGACTCCCAAATCCTCTGGGATGAGAGATCCAGAAGCCATCACTTGAGCCATTGATTCAGTCATCCCCAATGCCTGTTGTTGCTTTGCCAGAGCATGGCATATACTCAACCTACCCATGCTAGACAGCATTCCACTCTCACCTTCATGTAATAGACTTTTCTTGTTGACTTCCCAAGTTGTTTTGGACTAGAAAATTGTTTCATCCTGTCCTTTTGTGAGTTTGTTTTGAGGCATTATTTAAAGTTATTTGGAGGAGAATTTGGTAGAGCTCAGGGAAGTCCATGCCTTTTCTCTACCATCTTACCTCCACCTCCCTCTCCACCCCAGGAAGAGTTCTTGACTAAAGAAGATATCAAGAGGTTTATTGAAAATAAAAAAAAAACCAATTATGATTACACAAAATTTAAAAGTTTTTGCACAAACAAAATTAATATGGACAAAATTAGAAGAAAAGCAGGAAACTAAGGTGGAAATTAGAGTATTTTTCTCTGACAAAGGTCCTATTTCTCGAACATGTAAAGAATTGAGTCAAGTAAAAAAAAAATAGGAGTCATTCCCTAATTGATAAGTGGTCTAAGGATTTGAACAGTTTTCAAGAGAAGAAACAAAAGTTTTTGATCATTATGTAAAAATTCTCTAAATAAATCACTAATAAATAGAGAAATGCAAATTAAAACATCTATATGGTATCACATCACTCCCATCAGAAAGGCAAAAGTGACAGAAAAGGACCATTATAAATGATGAAGGAGATGGGAGAAAACAGAAAAGGGAAAAGAAGTATATATACAAAAATATTTATATCATCTCTTTTCATAGTGGCAAAGAATTAGAAACTGATGGGAGGCCATCAATTGAGGAATAACTGCACCAATTATGGTATATGTTTGTGATGGAATACTAACATGCTGTGAGAAATGATGAAGGAAATATCTTCAGAAAATTCTGGGAACACTTTATGAACTGATAGAAAATATAATGAGAAGAACCAGAATAATTTACACCTTAAGTGCAGTAGTGTAAAGACATGGTAATTCTGAACAATTCAATGATCTACCACTATTCCACAAATCTCACAATAAAAATGTTATCAACTTCCAGACAGAATTGATGAACTCAGAGTACACATAGAAACATAAGTTTTCCTGCCTTCCTTCCTTTCTTCCTTCCTTCCTTTCTTCCTTCCTTTCTTCCTTTTCAAAATATTACTAATATGTAAATATGTTTTGCACAACTTTATATGTGTAATTGTTATTGCAATTCTTGCCTTCTTATTAGATGGGGAGGGGTTGGAGGGGGGAGAACTCTAACCTGAAAATAAAAATAAAATTTAATAATAAAACAAAAAATATATGAGAAATGGTGAGCAGGTTGACTTCAGAAAAACCTGGAAAGACTTATATGACCTGATGCTGAGTGAAGTGAGCAGAACCAGGAGAACACTGTACACAGTAACAGCCACATTGTGCAATAACTGATTTTGATAGACTTTCTTCTCAGAAATGCAAGTTCCCAAGACAACCCCAAAAGACTCATGATGGAAAATGCCATTGACGTCCAGAGAAAGAAATATGGAATCTGAATGTTGATTGAAGCATTCTATTTGCTCTCCTTTTTTTGTTTTTTTCTTCTTTCTTGTGGGTCATTCATTCTAATTCTTTTATACAACATGACTAATGTGAAATGTTTAATAAGAATGCATATGTAGAGCCTATATCAGACTGCCCACCATCTTGAAGAGAGGGGAGGGGAGGGAAGTGGAGAAAATTTAAATTTATAGAAGTGAATGTTGAAAATGAAAAAGAAATTAATTAATAAAAAAGGAGAAAAAGAGCAACATTTGAAGTGTGTGTGTGTGTGTGTATGTGCATGTATGTGTATTTTCCTAGATCTGAAACTTCACAGGACTTTTCCACCATGTCTCAAATGCCAGCTTACAATTGAGGTCTCTTCTCCCTGGATTAGTCATTTTTCACTGTGGTCTTCTAACTCTGGAACATCACTCTTCCATGTGGCCCATAATGGCCTGTTCCCATTGATGAGTTTCCTCCATGTTCTTCATTTTGAGAAGGGGCTCAGACCAACTATCACTCTCCTCCTGGGCTCTATTGTTGAATTTTTAGACTTTGACACAATGTGTCTGTGTAGGTGCCTTCTCTCCCCTACCCCACATTTTTAGCTCCATTTTTTGTGTTTTCTTCTTCTATTCAAATGTAAGATCCTTGAGGACAGGAACTATTATTTTTTTTCTTTTTTGCTTGTCACCACATCCTCAATGTTTAGCATAGTACCTAGCACATAGTAAACGTAATAAATGCTTGTTGTTTTACATTGCCTTGGAGACAATTTAGTCTAACTCCTCATCTTATACATGGGAGATAGATGATTTCAAGTAATTCTAGGATCACTCTTCCTGTCATCAGCAAAGTTTAAAATAGCAAATAAGCTAGGAAAGAATCACCTTTTCTAAAATCTATGCTGACTCTCCTTTGATAAGTCTAAAACCAGATTTAACATCATCAACAAAACTCCTTTAAAATGGATTCTTCATCCCTTGCCCAAGTTCAAAACTCTGAATCATTGCCTCTGGTCATAGCTTATGCTTACATTTCAATATTTTAATACTCCAGTGATTAATGACTTCTATAGCATAAGGACTTTATATAGCAATGCAGATTATAAAACTTACATATTTTAGGAGAAAGTCTTCAAGAGTTACTATGACCGGAAAATCTATCACCCCAGAGTTAATGTTGACAACTAGTCCCTTTAAACTTAGCAACCTTAGTTTCTGGGTAATAGACACACAAGTCATTGTCTGCCTTGTACTAAAAGAATTTTTCACTTAATTGGAACTACCAGAACTTGGTTTGTGCTGCTTGAGATACCAGGGCCACCCCCATGTACTATTCCTATACTTAAAATGCAAGAAAAAGCTTTTTATGAAGGCAGTAAAGAAATGTATATGTAAGCATGCATGCATGTATCTGTATTACTCTATATGTGTATATATATATACATGAATATATGTGCACATACGTATCCATGTATATATACACATACACACACATAACTCAATTTACAGATTTCATGTGTGTATACATACACAGATACATATATGTATATATACAACCATATACACATATATGTTGTGGATTCATGACGTGTTGTGGTGGAACCATCTCAAAGAATTCAGTTAGACCATCTCTAATCCAAGTATAGACATTTGTTGAGACTGATGTCTCTCATCAAGCAGGCTGAGTTCCAGCAGGAACCAGTAACTTCAGAGGAAGCAAAATGGATTTTTATAGGATAAAGATGTAATTACATAACAGAAATTATGAATATTAAAAAAGCAAGAGGGGTTTGTTGAAGGATTAGGTAACAAGGAAGTAGTCTCAGTCACATTGAAACTGTGCATGTGATTACCCACAATGCATACAGAAAAACCAATTGGGGGGGTATGTATAGATGATAATGATATTATGTTAAGATTCTCTACATCATAAATTCACTCTGGGTCTTAGAGACCATTAACTGACATTAGCATTAGGATAATATATGTGTATATATGTGTACATACATATGTATACACACATATATGTATATATGTGTACACACACGAGTGCATATGTATACACACATATGTGTATATACTTTCATAAAAATAGAGATTCTTGATCCCTTGCCCAAGTTCAAAGCTCTGATTCATTGTCTCTGGTGATGGCTTATAGCTTATATTTCAGTACTTATATATTACAGTGATCTGTAACTTCTAAAGTATAGGAAATTCATTTACCAATGCAGATTGTAAACTTGCATAATGAGATCATAGTGATTTCAGATCTCATTTCAGTGATCTAAGGAACTGTTAGTTGAGGAAATTCCCTCAACAAATGCAGGTGACACCTGCTCAGCTAGAATAATTTAATATCCTGAGAGGTTAAGTGACCTAGGATTACAGCCAGTATGCTTCAAAGGTAGGACTTGAACCCAGATCTTCCTGAATCCAAGATTTCTCTCCTGTTGTCCATGCTTGCTTCCAATTGCATATGTAGACACATACATTTCACATATATGCCATATACACACATATTTGCAGCAGTGCCTCAGTTAGAGGAGGTTGTAACAAGTCCTTTTTAAGTTTTCTCATATCTGTTTTTTTTTCTTAAATTCTTTGAGCTTTAAGCTTAATTTGCTTCAATGAGTTCTACTTCCACTGGGCCACAGAAAATTACGATCAATCACGTCAAGTTTTATTAATAGTAAGAATCCAGTGCAATAAACAACTTTAACAAGCCAAGAGGGCAAAAATGCATTATTGCTTCCAAGAGGATCTATCCGTCACATGAGGTTACACATGTTAACGCTTTGCAAATCATAAAGCACTACATAAATACACTATCATCATCAAGATCACCATCATCATCATTGCTAACTCTCCAAACCTGTGTGGTTTTAGAATTTCTATTGATTAAGCAGTTCTTATTCTTCTTCAATTACTATTACAAGTACTAGTACTACTACTACTACTACTAATACTTCTACTTCTCTTCCTCCTGCTCCTCCTCCTTGTCTTTCTCCTCCTCCTCCAGAGACCTGGTATACCAGAGGAGTTTACAGCTGTTCTACATCTTAATTTTGTGGTAGCAAAACTTAAAACTATTTACTGCTCACAAAACAATTATGTTTTTAATTAACCGGAAATCTTGGAGAAATTGTCGGAATATTTCTGAAAAATACTAAACTTTTTGTAGGCTACAGTCCCATAACTGGGCTCATGCAATCCAGAGAATTCCATATACAGAGGAATCAGAGAATGTCAATACTTGGAAGGCCCTTTCATTATATAGATGTGGAAACTAAGGCAGAGAAAAGTTCAAAGACTTAAACAAGATTACACAATTAATTCAGAGCAAAGTCTTGGACTCATGTCACTTGATTTCTGTCCACCGATCTTCCAACAGGCCAAAAGTGCTAAGAAACTACACAGCTCTTGGAAGGTGGGTGCATTTCCAACAAATGAAGATTAAAAAGGGAATACTGGCTATTAAAAGCAGCAAAAGAGAAGGCTAGTCTAGAAAATGTCTTTGGAAATCATATTCTGGCATGAAAAGATTAATGATTGTAAGAGCAGTTTTGCCCTTCTAGGTCCCTAGGGAAATTTGGATTTTTAATAACTTATCAATTTATATAAACCCACTTAAAACTAAACACATCAGTGGGCAAAAGTAGATGAAGATCCATTCCATTTTTTCATTATGGGCTGTCATTTTTGATAAGCTCAATAAAAGTATATTCTTCTTTAAAGTACCATTTCTCCCATATTCCTTTGGCATAGATGCATGTTTCCTAATGTTCTGTATTTGAAAAATTAGCTTTTTAGTGGTAATATAGGTCAGATGTCACTAAAAGAACACAGATAAATCCCCAAATGAAAGAGAAAGAGAAATTTTAAGACATGAGAGTGAAATTTAGCTTAAAAAAAAAGGAAAATCTTTGCTTATTCTCAGGGAAAATTTACAGAATATAAGATCCTTGAGGGAAGAAACTATTTGATTCTTGTCTTCATACATATAGCAGGAACTATACACACACACACACACACACATACACACATACACACACTTATGCTTGTTAGCTAACTGATGGATTCTCAGAAAAGTAAAATCAATTGGTCATTGGTCTTGGTCTGGGCTTTGAAGTTTTCAAAGATGCAGAAACACAAATAAATTCCAAGTCATGGCCTAAAGAAAAAGAGGGGTTGCAGTGGCCTCCAACATGGGCTCAGGATCTACTTTCATCACCTTCTAGGTGACTTGGAAGAGATCTTATAGGTCATTTAGTCAAATTATTCAAATGCTCACATTTTGAAGACAAGTAAACTGAAGCCAGGGAGTCTAAATTACTTGTCAAAATTTGTCCTGGAAGTGGCTATCGAACTCAGGTTATCAGCTTCCAAACAAAGGAGTACGCTGATACCTGTGGGACCAAAAGCAAGCCACTTAAGGTCTGAAAGTCTCTGGTTCAATGTATAGGGGTAGAGGAAGAGAAAAAAGAGAGAACAGAAATAATATTTGCACTACCTACTACTCAGGATTATAGTGGTGAGAAAAAAGGTTGAGTGCACTATTTAGCATTATATAAATATGAGTTATTATTTCACTTTAATTTAAGTATGTCACAGGGCAAGACAGCAAAGTCAAACCAACAATATTAACTTACCTTTTGGGAAAATAGACAATTCATCAAGGATGTCACAAAGTTAGGTTTTATGTGAAAAATTGTATTTCAAGATTTCCTCTAGGTTTTATAAAGGGAGCATCCTTAATCACCAAAGAACACACAGTTTCACAAGGGTTCATTTGTTTGTATATTTAGTTCCAGCTGGAAATATATAGGATTTAAACACAAACGATTGCTTTAATATACACACTCTTAAAAGAGTAATCACACTTTTTGATTAGTTCCATGTAAGTCATGGATGAGTGAATTTTCCCTAAGTACTGAATGGTGGAATTTTGAATGTCTTATCTCTCCAACAAGATCGTAAACTCCATGAGGACAAAAACCATATTTTAAGAACAGATTTGTAAACTAAAACCAGTCTCCACATGCACCATATTTTGAGAAACTAAGAGAAAAAGATGGTGTTTATTTTTCACATTTTCAGAATTCAAGCTTTAAATGGAGAATTAAGGCTCCAAATAGAGTAGGCATTCTCAAATACAATAAAACCCATTTTAAAAAGTATAGAGATGTCAGAGAGCACTATGCTATGGTGAACACACCTGCTTTTTAAAGAGACATCCATTCGATTTCAATTTAGTTCAATTTGTGAGCCAAAATTGAAGAAATTCCCAAATCATTGACCAAAAGGATAACTTAGATTGGAATTTCCTAAAGCATCTGTGCTGAGTTCTAGAGTTGAGACTCATTGATTGATAGTGACAACATAGCATTTTAAAAGTAGTGTTTCTACAGTATAATACATGAAAATACTGAGGCATGCAATCAGTCACTGAATTATAATGTCTCGATATGTTTTTTCTAGTTAGGTCCCTAGTCTTCTTTGGACTATATCATCTGCAACCATGGTAATGAAGACAATCTCTCTTGTCTCATTTTACAGAGTGGTTTAAAAAGATCATTTAAAGTTATACTAAAATCTTCCACCCACAATTTTTAGTGTATTTTACAATGTTTCAGAAAAGAACAATTTGCCAATTGTATCTGCCAGATGGTAAATGGAGATAGAAAATTTTATGAGTGCTAAAATAATTTTATTGCTTAGGCATGTCAAAGTTCTTGGCACTGTGAGGTTGAGGACCCTCCAGTACCTCTATGCCACATCTCTAGGAAAACATAATCTCTACAACATCTACTGAGGCTGTGAATTATTCAAGATTTTGTATTCTGTATTTGCTCATGTTGCCAGAGGCCAAGAGGGTGGTTCTATTCATCAATTATTAGAAAGATAAAGCAAAATAGAAATGCCTGGTGAATGTAGATTCCAGGAAAGGCAGCTGCACTCATGCATCATGTAGGGGCAACTTGGGAGATTCTGGAAAATGAATTCTGTGGAAATGACAAAACTTTAAATAGTTAAACAAAAAATTCCTAAAACATGTCATGTAACAAGGTGGGATATTTGCAATATGATTTTTTTTAAATATTGGTTTAATTTTTTTTCAAATTACAATTCAGTCGAATATAAATCATAGTTCAAAATTGCCAGCTCTGATGCATGTAAATCAGCTCTTTTGATCTCCATCTGTTATTATCCATGATGTCATATGGAGCAGCACTGCCCTCTATTGGAATGGAGGTCTCTTTGATGTCTATTTATGATTGGAAAAACATAAATGCCTTTTGATAAAAAGCAGTAAATTTTCCCATTATGAAGATATGAATCATGATACCAGAGTGCCTGGGTTTTTCTTTAATATAATAAATTTGGTCATACTATTGGTGTTTTTTTTTTTACTTGAAATGCTAAAAATTATACAATGTTTATTTGGTTGCTTATATTAGACATGAGTAGTATTCTTTTTAAATTAGCTGTGCCTTCCATTCAATCTAGATTGGTCTAAAACTTGGATTTGTGAAATAGCAGACCACAGAAATACAACTGTTTCCTAAAGAGAATAAATGTGTCAGTGTTTTCAAATATTAGAGGAGTGAGATTAAGATCTTTACCAAAGTGATCATGGTGGGTAGAGTATACTATCTTGTAAAATAGTTTCATTCTAACTTAAATGTAACTCATATCATTGTATTTCAAAAATCACAGTTCTGGGAACCATTGAAGAAAAAAAATTACAATCAAATGGATGGGGGTGGGGGACAGAGCCAGGATGGTGGCATAGGAGAAGCAAGGTTCCACAGCTCCCACATAGCCACCTCAAATACCTATAAAACATGACTCTAAACAAATTTTAGGGCTCCAAAACTCACAGGAATGTACCTGCCACTGAGGGCAGCTTGGCAGGAAGGGATCATCTCAGCACTGGAAGCTGAAACCAGCCGAGCCTGAATACTTGGCTTTGCCCTGGGAGCACCCAGGATGAGCCACAGCTGGAGCCTTCAGGAGAGTGGATCCCCAAAAGCAAACCCCTAGGAATATTATAGCCAGGTTCTGGACTCCCCAGATCAAGAAGAAAATATTACAAGCTGCCAAGAAGAAACAATTTGAATATTGTGGAAACATAATTAGGATAACCCAGGATCTAGCAGCTTCTACATTGAGGGATCAAAGGGCCTGGAATATGATACTCTGGAGATCAAGGGAGCTAGGATTAAAACCAACAATCACCTACCCAGCAAAACTGAGTATAGTATTCTAGGGGAAAATATGGTCATTCAGTGAGGTGGAGGACTTTCAAACATTCTTGCTGAAAAAAACATAACCAAAAAGAAAGTTTGACATCAAATACAAGAAGCATGAGAAGGTAAACATGGAAAAGAAATCATAAGGAACTTATCAAAATTGAATTATTTACATGCCAACATGGAAGAACAATAATTGTAACTTATGAAACTTTTCTCAGTATGAGGATAGGTGAAGGGAATACAAATGTATATATAGATATATATATACATACACATATGTCTATAAAGGAGGGTTTATATATGTGTATGAACACATATCTGAGTATGTGTATATATCAGTACATAGAGGACACAAGATCAATTGAATAGGAAGGAACAATACTCCAAAAGGTGAAATTCTGAAGTGGGAGAGGATTAGAATGAGAGGAGACAGGGAGAGACAGAATGAGGTTAATCTTCTTATGTGGAAGAGGCAAAGGATAATTGTTACAATGGAGGGGAAGAACAGGAAGGCAAAAGGGAAAGGATCAACTTTACTCTCATTGAATTTGGCTTAGGGAAGGAGTGACATAAACTCTAAACTGGGTATCTTGCCACACAGGAGAGTAGGGGGGATGAGGATGAGAGGTGAGATGACAGAGGGGAAGT
>CM053585.1:288086882-288102509 GCA_028646515.1 Pseudochirops corinnae
GGAGAGAGCAGATTGGGGGAGGGGTTATACAGTGGAATGGTTGTTTTGAGGTGTTGGGTAGGGGAAAGATGGGGATAAAATTTGTAACTCAAAATCTCATGGAAATGAATGATGTAAACAAGAAAATAAATTAATTTATAAAAAAATCTAATGGATCAATTTCTCTATTTTCTCAATGTCCCTTTTGTGGGTCAGGAAAAGGGTTTTTTAAAGTATTATTAAATGTTTTGCATTTTTCTTCTCCTTCTTAACCAGCACCTTAATACTACTGTAATCAACAGCCCCACCCCCCACTGCTCCCAATGTGAAATGGAGAATCAGGAGTTTTATCTGATAGTGATATTCACTCCAATAAGGCTAAGTGGTAACCTGAGATACAATAGAACCATGACATATTTTGAGTTAATGCTCCTCCCCTTAAAGTCCATTAGCAATGACAAATTACTAAATCTTTGGCTTTCTTCTTAATCCAAGAATGGCACTTCCAATATCAGTGTCCATTAACCATATCTATAAACAATGTAAGGTATCTGAGTGGAAGACAAGAGTGCCAGCTATTTAACCACCAAGATAACTGCCTGAAGTGTCTGTGTCCATGCCAGGAGATGATCCATCCTATTTCTGTTTATGCAGAGCTAAACACTGCTCATATAAGCTTTCCCCCAAGACACAATGGGAGCAATTATTAAGCTCTATCATGCTTTCACTGATCATATCACATGCAATATAAGATGGCTAAAATCAACCATGTTAATTTCAATGTAGTAAGAGGAAGAAAATGGTTCCCAATAAATAGAAAAATCTAAATGTTGTGGACAGAGAGAAATTGAAAATTATGGGGTGAAAAAATAAAACAAGGGAGCTTTGAAAGGTGCTTAAAGATCATCCAGTCCAAATATCTTATCTTGTAAATAAGGACATTGAGATCCAAATAAATGATTTGCCCCAGTAGTCCATAGGTAACAGACCCGGGTACTTGGCCATAACCTCTATCTCCAAAAGCAGTGCCCTTTCCACCAGAAGATTCAATATTATAGTGGAGTCTGAGGATGATGATCAGTCATAATAAGTCACTCAATAGGAATTGAAATCAAAATGCCTAAAACAGAAAGTATGAGTACATAATCTAGCTTTACACTAAAGAGAACTATTCTCATGAAAGATTAAGTAGGAAAAGTGCTGAGAGTTATTTTTTTTTTGTTTTTAGGTTTTCTTCTTTTAAAAGTGTTCTCAAAAGGAGGCATCAAAATGATGATGGGGAAACTTCAATCATATGACAAAGTTTAATCATGGAAAAAGCTCACTGGAGATAAATTCTACTACTTATTTCACAGCCTATATGCATAGTAAGTAGTGTTAGAATTCAATCCAGTTCAATTCAACAAATATTTTTAACCATCTATTTTGTGCTTAAGGATGACCACATGTTAATGGTTACAAAGACAAAAACAAAACAGGAATTTTCTTGGGGGATACAAATATCCATGTATAAATAAGCACCAAAGTTATTCCAAGAAACACAAAGTAATTCAAGAGGAAGACAGTACTAACAATTATAAGGATCTGAAAAGGCCTCAAGAAACAGGAGGCATTTGAAGTATATTAGAAAAGAAGTTAACAATTCTACATCACAGTGGTGATGAGGAAGTGTCTTCCAAACATAGGGAACCATTTGTGCAAAAGTACACAGGTGGGAGATGAAATGGCATACACATGAAGAGAGTTAACAAAGTGGCTTGACAAAAATAGAATGTGTGGCAAGGAGAGTGGCATTAAATAAGACTGGAATGGCAGTAGATTGTAGAATTGGGTTGGAGGTTTTTGGCCAGGCTGAGGAGTTTATAGTTGACCCTAATAGAAGAGAAAGCCATTGAAAGAACCATAAATTGAGCTTAATGTGAATTATGAATGTTAATGATCACATGAGCATCATATGGTCTAGTCAAAGAATCATAGACTTTTCTAAGAACTGGAAACAACCTTAAAAATTATCTTAAATATAAGAAAACTGATGTCTAGAGATGCTATCTGCCTTAGGTTGCATAGATAATTAGTAGGAAAGAAAGAAGTAGAACTCGTATGATTTCCCCTCTATAGAAGGCAAGCTCTTTAAAAGCAGGAGCTGTTTCATTTTTGTCTTTGTATCTTCAGCACCTAGGATAGTGCTTGATCTGTGATTCCACTACTGTTTTCAGATGAGAAAACTACTGATTCAAATCAGCCTCTTCAATATAGCATCTTAGAGAGTTGCCTAGAACATTAATAGATAAAGTAACTTGGACAGCACCATGATGTTGGTATGTGTCAGAAGTATGACTTGAACTTGGTTCTTCATAGTTCTGCTATCTCTCTATCCATTATGCCATGCTGCCTCTTGCTAGGAAATTTTATTCAGCAAAGTGACTGAAGCATTCTATGTGCTTCATAAATGCTTATTGTATGTTTCTGATTTTTCACTACACCAAATGACTTAATTTTATTCATTCATTCCAGTTCTCTTTTTTTTATAGAACAGTTTTGCCTTAACTATTCTTTTATACTTAATTCATTAGTTTATTAAATCAATCAATTAATTAATTTATAAATTTATTCAATGTATATCCTACATCAAAAACAATAATTACCTAGGAGATCAGAAAATAACTTCATTCTTATCACATTTCGTTAAATTTCCACTAAAATATATTTCAAGTTAAATTCATTCTTACATAAACCAAGCCTCTCCAGTTCTCTTCATTCCCTCCTCCTCTGAGGCTTGGGATCATGAATATTTTTAATGCTTTCTTTTGAAATAAATGCTGCCCTCCTTCTCTGAAAAGGAGTTCAAAGCCTCTATGGAGGAATATACTACACTGGCTGTGGGACTGAAGATGAGCCTGAAGCAGCTTACTGGAGTCGGACATCAGCTATTTTTAAGACATTAATTGAGTGAGCTGTGCCTGCAGCAAGCTTTTGGAAAAAAGAACATTTAAAAGCTTTATGGACTTTCAAAAACTCAGCTCTCTTTTAATATGGAGCAATATATTGTGTATTTGCTGGAGTTGGAACTCATAAAGGGGACATGATGGCCCAAAGGAATGAAAAAGTTACTTAGAATGGTCAGTGCCAAAAGGCACTGAAGGTTCGCAGTTTATCCTGCCACCAGCATTAGGTGGTTTTCATTCATTCACATTAGCTCTTCAAATTTCTTTCTTCTTATTGGGCTTACTTAGGCCAAATGAGAAAAGACTGAGAGCTGACCTAATAGCAGCCTTCAAGGGTATAAAGCAGTATTTTATTACAAAGAGAAAAGTGGTCAGCTGACTTGTCTTCCCTGTCTGTCCACTGAGGATACAACAATGAGAAGTGAAGTCAAGTCAGATATACAGAAAAATTTCCTGTCAGTAAGGGTTATTCAGCGTTTGAACAGATCACCAAGGTGGATCAAGAAATCTCATTCACTGGGCACTGTTGGACAGGGCAGCTTCTCACTTGTCCCAGATGGTTTCAGGATTGTCCTATTTGGGGTAAAAGATGAAGCAAGAAGAAAATGTTGGATATCTCTCCTGGGATTAATATAGTATGAGTTTGCACTAAAAAAATCAATTTTCTAAAAATCGGTCCTTTATTTTACCTCAGAAGATGAGTGTCAAAGCACATTTTAAATCCTTTCATCTAGCACAATTGAATTGTGGGCTATTTTTTTCTTTGAGTAAAGATATAAAGGTTTTTATTTATTATCAACAGTAGGAGTTACCTATTATGGATCCTCTCAGAGCTTACCAAGCTATTCAACAAAATCACATTTCTTAAAAACATCTTATTGCACTGCTTGGTGTTGTATCCCAAGGGAGGCGGGAAATTAAGGAGTTAACCAGGACCACTAGGTATTGCCCACAGGAAGATGGGTACACTTGATATGACCACGGACAACAGAGAACTATAATTGAATCACGTTCCTACTCAGGGTAAGACTATGCATTTATATAGTTTCCCAAAAGGTGCAATTCTAATTCCCAAAAGCTGACACAGGACAGATTAGATTCAACAAACACTTTCCTTTTTATGTTCAAGGCAAGAGTCAGTCAACATGATTAAGTGGATGGAGGATGGCACTTGGAATCGAGATGGTCTGGGTACAAATCCTGCCTCTTACGTGGACTAGCTATGTTACTATGAACAAATCATCTAACCTCTATAAACATCCAGAAAATTTTTATCACTTTATACCATATACACAGGTTGTTATTTGTTTCTATTGGCCTCTAGAGTTTTCCCAGACATAAAATTATACTATGGACAAGGCATTATGATGAATGCCAAATGTAAAATGATTAAATCAAGAGAATAACAACAAGTACTTATTAAACACCTACTATGTGTCCGGGACTATGTGAGAACCTGGGAATATAAGTACAATATAAATATAAGTGTTACTTTCTAATGAGGAACACAAGTGAATATATAATACATGTACCACAAATCTAGTTAACAAATACAAAATACTTAAATATAAGGCAGTTTATAAGAGAGAGCAATAGAAGTTAAGGGGATAAGGAAAAGATCAATACAGAAAAGGGTGCCTAAGCTGCATCTTTAAAGAAGGAGAGAGTTTCTATGAGAGAGAAATAAGGAGGGAGTATATTCCAGGTGTGTTGGATAGCTTTGCAAAGGCACAAAAACCAGAGATGGATGGGTGTGTTTGAGGAACTCATACATTGAGAAGGCCAGTTTGCCTGGATTACAGAGTGTAAGAGGGAAGTAATGATAAAAGAGAGTAGAAAGAAATGTTGGGACTAGGTTTTATAGGGCTTTAAAATATAAACAGGGGAACATACACACACACACATATATATGTGTACATAAATGTGTGATATACAGACATATACACATATACACACACATACACACACATATGTGTGTATGTGTGTGTGTATGTGTAACTCTTCTACTCAACATGCATATGCACATGTATATATTATCCTAAAAGCAATTAGAACTCACCAGAGGTGGTTGAGTAGAAGAATTACATAGTTGGATCTGAACTTAAGGAGAATTGCTTTGACAGATGTGTGGTAAGCTGGAATGGAGTGGGGAAAGTCTTTAGAAAGCTACTAAAATAATCTGGAAGGAAGATGATGAGGGCCTGGACTAAGGTGGTAGCTATGTGAGTGGAGAAAAGGACCACCTACAAGAAATACTGTAAAGTTAAACACAATGAGATCTGGCAATTGATTGGATATGTGAGGTGAGAGAGAATGAGGACTCCAGGATACTGCTGACATTGCAGATTTTTGACATTTAAAAGATGGTGTTGCTTTGAAAAGAAATAGGTAAATTCAGAATTAGCAGCATTTGTTTAGGAAGGCAGAAACAAGTTCACTTTTAGACATATTGAGTTTATTTTTTTCATTAGACTTTATTTTTAGTTCCACATTCTCTCTCTATCCTTACCTCTCTCCCACTCATTAAGACAAGAAATACAAAATCCATTACTAATATAAAGTCTGGAAAAAAAAATTGTACATTAACCATTTTCTGACCAAAAGAAAGAAAGAGAAAGAAAATATGCTTCAATCTGTAGTCTGACTTCATCAGTCCTCTATCTGAAGGTGGATAGCTTTTTTTCATTGAGTCCTTTGTAACTGTGATGAGTCATTGTGTTAATCAGAGTTACTAAATCTTTCACAGTTGATTATAACATTTATGTCACTGTGTAAATTATGGCCTAGGTTCTACTCACTTCATACTGAATCAGTTTGAATCAGTCTTCACCATTTTTTTTTTTCTGAAGCCATATCCTTCATTATTTCTCACATTAACACTTCATCATACCTACAGACCACAACTTGTTCAGCCCTCCTATAACTGATGGTCATCTCAGTTTCTAATTTTTTGCCTCCACAAAAAAAGAGTTACTATACATATTTTTGTACACATGGATCTTTTCCATTTTGCTTTGATCTCTTTGCATCCAAACCGACTGGATTTGGATTCAGGAAGATCTGGTTTAAAATATGACCTCACATACTATCTATGTGATCCTCAATTCCTCTATGTCTCACTTTCCTCATCTATATAAAGAGGAAGTAAGACTTGATGGCCTCTTTTGTCCCTTCTAGCTCATCATATATGACCTGGAAGAGTCAGGGCTATACTTTGACATTTAAGAATCAATTACTGAGTTGTTTGGAAACCATTTCCCTGGAAACCATTATTGTGCAAAAACTCCACAGTTCAGTCACCCTCATATCTATCTAGCACCTTAACCATTATTTTACTTTTTTGTATGTTGTTGTTTTACCTTAAGAATCTTTAGCACCAGATGGGAAAGCAGTGTTGTAAGCCCACAGTCTAATCCAGAGGCCCCTAGACCAAGCAGTTGGTTGACAATCAAAATGTTAATTCAGAATAAATGAGAAAACATCACCAGAATAGTATAGCGCAGTGTGCAATTTACCACTGAACACATGTTCTCTCCTATTCTCTATTTTTATGACTGGGGCACTTAATGCACAGGAGAATAGAGACAAAGTAATCATATGAGGACAATTTCCCACTGCTGCTGAGCTGCTAATGAATTAAAAACATTCAGTAAGATTATGTTAACAATGGTTCTTCCCTCTCCCCATTCTATTCTTTAAAACCACTGGATATTAGAATGGAAAGGAACTATAATGTTGATCGGGAATAACTACCCATTTTACAGATAAGAAAACTGAAACCCAGAACAGTTCGATTATTTACTTAAAGCTACACAGGCATTTAACAGGGAATGGAAGACTAGAAGACAGGTCTCAAATTCTAAGTTTCATACAGTTTCAGTTATTTCAAAGAATAGCATAAATTCATAAAATCCTGTCTTTTAATAAAATAGCTCATATTTTATATGGCTTTTTAAGGCTTGCAAAGTGCTTTATGTGACACAGCTGGTCTTCACCACCATTTTGTGAGGTAAATTCTATTATCCTCTCCATTTTACAGATGAGGAAACTGACCCTAAGAGAAGTTAAATGACTTGCCCAAGATCACACAGCTAGATAGCATGTGCAACAGGATTTTAATCTGAATCTTGCATATGCCAAATAAAGCATACTATTTACTATGTCACCTAGTTTCCTCAGAGGTAACCTAGATCATTCCGGCTACTCATCCTTTCTTTCTTTGCCTCATTTTCACATCTAACAAAACAATAAGAGCTTTCAGTAAAGGTAGTTAAATAACAATAATGACAAGAAATAGAAACATTTGCTTTAAGAAATGATGGAACAAAATATGAAACATATCTTTTCTTTCTAAAAATCATTTTGAAGAATAGGATAAACTTTAACATCATAGCTGTCAAATGAATTTATTACTCTTAAGAATTTACCTTTACTAGGATAAGTATTTCACTATCATCATGACCAACATTCATATCATGCTTTTGAGCTTACGAATATTATCTCCTTTGAGCCTTGAAGTAGGTGTAACAGATATTATCACCTCCATTTTACAGATTAGGAAACTGGTCTTGACGAAAATTTGTCTACTTGTCCAAGGTCAAAGAAATTATAAGGGTTCATATTAATATGATGCTTCACAGTTTATCCCAAACTTTAACTTCCTAACAATACTGACAGATAAGCAGTACGTACACACACATACACACGCGCGCGCGCACACACACACACATGCACACACACGCACACGCACACACACACAATGGTTTCTATTTTTCAGATAAGGAAATGGAAGCTCAGAGATAGGAAGTGACCAGTTTAAGTATAAATGGAGAGTTTATCACAAAATAAAGACAAATATACTACAAGAATTCAGATCACTAGACTTTAAATTCACTCTTTTCTTCTTTATACTACAGTCATTGACTCATTAAATATAAGGGCTATCGAATCACCAAGGGCTTGATACTTAAATGTTTCTTTATAACATTTGCCAAATGTTATCTGTAATGCATGCAAAATTAAGACTCAAAGATAATCATTAGGTTCTATTATTTCTTTTAGGCACCTAAAAATATTCCCAACTTTCTTTGAATAATGTTCTCCTATCTGAGATAACCAAAATTATCAAACCAGTTATTATTAGTATAATGGAAATATTTAAGATTACTACCCACTATTTTATCTTATTCAATAGGATCAACATTTCCTAAAAGTCTATTCATCAAATAATAAATATATAACACAGTTTTGTGATATCCTTGACTTCTCCTTCTCCTCCTCCCCCATGGGAAAAACTCCTGGATTTGAACTCAAGAGATCAAGGTTATATCCTTGAATAAGTGTCTATGCCAAATAGTCACCTTAATACACTGTTATCAGAACTAGAAATTGATCCAGCCACTCTAGAAAGCAATTTGGAACTATCCACCAATGTTACTAAATCGTGCATATTCTTTGACCCAGTGATACCACTACTATACTAGGTTTATACTTCAAAGAGGTCAAGTAAAGAGGATAACTTTCCTTGTGTGCAAAAGAAATTGATAGGTTTTATTGTAATGGTAGGGAATTTGAATTTTAGGGGGTGGGCATCAAGAGAAGAATGGATAAACAAATGATGGCATATGCATATAATGAATTGTTGTTATACTACAGAAGAGACAAAAAAGTGGATTTCAGAAAAAAGCTGGGAAGACTTGTATGAATGAGACAGACTGAAGTAAGCAACACCAGGAGAAAAAAAGATAAAATAATATGATAAAGGAAATTAACTTTGAAAGATTTAAGCACTCTGGTTAATGTAATATCCAGGGGATCAATGATGACAAATGCTACCCACCTACTGACAGAGATGTTATAGACTCAAGATTCAAAATGAGAAACACAGTTTTGTACATGATCAAGATGAGAAATTGTTTGGTTTGACTATCTATATGAGGCTTTTGGTTTTCTCTTATTACATAGCAAGAAGTGAGAGATAATTGCTTATCAATTGAAGGAAAGAGAGGAAAGGGACTAAGAATTTATACAGTGCCTACTATGTGTCAGGTACTAAGCTAAGTACATGACGAATATTATCTCTCTTCATCCTCACAACAGCCCTGAGAGGTGAATGGTATCCTTATCCTCATTTTATAGTTAAGGAAACTGAGACATGCAGAGGTAAAAGTAATTTTCCAGGGTTACATAGCTAAAAAGTATCTGAGACCAAATTAGAACTCAAGTCTTCCTGACTCCAGGTCCAACTCTCTTGGAGCATGTATTTAAAAAAATCTTGTATTCGATTGATAGAGTTGGACTAAGAATTTACTAAGGTCCTCCTGCTCCAGTTCTGCCATTCCAAAATGCTAATTCTATTCAAGCAGTGCCTTTGTAGTAATCTGGGCTCAGAGCAAGAACAGCAAGTACCAATTCATAGTTGACATTCCTTAGAGGAGAGAGTCATATAAATGCAAAACAGCAATAATGATGCCAATAGAAAAAATCTTAGTAATATTATGTCTTAAAATATTAAAACTAATAATTTTTATAATTATTGACATTTTCTAGATTACAACAAGAAACTATATATAGAGCTAACACCTCTAACATGTGAAGGAGGCTGTATAAATAAGCTGCCTTTGGTGCTACAGCTATTTGTTATATGCTAAAACTTAAATGGAGATATCATTTCTTAGCATCATAGGATTTGGAGAAAGAAGAGCCCTTAGAAGTCATCTCGTTCAACTCTTTCATTTTTCAGATGAGAACATTGAGCCCTAGAGACCTTAAGTGATGTGGCCAGGGTCATGCAACTAGTAAATAATGGATTCAATCAAGTTCAACTCAATATATATTTATTAGGCACCTTATAGGTTTCAGGCACTGTGCTAGGTGCTAGGGACCTGAAGACAGAAATGAAAGTCTCAAATCTCAAGGAGCTTGTATTTTAATGGAGGAAATAATGCATGCAGACAAGTAAACACAAAATATATTATAGAGAGAAAATATAATTTCTAGGTGTGGGGGGAAGGGGAGTGGTATGTGTAGGTGAGAGAAAGGAGAATTGACAGTTGAAGGAATGATGAAAGCTCCTTCAGTGCAACTAAGAATTCCAAGATATGGAAATGAGGAGTAAAGTGATTCTGGGCATGGAGGCTTTTTTTTTTTTGTAGAAGATTAGAGGCAGGTGATGGAACATTGAACAGGGGGAACAGCAAGGGACCATGTTTCCAATAACCTAAGGTGTTTAATGATGAATAATATATAGTCAGTCTAGAAAGGTTGCTTGGATGCCAGACTATGAAAGGCCTTAAGTGCCAAACAAAGGAATTTGTATTTTTTTTTTTTTTGGAGGGGGGAGAGGCAAGGCAATTGCGGTAAAGTGACTTGCCCAAGGTCACAGAGTTAGTCAAGTTTCAAGCATCTGAGGTCAAATTTGAACTCAGGTCCTCCTGACTCCAAGGCCAGTGCACCATCTAGCAGCCCTCAGTATTTATCTTAGAGGCAATTAGCCACCACTGAAGCTTCATTAACATTGGCCTGACGTGATTTGACACGCACTTTGGAATATCATTTTGGCAGCTATGCTGTGTCGGAAAAGGTAGAGGCTAGTTGTAGGGAGACCAATTAGGAGGTATTATAATGATGCAGAAGAGAGGTGATGAGGGTCTAGACTAGGGTGATTGTAGTATATGACTCAATGGGCACAATTTTGAGAAATGTCATGGAGACAGAATCAAGAACTGCTAAATGATTGAACATGGGAATGTAATGTTAATGGAATGGAAAGATCTTTCCCATCTATTAATAGGCCTATGTAACCTGCTTTGAGCTTGGGCCTAGCTACTACTGTGATGTACTCTGAGTCCCATGGAGCTTGAGTCACATGGGGTCCACAGTGGGGAGAGCTTGCCAAAAGGGTGGAGTGGGAAGGGCGGAGCAGGAAGAGTGAGGCAGAGTTGGAAGAGAGCAAGGCAAAGCTGAGGCAGAGCAGCTAGCTTGAATGAGAGAGGGAGGAATTTTGCCTAGGGGAGCTTATTTGTGGGAGGCAAGGCTTGGGGATATCAGTGCTCCCTAGGTTGGTGATGTTTATAAATTTCTTTGTTACTATGGTAGAATTGGATTTCTGGCATTTAGATAAATATTTTGGTTTTGCCTTTGAGGAAGAGAGTTATTTATATTTTGTGAATTTATCCTGGAAATACACATGCATATTCATAGTTGCTACTATGAGTATCACATCAATGATATAGGGAATGAGGAAAAGCAAACAATTGGCAATAATTTCTAAGTTGCAATCATGAGTAATGAAACAATGGTAGTGCTCTAAATAGAAAGAGAGAAATGAAGAGGATAGATTGTTTAGGGAGAAAAGATCATGAGTTTTCCTTTGGCTGTATTCTTTCTGAGATTCTGTTGGAACCTCCAGATGTTGATTGTGTAAATTAGTTGTAGATGCAGGATACAAGAAAAATTGGAAAAGGTACATGGTAGGAGTAATAATTAGGGTTTGGAATGGGATGAGTGGCAATAACACAGGGGAAGAAATAGTCAAGGGTAGAAGATTTTAAGATTGTCAACTATAGGGTCAAGATTTTGAAAAGGGGAAAATGAAGTCAGAAGAAAGGGCAATGACCTGAGATAGCAGGGAGGGCTAGAGTGACTAGAGGTTACTTTACTTCTTTATGTATCTCTTCCTTCCATTGAGGCAGATTGAAACCTATCTAGGTCATCTCATCATATGTGACTGCATTATAGGATTATGGAAAGAACACTAGATTTGAAATCAGACAGACCAGGTTTGAATTTAGACTCAGACACTTACTACCCACTGACCTTGGGCATCACCTCTCTGGATCTCAGTATCCTCATATGTTAAAAAAAAGGGGGGGAGGGGGATTGAAACAGATGATCTCTCACTTCTATTACTGTGTGGTTCCATGTCTCTGTAAAAATCATCCATAAAAGATCTAACCTATATGAAGGGAACATTCCTCTATTTTAATAGATAGATTGATATACATACATATAATTTCCTGGTATCCTATACATGTGTGTATGTGTGCACATATACATATATACAGATATATATATGTATGCATGTATGTACACATGTATATACACATATATGGAGTACCAGTCTGCCACTCAATTGCTTCTCATCCTTGCCACATAATGAGGACACTGCCATTTAAGGTAGATAAATATAGTTTTTATGACATTTTCTCAGCACATCATAATTAGTAATGTGCTGAAGACTATTTATATGTATCATGTCTCACTAACCCTTTGAGCTACTCATGACAAAAAAGATTGTTCATTATTTTAAAAAAAAAGATGAACATGTTTATAATGTATCTTGTGCTTTTTCAAGTATTTTCAGATTATTTTAGCTAATCTTCCCAGAATACCTCTCAGGTAGGTTAGACAGACAGGATTATCTCTATTTTAAAGATGAGAAAATCTGAGGTCCAGAAAGATAATGATTCAGTACATCACTGACAGATCCCAGTCCCCTTTTAACTACAGAATGTTACAGTTATAAAATATTAGAACTCCAAGGTACCTAAAAGATAATCTGTTTCAACATGTTTGTTTTACAGGTAAGAAAATGGAGGCTAGAGAAATTAGCTGATTTGCTCAAGATCACACAAGTAATGAATTATAAGAACAGGAATTCAAATTGAGGTCTTTTGACTTCAAGTTTACTGCTCCTCTCACTAAACTGCCCATGGATGAGCACAACATATTTGAGCAATGTAATAAAGTGATGATTAAAGATGAAGAAGGATCATGGCCAGTTGAAGTTAGACAGCATTACCAAATGCACACGGCCAGCAAGATTTTAAATTTTCTACCAGCAACATTTGGAAGCTCAGTGGTAGAAAAGGAAAGAAATAGACATGACTCAGGGCTGAAGATTAACAAGGCAAGAACAGTAGAAAGGCAAGAGGGCAATGGATCACTTAATACTTAGAACTTGAAGAAATATGCTAAATCTTATGTTTAATTTTCTGTCTTTACCCCTAAGAAATTAAGCTTTCTGGAACTTTTGTTATACTTCATCATTTAAACTAACTCCATTCTCTCTCTGTGTCCCACAAGCCTTTCTTGTCTTTCTCTCCAGAAGAATATCTACTGAGTAATGGTTACTTTGAGTCCTGAGGCCTAAACCCACTGGAGGCTAAAAAAGATATCCGATTTCTAGAAGAGGGATCTTAAAACCAGGACTAATCAGGGTATATAGTCTGTCTTTAAAAACCATATAGACATTTTTTTTGCCAAAAAACCCCAGCCTAATGAAGTCTTCATGGAAAAAAATTAAAGTTTATACAAATAAATGAGTACTGAAAACATAAAGAAAACATGAAAAATGAATTCAGGGATGTTTATCATAAGTGTTTTTTTTTTTTTTTAACACTCTCCAGCTATGTTTCAAATCAATCTTTTACCTAAGACAATTTGGGTTTTAGGATAATCTTGTAATTAGTTGGTTATTTCCAATTTTAGTCAGTTCTAGGCTTTAGCTGCAACGTATGTACACACACTAAATTTGAGATCTGCACTTATTCTTTCCAGCCATGGAGGAGTAATGGTGTGTTGTTTCCTCTCACAAATAGAGCAATTAACTTATTATTTCAAAGTTTTGAAAGAATTATGTCTCTAATATCATTTAATGGCTTTGCTAAGCCTCCCTCAGATTGACTAAAAAGCATTATCTGCAATTAAGTTCCTGGTTGAGACATCAATTTATTTCTCAACCTACTTCCAAAAGAAGGTTCTCTTTCTCAAAATCCCTCAGCTTGTCACTCCAGTGACAGTATACAGAAGATGACTTTTAAAAAGCTATTGACAAAACACAAGAGCCAAGAAGACAAAAAAGTTGCTTCTTATATTTCTCTGTCCACAACATAAGGAGATGCAGCATTTCGTAGGCCATAGACATAGCAGATTCACTAAGCTTAGTCACTTAATAAGATGTAGACAAATAAGAGTTAGATCAGAGAACAAGAAAAAAAAACAACACAGGAAAAAGAAAGATCAATTTAAAAGGGAAAAAGATTAAAGAAGCTTAAAATGTATAGTTTTGCCAGGACATGATTAAAGCCTGCAGATAACAGCACAAATATACTTAGAAGACAAAAGCACCAAGGAGAAAAGTAATTTCATTTAGTGTCCCAGGATATAATTAGGGATAAATTAAGAAAATTAAGAAAGGGAAAACATGTTCTGAACTTTAGCCTTCAGCAAAACTCCTAACAAGTATACTGACCAATTTACAAAGCCAAGCTGCACAACCATTCCTGTATAGAACCATCAGCATCAAACACTGAAACTCAAAAAAAGTTTATGATTCAATTCAGTATAGCTAAACAAATTACAGTTCCTGAAAAGAATATACTATTACTGCACCATAGGAAATAGTAAATATAAAGAATACAGATGGGGCAGAGCCAAGATGGCAGCATAGGAGCAGCAAAGTATGGCAGCTCTCACACAACCAAATCAAATATCCAAAAAATATGACTCTAAACAAATTTAGGGTTCTAAAACGCACACAGATATATCTCCTGCTGAAGGCAGCTCAGCTCAAAGGGACAATCGCAGCTCTGGGAGCCAAAACCAGCCCAGTCTGAAACCACGGCTTTGCCCCAGGGACAGCTGGCCAAGCCAAGCCGAGCCACAGCTGGAGCTTCAGGAGAGTGGAACTGTGGCAGCTGTAGCAGTTTCCAGAATTATTAAGCCATAAGAAAAAAAGGGCTAGATGAAAGGTCAGTGGAACTCGGCTAAAATTAGGGGAGAAAAGCGGGTCCAGCCAAACAGCTTCCAGGGTAAGGAAGCAGCAGAAGTGGTGGCCCTGCAGGCACCTACACATTGCTGCTTCAGAATTCCCAGCCTGAAGACTGCAGGGGGGCCAAGCTATAGTTCAGAGTCCAAGTGTTCTTGTGTTCAGCAGCCTGGATCCAGATTGTCGTCTTGGGTGGTGGTCCTGTGTTGCATTTTCAGTGAGCCAAAGCTAGTAGGGGCTGAAATAGTCTCCTAAAAGTTCTGGCAGCTGAGAAAACTCCAGCAATTTGGGACAGAGCTTTCCCCTCTGGAAGAAGAGTTCCACAGAGCTAAAAAATTACTGAATGGCTACTGTGAATAGGCAAAAGAAGCAAAGTAAGAATAGCAACCGAACTCTAGATTCCTTCTTTGGGAGCAAGAAGGATAAAAGCAGGGAATGGGAGGAAGACAACACAGTCAGAACTCCCATACCAAAAGCTTCCAAGAAACATGAAGACTGCATAAAAGCCATAGATCAGCTTAAGAAGGATTTTGAAAACCAAACGAGAGAAGTGGAGGAAAAATTGGAAAGAGAAAGAAGAATGATGCAAGAAAATCATGAAAAGAGAGTCAACAACATGAATAAAGAAATTAACACCTTAAAAAATAGATTAACTCAAATGGCAAAAGAGACCCAAAAAGCCAATGAGGAGAAGAATGCCTTAAAGAATCGACTGTGCCAGATGGAAAAAGAATCTCAAAAGCTTTCTGAAGAGAATAATTCCTTCAGAATTAGTGTGGAGCAAATGGAAGCAAATGACTTTATGAGAAATCAAGATACTGTCAAACAGATCCAAACAAATGAAAAAATAGAAGGCAATGTGAAAGATCTCCTTGAAAAAAACCACTGACCTGGAAAATAGATCCAGAAGAGACAATTTAAAAATTATTGGAC
>CM053585.1:288103009-288165549 GCA_028646515.1 Pseudochirops corinnae
CTGGAATATGATATTCCAGAGATCAAAGGAGCTAGGATTAAAACCAAGAATCACCTAACTAGCAAAATTGAGTATAGTGTTCCAGGGGAAAATATGGTCATTCAGTGAGGTGGAGGACTTTCAAACATTCTTGCTGAAAAAAACCAGAACTGAAAAGAAAGTTTGACACTCAACAAGAAGCATGAGAAGACTTTCCTGTTGGTCCCTGACAACCAGCAAAAAGAGGAACCATGCAGAACAAGCACATTTCTCCAGTAACTGAAGATGAACAGATTGATAAACTGAGGCTTTGCTCACTAACATAGCCATAAGATGACAGCAGTAAAATTTCACCTTCTCTCCACAAACCTAGGGCAAAAGCCTTCACCTTCATTCAGTTCATTTCTGCTACCTGGCCCTTACCTAAAGACCGATCATCCAGGGAACTTTTCTGAAAGCAACACATTTATAATATAAACTAAGGCAGTATTTCTCTAAGTATCTCCCTAATGACCCAAAGAACACCATGGACAGAATTTACCCAAGAAAGCCAAACACTAGTAAGCCAGATATATATAGATGATAGATAGATAGATAGATAGAGAGAGAGAGAGAGAGAGAGAGAGAGACAGACAGACAGACAGACAGATATAGAGCCATCTCTTCTATGCTCACCTTCTTACCTACAACACTTAGTTGGAGCAAAGATGCTCTGGAGAGTAATTGGAGAGCAAACAATCAAGTTACTTTCAAACTCCCAATGCCTCAGTTGGTCATATTTTTACAGTTATCCTACTGGCTGACTGACTATAATATCTTTGTCCCTACCTAATTTGAAAGGATGCAACTTTGTCCATCATTTCAAAGTATACTAGATAGAATTGCCAACTGATCCAATCATTCTGGAGAGCAATTTGGAACTATACCCAAAGGGCTATACAACTGTGCATACCCTTTGACCCAGCAATACCACTACTAGGTCTGTATCCCAAAGAGATCATTAAAAAGGTAAAAGCATCCACATGCACAGATTTACAGCAGCTCTTTTTGTAGAGGCCAAGAATTGGAAACTGAGGGGAGGCCCATTAATTGAGAAATGGCTGAACAAGTTGTAGTATATGAAGGTAATAAAATACTACTATGCTATGAGAAATGATGAGCAGGCAGATTTCAGAAAAACCTGGAAAGACTTACATGAACTGATGCTGAGTGAAGTGAGAAGAACCAGGAGAACACTGTACACAGCAACAGCAACACTATGCAATGATCAACTATGGCAGACTTAGCTCTTCTCGGCAATACAATGATTCAAGACAATTCCAAAAGACTCATGATGGAAGATGCTGCCCATATCCAGAGGAAGAACGATGGAGTCTGAATGAAGATCAAAACTTACTATTTTCCATTTTTTTGTTGTTTTTTCTTTCTCATGGTTTTTCCCTTTTGTTCTGATTCTTCTTTCAAAACATGACTAATGTGGAAATATGTTTAACGTGTTTGTACATGTATAACTTATATCAGATTGCTTGCTGTCTTGGGGAGGAGGGATGGAGGAAGAAAAATTTGGAACTCAAAATTTTATAAAAATAAATGTTGAAAACTATCTTTACATGTAATTGGAAAAAAATACTATTAAGTGTAAAAAAATTTAAAAAATAAAGTTGCAACAAAAAATATCAACAAAATAAATAAATAAATAATTTAAAAATTAAAAAAAAAGAAAATCCTATGAGGTTTTTTTGGGTTTTGTTTTGTTTTTTTCTCCCAGATTTTTGCCTTCCAACTTTGGCCACATTTATTTTGTTTGTTCAAAACCTTTATAATTTCACAAAATAAAAATTATTCATTTTATTTCCCACATTCCTCTCATAAACTTTTTTCTTTATCCATAGACCTGACAGATAAAAATTTCCATGCTCCACTAGCTTATTTGTGATATCACTCTATGTCTAAATCAATTATTCATTTTAACTTTACTTTAGTATATGGTGTGAAAAGTTGGTCCTGTCCTAATTTCTTCCTGGAAATTTTTGTCAAATCATGAGTTCTTACCCCCAAAGCTTAGCTGTTTGGGTTCATTGAACATTAAGTTGTTAAGGTCATTTACTGCTATTTATTTACTACTTAATCTATTCCTCTGATCTATTTCTTAGCCAGTACCAGATTGTTTTCAGGAAAACTTGTATTGCTAGACTGCCTTCCTTCATATTTTTTCATTAATTCCCTTGATATTCTCAAACTTTTGTTCTTCCCAAAGAATTTTGTTATAATTTTCCTAGCTCTCTAAAGTAACTTTGGTTATTTGATTGGTATGACATTGAAGAAGTAAGCTAATTTACATAGAACTGTCATTTTATTATATTGGCTCAGCTTCTTGTGAGCAATTAATATTTCTTCAATTATTTACTCTGACTTTATTTGTGTAAAAAGTACTTTGCTGTGTTCATAGTGTTCCTCGGTTTGTCTTGACAGATAGATTCCCAAATATTTTATATTGTGTTGTAATGGGAATGGGAATTTGAGGGTAGTTATTTTAAATGGAATTTATCTTTCTATCTCTTGCTTCTGGACTTTTTGGGTGATATATAGAGATGCTGATGATTTTTTTGTTTTATTTTATATCCTGCAACTTTGCTAAAGTCATTGTTTCAACTAGATTTTTAGTTATTCTCTAGAGTTCTCAAAGTATACCATCATATAATCTGAAAGAATGACAGTTTTGTTTCCTTATTGACTATTTGTAAAACTTCATTTGTTTTTTTTTTCTTCTCTTACTGCTATAGCTGGCACTTCTAATCCAATACTGAATAATAGTGGTTATAATGGACATTCTCACTTCACCTTGGATTTTATTGGGAAAATTTCTAGTTTATCCCTATTACAGATAACATTTGATCTTGATTTTAGATAGATACTACTTATTGTTTTAAGAAAGACTCCATTTATTCCAGTGCTTTCTAGTGCTGTTTTTCTTAATAGGAAAAAGTATTATATTTTGCCAAGAGATTTTTGGCATGTATCAATATAATCATATGAGTTTTTTTGCTTTATTATTAATATTTATAGTTTTCCTAATATTGACTCCTGGTATAAATACTACCTAATTTAGAGTATTATCTTTTTTAATATATTGCTGTAATCTCCTTGTTAATATTTTTAAATGTTTGTGATGACATTCATTAGGGAAATGGGTCTACAGTTTCCTTTTTCTGCTTTTCCTTTCCCTGGATAAGGTATGAAAACCACATTTGTGTCATAAAAGGAATTTGGCAGGACTTTTTTTTTTTACCAATATGTCAAATAGTTTATATAATATTGGGGTTGGTTGTTCTTAAAAGTTTTATAGAATACACTTGTAAATCCATCTGGTTTGAGGAATATTTTTCCCCCTAGGAAGCTCATTTGTGGCTTCTTCAATTACTTTTTCTAAGAGAAGGTATTTTAAATTCTATTTTCTCTTCTGTTAATCTGGGCATTTAATATTTTTATAAATATTCATTTATTTCACTTAGATTGTAAGTTTTACTGGCAAATAACTGGGTAAAATAACTTCTAATAATTGCTTTAGTTATATCTTCCTTGTTGATGTAATCACCTTTTTCATTTTTGAGACTAGTAAGTTTGGTTTTCTCTCCTTTTACAAATCCAAGTATCAATGATTTTATCTATTTTATTTTTTCACAAAACCAAGTCTTATTTTTATTTATTAGTTCAGTTTTTTTTTTTGCTTTCAATTTTAGTAATCTTTCCTTTGATTTTTGAGATTTCCATTATGGTGTTTAGTTGAGGAGTATTAATTGGTTCTTTTTCTGTGTTTTTTTTAAGTTGCCTGCCCAATTCATCAATCTACTCTTTCTCTCCTTTATTGATGGATGTAAAGATATGAATTTCCCCTTAAATATGGCTTTGGCTGAACCCCACAAATTTTCTTGTCTCATTGTTGTCATTCTCTTTAAAGAGATTAGTGATTGTTTCTGTGATTTGTTGCTTGACCTACTCATGCTTTAGAATTATATTATTTTCCAATGGATTTTTAATATATGTTTCCACTGTCCTTTACTGAATGTTATTTTTATTGCATTATGATCCAGAAAGGGCGTATTTAATATTTCTGCTTTTCTACATTTATTTTTGAGGTTTTAATGCTCTTATACATGGTCAATTTTTTTGAATGTGACATGTACAACTGAGAAAGAAGTATAATCCTTTCTATTCTTATTCAATTATCTCCAAATGTCTACCATATCTTACTTTTCTAAGATTCTATTCATTTCCTTAACTTCTTTCTCATTTATTTTATGGTTAAATTTATTTACCTCTGAGAGGGAAAAGTTTTAGCCTGTCAGTAGTATAGTATTAATTTCCATGTCCTCCTGTGATTTATTAGAAATTTTCTTTAAGAATTTGAATATTATGCCCTTTGGTGGACATATGTTAAGTACTGATATTACTTTATTGTCTGTGGGCCTTTTAGGAAAATATAGTTTCTTTGCCTATCTCTTTTAATGAGGTCTATTTTGTTTTTGCTTTGTCTGACATCATGAATGCTACCTCCTCCATTTTTTACTTTAGCTGAAGCATAATAAATTCTGTTCCAACCCTATTTTAGCTCTCTCTGTCTTTTTTTTTTCCAAGTATGTTTCTCATAAAAAAAATGTTGTTGAATTCTGGCTTCTAATTCATTCTGCCATTTGCTTCTGTTTTATGACTGATTTCATCTCATTCACATTCATAGTAATGATTACTAACTGTGCTTTTCCCTCCATCTTGTTTTCTTTAGCTTATAATTCTTTCTCTTTTTATCCTGTTCATCATGTAAAATCTGTCTTGTTCTTGACACCTCTTTTCTTTTATTTGCCCTTCTTATTTATCATCCCCCTTCTCCTATTGCCTACTTTACCTGCTTCCCTGTTGTATAATTTAGATTTCCATACCTAATGGAGTGTGTGTGGGTAGAAGATGGAGATATATATATATATATATATATATATATATATATATATATATATATATATACACACACACACACACACATATATACGTATATATATAGACACACACTTACATACATACATGCACACATATACACACATATGTATATATGCATATACACACATACACATATATATACACATATATATGGTGTATATACATATATGTTCTTTTTTAACCATTTTAGAGAGTGAGCTTCAAGTATTACACCCCGCATTTTACCCTCCATTGTAAAAGCTCTTCCTTGTGCATCTCTGTTATGTGAAATGAATCTCCCCATTCAATTTATGTGTTTAAAAATGTTTGTTGGTTGATTGAGTGACTGAATGATTAACCAATATTACCCCCCTTCAAGGAGAGGAATGGTAGACTAGATGAGCAAAATGAAGCATACATTATCAGACATACCCAATGGGTTGGTTCACTTTGCTTAACTATTTGTCTTTGTCAAGGGGCAGGATGATATGGTAGAGCACAAGCCTTAGAGCTGGCAAGACCTGGGTTCAAGTACCACCTCTGAGAAATACTGGTTATGTTACCCTGAGTAAGGTGTTTTTTTCTTTTTTCAAGTATCTCAGAGCTCCAGACAACTCTGTAAGATTTAAATGAAAGGACAATGGCTGATCTGTATGTTAGATGGAGTTCTCTCACCACTGAAATCATAAGTCTGAGTATGGGATAAACTAAGAAGTAATAGAAATGTTTAAAAAATATAATAGTAAAGTGGTTTTTGAAAAAGCAAAAGGTATTTCTACTACTAAGGAAAGATCTTATCATTTGAGCAGATAAACATGCCTAGTTTAAAATCTACATTTAATAATAATCTTTAATGTTAACATAATATTTTATAGTTATAAAATTCTTCCATAATTATTAAAGGTTCTCACAATAGATGGTAGATGGTACAATTATTAGCATTCTAATTTTAAATAAAATGACACTGAAGCACAGTGAAAAAGAAAGTATTTCCCCAAAATGACACATCTATTACATGGAACAGTCTGAACTAGAATCTTGGTTTACTTACACCAAGCAAAAGATTGTTTCTACTCTATAACACTTTCTAGGCACTGAGTTCCTCACCAGGAAAATGAGTTCAGATATAGTTGGGACAAGATGACCTCTAAAGTCATATTCAAGTCTAAGGCTATGTTTCCATAATGTCCAGCCAAAAAAAAATATCAATGACAGATGCCTCTGTTAAGGAAGCAATAACATGTAAATATCTGTGTCTCCTGAAACATTCAATGAAATAAACTCCTGAAATGTAAGAAGTATGGTGGTTTGTTTATGTTTCTCATGGCACCAAGAAGTTCTTAGAATCTGTTCAAAGAAGTTATCACTTACTCTCTTTGGGAAGAAAGCCCCAGGATGATGTCATTGGGTTGAAGCTCATGTTCCAAACAATGGAAACTCATAAACACTTTTTTCTTGGTCAGATTGTCCCTTGGAAGAACTTGTCTTTTTCACAGGAATCATAATTCAGGTTGTGCCTAGAGATACATCTCATCACAATTGTTCTGTCCATGAATAGAATACCTACCCAACTTTTAGATATAATTTCACGATCCAGTCATGCTTATACTAAAAGCAGATAAGTGCATTTTAAATGTATAATGATTTATTGGTGGCTCCTCAGGCTTCACCATCTAGCATTGAATAGAGTTTATCAGTAAAATTCAGACAGTAGAGGAGAATTACTCAGAGAAAAATCTCTCTCCCTACAAAATCCCATGATGGATTTTTTTTTTCAACAAAATCATTTTATCTACTTTTTTTATTGTTGCAAAAGTTTTCACAAACTCATTTCTCATCAGGGGCACATCTCCCCACCAAACTCTTCTGCTGAACTTAGTGAAACCCTTGATGCTTCATTTATCTTCATCTATTTGATTTAGAAGGCCTTAATATTAACTATTATGGACAACAGGCGCTCTAGTCTAGACATTTAGACTTTTTCCCAAGAAGAACCCCTGTTGTTCTTAAAAATTCACATCCACTTAGTCTAGTCTCAGAAAACAATAGCTTTGACATCTAGAGGTGTGGAAACAAAATTTAAACAGATCTTGTAAAATGGTCTCAAAGCAAGTTCAATATGCATAAAAGCTTCCACTAAAAGAAGGCAGGAGGGAAAGAGAAAGGGAGGAGATGGAGAGGGAGAAGGAAAAAGAAGAGGGGAGAAGGAGACAAAGGAGAAAGAAGGAGGGAGACAGAGATGGGGTAGAGGAGAGAAGAGAAAAGAGAGACAGAAAGATGGAGATAAAGAGCAAGAGTGAAAGAAAGAGAAAGAGAGAGAGAGAAAGGAGGAAAACAAATACAGAGAGACAGAGATAGAACAGAAATCACACTAAATTACAGAAAGAAATTATTTCCTCATAAAAGCTTAAGGCCTGGAAAGATAATTTGTTTATTTTATTCTGGTGAAAAATGAATAAAGAAAAGTACAAAAACTCCCAGTGCTAGTTTAATGGCCTAAAAGCAACAACAACAAAACCAAGACTGACCAGTGTTTTAGTGGTATCACAATCACAGCAACCCAAACTTTCATCGCTGCTTAATTATAAAAAATAAAAACATCTAAGTAAACTTGTAGGTTAATTATACCTCATTAAGTCATAACCCTGCAGAAACTACTATTATAATTATAAATGACCAGTTATGTTAGTTAACAGAAACAGATATTATTTATTTCTATGCCTTCCTTCAGGACACTCATCACCTCTCTGTTGGACTATAGCAATAGCTTCCTGAGTAGTTTCCCTGTCTCAAATCTCTCCCTTCTCCAATCAACCCTCCATACAACAGTTTAAGTTATTTTTGCCCTAAATTACAAGTGTGACCACTTCACCCCTTACTCAATGAACTTCAATGTCTCCCAATGGCTTTGAAGATCCAATATAAATTATTCTCTTTAGTTTTACAGCCATTTATAATCTTTTTCCAACCTACTTTTCCATCTTTGGTATCACACATTTTGCAACCCATTCAGACTTGCTTTCATGGTGTACCTTGCACACGTAACACTCTCTCTGCCTCCCCCTTCCCTACTTTCTGCTTGCCCCATATACCTGAATGTATACCTTCCTCTCCTCAGCCTCTTAGAATCCCTAGTTTTCCTCAAAATTTGGATCACATTCTGTCTCCTACATGAAGCCTTTCCTGACACTTTGAGCTGCTATTGCAAATTAATTTATATTTGTTTTGCATATATGTATATGTGTATATGTTACATATATGTACATGCATATTTTATATGCTCTTATATGTGCATATTATCTCCCTTGGTAGAATGCAAGCTCCCTCAGGGTAAGTACTGTTCCATTTTTGCATACACACATTCAGAATTTCATACAGTACTTAATGCATATAGGTTTATAATAAATGCCATTAGATTAATTTCCACCAAAAAAAGGCTAATCTAAGAAGTAATATATAGTGTTCGTTTATATAGGTTCTATTGCCTGTTTATACATTGACTTTTAAGCCCTAAGCTTTCATTATTTTTTTTTACCCCTTTGCCTTTTTCTCCAATATGAAGTCATTTTCTTCAAGCGTCTTTACTATTAAGATAAATGATAATATTAAATAGCAGATGATGGATCTACATTTTTTTAGCATGAGAAACTCTGTCCACAAACACAGAAAACAACTCATCTTAGATTTAACTGCTAACCCCAAGGAGTTCCTGAGGTTTTAGAGGTGAAATATCTTGGCCAGTGTCACACAACTCACATGCAAATCAGTTAGGAATTGAACCTGATTCTTTGCAACTCAAAACCCAGCAACCTATCTGATCTGGAATTCTATGTTAATTTAAAAAAACATTCAATTACGCAGCACTTAACAATTTTTTTATGAAAAGTATCACATTTAATCATCACAACAACCTTACAAGTCAGAGCAGAAATTGTTCTTCCCATTTTACAGAAGGAAAAACTAAGTTGCAGAAGGGTGAAGTCACTTGCTTGTGATCAGAGCTCATTGTAGCAGAGTGAAGTCTAGAATTCCAGTTTCCTCACTAATTTTTTCCACTGCATGCTGCCTTTCACACAACTCATTTATTTATGCTCATAGCTATTTTAGAAATAATAACTTCAGTCTTTCTCCCCTCACAATCTACACTGTTCTGTGTTGCCAGAACCCTCTTCCCAAAAGAGTTTTGTTTTATTTTTTGTTTTTTGTTTTTTTACCATCTCATGACTCTGACTCTACAAACTACAAAGGCTCTTTCCTGGGTATTGTCACAGTCCTTGCAATCAAGATTCCTCTGCCTAGCTTCCAAGGCTCTTTGTCATCTGGTCCTATATCTAACCCTAGTTCCCACTACTTCCCAATATGGACCACTTGCTCTTCATTAACCACTCTATATATCCTACTTAATATGTTCATTTCTGCCTCTGCTCATATCACCTGAAATGAAAACCTACTTCATTTTATCTGTTAAAATCTACCAAGCCTTAGTTAAGTCCCACTTAATCTGTGAAACCTTACCTAATGCCAGCAATGTACAAGTAAATGTTTAACAACAAGTTCTCTGGGAGGAGGAGGGAATATATGGACGACACACTTTTAAATTTTTATTTACATTTTCTTCATCTCTTTCTTAAACCTACACCAGGGATGGGAAACCTGTGGCCGAAAGATCACATGGGGTCCTCTAGGTCCTCAAGTGACTGAATCCAAACTTTGCTCTGTAAAGTTTGGATTCAGTTAAAGGGCTGCACTTAAGGACCTAGAGGGTCACATGTAACCTCGAGGGCACAAATTCCCCACCCCTGGTCTAGATAATCAAACAAAGAAATATATTAAGTCCTGCTTTGTATTTGCCAATTCCCAAACTATGAATACTTTGTCAAGAAAACCCAAAATGGGATCATGGAGAGTCAGACACAACTAAAAATAACTAGACAACAACAGTTAGCAGTCTTTCCAATGGCTAGAAATGACCAACATGTCAATTACAAACATGTCAATCATCAGAGCCTCTTCCTGGTTGCATGGTGCATTTAACCCCACCCCACACCTCTGTATATCCTGCTCACAACTATAAGTATCACTCCATAATATACAGAAACCTCATTCTTTTGTTCTGAAAAACCATTCCTCATGGTTCACTTCTTACTGAAACTTCAATCATCATGCAAAATCTCATTTGGTATGGGAATATTAACACCACGTGAACACTCTCTACCATAAACAGTAGCCATCATGTTCAGAACAGGTGTTGTTACAAAAGCTTATTTGTGAGTTGAGTGTTTGGAATAGAAAATACCCCTTCAACAATACTGTAAAAACCAGGACCTGGGAGTAAAAGATGTCCACACCTGTGATGTCCTTGATACAAGAGTCTCTGTATTGGTGGATATTCACCAATATAGATCAGCAACTTCTCTGTGATGTATAGTCTTCCCTCAGGCACTGCAAAGTTGACTGGCTTGCTATGGTCACGAATCTCATATATGTCAGTGGCAGAATTTGATCTCAGTTTTTCCTGACTTTTCTCTACCACTGTTCCTTCTCTACAAAAATTCATGTTCAATGTTGTGGTATGTGATTATGATGAATACTATTGTGCTATAAGAAATGATGAGCAGGATGCTATAAGAAAAACCTGGAAAGACTTACGTGGGTTGATGCAAAGTGAAATGTACTATGTACAAAGTAACAGAAATACTGTAAAGTGATCAACTATAAATGACTTAGATATTCTCAGCAATACAACGATCCAAGAAAACTCTGGAGAACTTATGAGGAAAATTGCTATCCATACCCAGAGAAAGAACAGATGGCATCTGAATACAGATTGAAGCATGTTTTTTTCAAATGTTTTTTTTTTTAATTTTTCTTGAGGTTTATTTCTTTTGTATGCTTTCTTTTACAACATGACTATGGTTGTATTGTGCATAACTACACCTGTATAACCTATTTTGAATCACTTGCCTTCTTAATGAAGTGGGGTGGGGAGGGAAGCAGGGAAAAATTTGGAACTTAAAGTTTTAAAAACAAGTGTTAAAATATTTTTACATGCAACTGAGGAAAATAAAATACTAAAAGATTAAAAAAAATTTTAAATTCATGTTGTCAATGTCAATGGTAGGAAGGTTCTCAGGTTACCTCCTAAAGGCCTATATGATCCATAATATGTCTTAATTGAGAATCAGCCAGGTATAGTGTAGAGAAAGCCAGGTTCTTAAGTCATAAAGATCTGGTTTCCAATCTTGCCTCTAACAAATACTAGCCATAAGACTCCGGGTAAGTCACTTAACTTGGTGCCCAAGGTATCTCTTAAAGACTGTAAATTGGAAAACAGTTGCTCATCTGCCTTGGTGGAGAAAATTTTCTCCTTGGAAGCTCCCTATACCAATGAAAACACAAGTTTAGCTTCATCTCTCTGTCCCTCCCCCCTGCCAATGACTTAACTTTGATACTGTTAATTAAAAAATATTTATTAGTCACCTGATGTGTGCCGATACTTCTAGTATTGAACAAAGTACTAGAATCAAGGTAGTAGGAAGGGGGAAGAATGATGAAGGGAAAGGAAACAAAAAGGAAGAATCAGAAGGAAGTAAGAATTTTGACCTACTTTCCAAAGGACAAATCACCTCTAGGCAGATTTTTTTTTTAAATCAGCTTTTTTGCACCCTCCCTACCTCTCTTAGATCCTCCCCACTTCCCCCTCAAAAACAACAAAATAAAGTGTAGCGAACAAATTCTACAGCAGGGAACAAAGGTACTTGATACTCATATAACACCTTCTTATCCCAAGATACATTGATCAGTTTCTATTTAAAGTAAAGGAATGTTTGGCATTCCTTTTCTTACTTCCCTCTCCAAAGACACCTAGATAGGGCAATTTTAAAACTGTGTCAGCAACTGAGAGACCAATATCCTGGGCCATGCCCAGAGAGGTCCATACCTAATGACTATCATTTACCAACTTCTCAGACTCATCACTTTAGTCAAATTTCCAGGAGCAACAATTCAGCTGTATCTACAACCTGTATGGCCAAACCTTCCATAAGGAGAACCAAGAAGAAAAACGCAGCTCATTTTCTGGCCTCTAAACAGAGATTCTCCATACAACTTTTACATGCTCCCTCATCAAATCTCACAAAAATAATAGCTGGCATTTATGTAATTCCTTGAGGTTTACAAAGCACTATTTGATCTTAACATCACAATAGCCCTAGAAGGTAAGATTTGTTTTTATAGGACCCATAATTGCATTGGTGTATGGACTTTCCATTTGAAAATTAATTCCATGAATGCAATTTTAAAAATGGATTTTGCTATCTTTTTTAACATTACTTTCTCTTCATAGCCTTCCAACTCCCCAACTCCTCTCCTAGAAAGCATTTTTTCTCTTAATAAGATTTCTTTTTTTAAAAATAAGAGAAAAATAGTCAACAAAAACAATTAACATAAAAATTAATGTAAAATGCAATGTTACATGGTTATACACCTATACAAAGGAGCAGGAGTTGTTATGTCATCTCTCTTCTTTGGGGTCTAGTGCATTATTAATAATTTGGAAGCACTTAGTTTCAAATATTTGATAGTGACTATTTTGGTCAGAGATGTAAAGTGGATATGAACAAGGCCTAAACATCTTTATTGAATTAATCAATTAATCAGGGGCATTGAACTTGAAGTGATAAGTCCTCAAAAGTCACAGGATTATGCTCCATAGGAGATGTTTTGGTATAGGTTGAGGAAATTTAGTAATATCCTCTGGGTCTGCTAGAAATTGCAGGCTGCATTTATACCCTAAGATTTTGAATGTCTAGCATCATAGAGGAAAGAACCATTCTGGCCAAGTTTCACAAAAGAAATTGCTTGATGGGGTGAAGGTAATGAGCCACATTCTTCCTCCTCCCTGCCTTGACTAGAGGAGAATTATGTGGATTTTGGAAGGTGGAAGAATTAAGACTTCTCACTAGTGTTCTACAAGCATCCCCAGAACAGCAGTAACTGGAAGAAGTATCTACATCAGAAGCTGTGGACAAATAACTCTCTAAGAAAAAGCAGCATTAGTACTATACAAGTAGCCCAGTAGAAAGCTACATCATACCAGAGGGCAATGCCTTCAAGATTCCAGGAGTTGTGAGTTACTCACCACATAGTATTGTACATTCTAATTTTGAACCTACTTTTCCCTGAACTCTCTATGTGCTTGTGGATAAGTGTATCCCAGTCTTTTATTTTTGGGCGGGGGGAGGTAGGAGAGTCTTATATCAACTAATTTTCCTCTACTAATTTAGTAAGTAGACCTTTAAAAATGATCATTTGGCTGACTAATTTATATTAACTATTAATTAATGGAATAAGCACAAAAGTACTCAAATACTTTTTTTTAGAACCTTAAGTACTAAAAACCTTCAGACCAATCCCACCTCTAAAATTCTTCTAGGCCTGCAGTGAGATAATCTCTGGTGATCTAGACTGCCAGTATGAATGGGCATTGGGACAGTAGCTCCAAAGCCTGTGCTACATTTATGTTGCCTTCTTGGTTCTGCTCGCTTTCTTTTGCATCAATTTATACGTCTTTTCATGCTTCTCTGTATTCTTCATGCTCACTGTTGCTTTAAAATACAAAAATATTTCATTGACTTCATGAACTACAATTTGTTTAGTCATTCCCCAAATGATTAACATCTACTTTGTTTCCAGTTCTCTGCTACCACACAAAGAGTTGCTATAAATGTTTTGATTTTTTTTTTGTCCATGACCTCCTTGGTCTATATGCCTTGCAGTGTAATCTATACATCAAAATGTATGGATATTTGGGAAGGTGGAAGAATTAAGACTTCTCACTAGTATTCTACAAGCATCCCCAGAACAGCAGTAACTGGAAGAAGTATCTACACTAGAAGCTGTGGACAAATAACTGTCTAAGAAAAAGCAGCATCAGTAATATACAAGTAGCCCAGCAGAAAGCTATGGATACAAAATGCTTTCCGTAATGGTTGTATCAACTCACAGCTGCATCAATAATATATATTAGTGTGCTTGCCTTTCCACAGCATTTCCACAACATTGACTATTCTAGTTTTCTATCTCTTAACCAATTTGAGGGCTGAAACTTCATTGTTGTTTTGATTTACTATTCTCTTGTTATTAGTGATTTCAACATTATTTAATGTGATTGTTAATAGTTTCTTCCTTTGAGAACTGTTTTTTCAGACATTTTGACCTTTTCTTTATAGGGAAATGGTTTTTAATTTTATACATTTGTTAGTTTTCTATTTATCTTGATTATCAAACTTTTGTCGGAGATAGCTGATATAAATTTTGTCTATAGCTTTGTTTCTTATTGTAGATGCTACTTTTGCTTGCACGAATGTTTTTCAATTTCACCTGATTATCTAGTTTATGTTTCAATTATTTCTAACCTTTATTTGGTTAAGAATTCACCCCAGATCCATAGCTGAGAAGGATACAAGACCTGCTTTTCTTCTAATTTTTCATTCCAATGCAGATGGGCATTGGCTTGCCAACTTATTGTCTTAGAGAGTAAGCTGAGGCACTGACATTAAATAAGTTAGCTAGGGTCACCCATCCATTATATATGAGAGGCAAAAGGACTCAATCATGAGTCCTCTTAATTTACAGAACTGGGATTATTATTCCTATTTTACAGATCCTCAAAGATGTACAGAGATTTGGGGCATGATAACAAAACTAATATCACAGGTAGGATTTGAACACAGGTTCCCCTGACATAGATTTCAGCACTTTTTCCACTATATCGTATTACATTTTACACTCCTCTATATGCTTGTCACGTTTTTCCTTTTATTACAGTAATCTATATTCTGAAGGTTCAGAACAAATGTGGAATTATGTATTCTAAATATCTAAGACAAGATTCAGATTATGAATCTATAAATTCAAATCAATAAGCACTTATTAAGCTATCCATGTTACCATGTTCAGTACTGAAAATAGGAGGATTAAATAAATCACAGGACTCTCTACAAGGAGCTTACACTCTGGCAGGAGAGATGTGACAAAGATGTGACAAGTGAACAAATAATTATAATTCAAAATGGCAAATGAATATAAAGAATAGAAGCAATAATTAAAGATACATAGAGTGCATATAGAATGGCTAGGAAAGGAGATACACTAATACATTGTTAGAGCTGTAGATTGAACTATCGCTTCTGGAAGGAAATTAAAATCATTCAAGAAAAGGTTACTGAATATTTTAGACTCTTCTTTTTCTTAAAATAGTATTTTATTGTTTTCCTCAGTTACATGTCAAGAAAAGTTTTGCATCCATTTTTACAATATTTATGATTCCCTTCCTCCCCTCTCCTCTTCTGAAAATGGCAGGTAATTTAGTTTAGTTTATACATGTGCTATCATGTAAAATATATTTTCATATTAATCACAGCTGTGAAAGAAGAAACATATCAAATGGAAAAGAAAACACAACAGATATACAGTAAGTGAGAAAAATATACTTTGATCTGCATTCAGAGTCCATCAGTTATTTATCTGGATATGGATGACATTTTCCTTCACGAGTCCTTTGTACTTCATGAGGGGTGGAGAATCTATGGCTTTGAGGGCACCTGTGGCCCTCTAGGTCCTCAGATATGATCCTTTGACTGAATCCAAACTTCACAGAACAAATTCTCTTAATAAAAAGATTTCTTCTGTAAAACGTGCACTCAGTCAAAAAGTCACACCCAAGGACCCAGAAAGCCACACGTGGCCTTGAAGCCACAAGTTCCCCACCCTTGTAACTCATGTTGCTGAGAAAAGCTGAGTGAGTCATTCATGGTTGTTCATCACACAATGTTGTTAATACTGTATACAATGTTTTCTTGATTCTGCTCATTTCATTTTGTATCAGTTCATACAAGTTTTCCAGGTTTTTCTGAAATCCATCTGTTTTTCATTTCTTATTGCACAATAGTATTCCATTTCATTCATATAACACAGTTTGTACAGCCATTCCCCAATTAATGAGCATCCCCTCAGTTTCCAATATTTTGCCACCATGAAAAAGGATGTTATAAATATATTTGCATATTTATGTAATTTTCCCTTTTTATGATCTCTTTAGGACACAGATCTAGCAGTGGTATTGTTGGATCAAAGGCACTGTCTGATAACCCTTTGGGGATCATTTCCAATTGCTCTCCAGAATGGTTCAATAAATTCACAAATCCACCAACACTACATTATTGTCTCAATTTTCCCATATCTTCTCCAATATTCATCATTTTCCTTTTTTGTCATATTAGCCAATCTGACAGGTGTGAGTTAGTATCTCAGAGTCATTTTAATTTGCTTTTCTCTAATCAAAAGTGGTTTAGAGCACTTCTTCATATGCCTACAGATTTCTTCATCTGAAAACTGTCTATATATATCCTTTGACCATTTATCAATTGGGAATTGTTTGTATTAATAAAAATTTGACTCATTTCTCTATGTATTTGAGAAACAAGGTCTTTGTAAGAGTCACTAGTTGTAAAGACTGTTTCCCAGTTTTCAGTCTTCTTTCTAATCTTTGTTGCATTGGTTTTGTTTAAATGCTTTTTAATTGAACATAGTCAAAATCATCTATTTTTCACATAATAATAATAATAATAATAATAATAATAATAATAATAATACTCTTTTTCTCTTGTTTTTTCATGAATTCTTCTCTTCCCCATAGATCTGACAGGTAGACTATTCTAATTTTCCCTTGTAATTTGCTTATGGTTTTACCCTTTTTGTCTAAACCATATGCCCATTTTGAACCTTTTCTTTGTACACTGTGTGAGATGTTGGTCTATACCTAATTTATGTCTTACTCTTTTCATGTTTTCCAAGTTTTTTTTCTAAAATAGTGCATTCTTATCCCCAAAGCTGGGGTCTTTGGGTTTATCAAATACTAAGTTACTCACTCTGCTATCTGCTTCTGTCTTATGGGAGAATTCATCACATTCACGTTCAAAGTTACGTGAATCTCCCTCCCTCCTATTCTTCCTACATTTTGTCCTCTCTCTCCATTCACCCTTTCCCTCATCACTAATGTTTCGCTTCTGCCTATCATCTCTCTTATCTGCCCTCTCTTCTGTCAGTTCCCATCCCCCACCCTTTATTTAATCTCCTCATCTCCTACTTTCTGTCAGGTAAGATCAATTTCTATATTCAACTAATTGTGTATATTATTCCCTCTTTAAGCCAATACTAATAAGAATAAGGTTCAAGCAATGCTCATTGCCAATGCTGCCATCTTCCTCTACACTGTAATAGGCCTTTTGCACCTCTTCATATGAAATAATTTATCCCATTCTGTATCCATTGAACTCTTCTTTCTCATCCTTTAATTTCTCTCTCTGTCTCTCTCTCTCTCTGTCTCTGTCTCTCTCTCTCTCCACACACACACACACACACACACACACACACACACGCGCGCGCGCGCACACACACGTTCCTTTTAGCTGTTCTATTAGTTATACATTTTTTTAAAAATTTCAAATAACACCTACCGGTAAATAGTTTAGCTTTTTTGAATCCCTTATGTTTTCTTTTCCCCTTTTTACCTGTTTAAGCTTCTCTTTAGGTCTTGATATTAGAGATCAAATTTTTCATTAGTTCTGGTTTTCTCTTTATGAATGCTTCAAATCCTTCTATTTCTTTGAATGAACATTTTCTCCTCTGATGTATTATGCTTAATTTTGCTGGGTAAGTGATTCTTGGTTGTAGTCCTAGCTTTGCCTTCCAGAATATCATGTTCCATAACCTCCTGTCCTTTAATATTGCTGTTGCCAAGTCCTGTGCAATCTTGATTGCAGCTCCCTAATATTTGAATTCTTTATTTCTGACCACTTGTAGCATTTTTTTTCCTTGATCTGATACTTCTGAAATTTGGCCATAATACTCTTTGAAGTTTTTAATTTTGGGATCTGTTTCCTGAGGTGATTGGTAGATTCTTTCAATGCCTGTTTTACCCTCTAGTTCAAGGACATCAAGGTGGTTTTCCTTGATAATTTCTTGTAAGATACTGTCCATGTTATCCTTTTGATCATGCCTTTCAGGTAGTTCAATGATTCTGATATTGTCTCTCTTGGATCTGTTTTCTAGGTCAGTTGTTTATTTTTTTTTCTTTTTTCCCATGAGGTATTTCACATTTTCTTCCATTTTTAAAAATTCTTTTAATTTTGTTTGATTGTTCTTGATATCTTATAGAGTCATTAGCTTCAACTTGTCAATTCTAATTTTTAAGGTATTGTTTTCCTCAATTAGTTTTTGTATTTTCTTTTCCATTTGGCCAATTGTACTCTTTAAGGAGTGGTTTTCTTCAGGAGATTTTTGTATCTCCTTTTCCATTTGACCAGTTCTACTTTTAAAGCAATTTTCCAAGCTATTGACTCTTTTCATAATTCTCTTGCATCAATCTCATTTCTTTTCCCCATTTTTCTTCCATCTCTCTTACATGATTTTAAAGTTCCAAAGAGCTCTTCCATGAGTTCTTTCTGGGTTTGAGACCACTTACCATTTTTCTTTTCAGTTTTGCCCCTAAGTGCTTCAACATTGTTGTGATTTTGTGTCTTGATCTTCCCTGTCACCATAATAACTTTCTCTGGCTGAATTCTTTGTTGTTGTTGTTATTTGCTCATCTTTTAAAATTATTATTTCACCCTTTTCCTTTCTTTTAAATTTGAGCTCTGCTTCCAGAGTAGAAGGGACACTGTCCCAGGATTCTTGTGCCAGTGCCTGCAGGCAACAGCTGTTTACCTAGTGCTGCACTGATGATGCTGCCCTGAGGCCTATGGGGGATCTTCTTCTGTAGTGCTATACTGAGAGGATGGAGTGCAGGTGACTAGTGCTGCTGGAGACTGCAGAAGACTATCAGCTTGCCTGGTGCTGAACTGGGGTCATACTGGTTGTGTCTGGAGTATGCTGAGTCCCAGTGGACTGTTTTTCCATTTCCATGGGGCTACCCTGAAGCATGTGGTGTTCTGACCTCTAGAGGCTGCCTGTTTGCTCAGAACTGTGCTAAAGCATTTGGAGGTCTGGCTGCTAGAGGATGCCTATTTGCTCAGAGTTATAATGAAGGACATGGTCATCCTTGAAGCTGGAGTCTGCTGGTTCCCCTGGCTATACTAAGGCATATAAGGGTCCTAGTGTTGATATTTGCCCATTTCACCATACTGGCACTCAGAATCTCTCATTGATTTACTAAGGTGGAGTTTGCTGCTGGCTTGTTGGGACACTTCATATTCTGGACAATGCTCCCCTTCTACCCAAGTGAGATGGACCTTTCTTGCCAATCTTCCAAGTTTCTTGCAATAAAAGATTGTTTCATGGCATCCTTTTGCTGTTTTTGCAATTCTACAATTTGTTTGGGGGGTCTAATTTATGCTTATTTGGAGGCAAATATGGGAGAGTTACACTGATTTACTGCTTACTCCACCATCTTGACTCCTGGAAGTCCTCTGCAGTTTTATATGCTTTTTGACCCAGGTACTTATTTTTTCCCCTTGGCAGATACTCCAAAGAAGAAAATGAAAGGGAAAAGTCCCATATATATACCAATACATTCATGGCTATACTTGTTATGGCAGCAAAAAAAAAAAATCAGAAGTTGACACTGGCCAATTAGGAAATATTTGAATAAATTATGGTATATAAATGTAATAAAATATGATATTCCATATTAAACGACAAATAGGAGTAATTCAGAGAAATATGTGTATTAATAAAGAATGAAAGTACAAATAAAATGCATTCAATCATTCAGGAATATTGTCTTACTTGGACTCCCAGGAACACATTACATCTCTATTCTCTATACCTTTTCAATGGCTATCCATCATGTTTAGAAAGTTTTGTTCCTCCCTGCCCCAACATGCCACTCAATTTCTCTCATTTCCTTCAATACTGAGCTCAAAAATTGCCTTTGTCTACTCTATAGGTTTTTGTTATATGTATTTATTTATTTCCATGTCATTTTTTCTCCTCTAGATTATAAATTTCATGAAGATTTTCATTTGTATCTCTAACATCTAGCACAGTTCCTGACCCATTATAAGTACTCAAAAAATGTTTGCTGCCTGATTAATTTAATTACTATTATATGAGAAAGGAAGGCCACACTAAAAGACATCAGAATTACGAATAATTGTATAACCAATCTTGATTCCAAAGGACTGACATGAAAATATTTCCCTCTACTGGAATCAAGATTGGTTAGAGAATATTTATTTTGTCTAACTGATAAAAAAATAAATACAGTTGAAAACCTCAGAGTGGTAGGATCACTTTCAAGTGTACAAAATCACTTCAAGGCAGGTTAGAGATGGCTCCCACTCAAGTTAGACCTTGAAAGAAGAGAAGGATTTATATGAACTGAAGCTGGGTAAAGTGAGCAGAACCAGAAGAACATTGTTCACGGTAACAGCCATAGTGTACAATGACTGATTTTGATAGACTTAGCCCTTCTCAGCAATGTAAGGACGTAAAACAATTCTGAAAGACTCATGATGGAAAATACCATCCACATCCAGAGAAAGAACTATGGAGTTGGAATGCAGAGAGAAGCAGATCATTTTCTTTTTTGTTTTATTTTGTTTTGCTTTTTTTTCTTTCTCATGGCTTCTTCCATTCATTATAATTCTTCTATGCAACATGACAAATGTGAAAATGTGTTTAATATGAATGCATATGTAGAGTCCAAATCAGATTGCATGCCATCTTGGGCAGGGAGGTGGGAGGTAGGGGGAGAAAATCTAAAACTTATGGAAGTGAATATTGAAAACTAAAAATAAATAAAGTTTAAAAAAAAGAAAGAAGAGAAGGATTTAGACAGAGGAGAGGTAGAAAGGGCATTCCAGATACAGGGGGGGAATATTGCCTTTTAGTGGGATAAGTTCCTTGAAGGCAGGGGCCAGATCCTACTTATTTTTAGATCACCCCATCCCCAGGGCTAAGCACAGTGAGTTTATATAAAAGTTTGCATAATGAATAAGTGAAAGGATGGATGGCTGGATAGATGGACCTCTCTTAAGGAAAAGACAACTACTGTACATAAGCCTAAAGTATAATTTCATCTCTCACTTTTCTGACCAGCAGAGGCTGATAGGAAACTTTTAATGAGAGTAAAATGCAACAGGATTCATTTACTGTGCTGTGCTGCTTTACGCTGTGCAAGCACCTTTTTAAATAGCACTTTTTAAAAAAACAGTTGAAAAAGTAGGATTCTGAAATAAATGAGGGAAAAAATTTAAATTAAGAAAAAAAGAAAAATCACAAGGCTGGGCTGCCAACTCATCCGTCCAGAGCCGAGTGCAAAAAGCAAGTAAAATACGGCAGCTGGTGCTGTGCCTGAACTGTAAACAAGGTGTGGAGATGAAATTGTTATTTATTGCATTTGAGGTCAGAGAGAAACTGCTGTACATCAAAGGCAGGCTCATCCCACCCCAGGCTCATTCTTAATACAGGTCACTGACAAAGCAATCTTCGTTAATACCTTTCTAAAGCACCAACTCTCTGCTACCAAACATGCAGCACTTATTTTTATTCCCAAATAATGAATGCAGCTTCATTTTCTAATTATGTAGCTGTGGAACATGGTTTTGTTAGCTGGGCTCAGCCTAACAGAAGACTTTTCTAGGAGTTGCAATGAGGTATACCAGTGGCTCAGAAACAATTTTTCCCTGCTAACTAAAAAAAATAAAGGGCTAATACCACATTTCCATCTAAATAAGACCATTTTTTTCTTCTTGCAAAGGATGGGAACTTTCTTTTTTGAAAAAACTTTAAATGACCAAGAAATTTGTGATGTTTTCCAATTGGGAAGCAGATCTAAGCAGGATGAGAGGGCAAGCTTTTTGGTTTGAAACCTCATCTTCAATAATGAAACACATTTATATCATAGGCACACTCAATTGAAGCAAAGTTTGTCACTTTTTAGTTCAGGCTTTTATATGAATGATTCAGTAAACCAACAAGCATTTCTTTAGTGCCTACTGTATGCCTGGTACTAAGCTAGGTATTAAGGATATAATGCCAAAAATAAAGTAGTAGCTCCTGTCCTAAGGAAGATGGCAATCTTCCAGAGGGGACAATATGTACATAAATAAGGATGTGCAAAAAAATGTACCCAAAAATACAAGACTGAATTTTTAAGAGAGAGTTGGAGCATTAGAGAAAGCTTAATGAAGAAGATGTAGCTTGAACATGATGTACATGTTTGGGGGGGGGAGGGTGGATGGATATTTAGGGAGGGATACTACCACTCACATGTGAATCTTATGCACAGCTAAATCTCAATGCCCCTTACCAATTTTCTGGCCCATAAGGAAATAGTTTTTGATAAAATTGTTCATCTCCCAAAGATGTTCATCAAATTATTGTTCTAGCTTTCTTTGTATGTCCAGCACTTATTATGGTGCCTGGTACATAGTAATTGTTTAATGAATGTGTGTTGATGATGATTTCATGCATTTCTTCAGTGAATAATTGGGTAACCAGTAATGTACCACACTAGGTACTCTGAAAATACAAGGCTAAATCAAATAATTAGTAAGTATTTTTTGAAATTCACTTGAACATTTGATTGACTGAAAGACCAGTGATTTCATCAGCCCTAGAGTTCTCCAGGCATGGAGATTATTTCTTCCAATGTAGATCTTACCTATGAATTAATATAAGTACAAGAGAGATGATCTGATGCATACATACATCAAATGACTTGCAGAACATCACAGAACTAGTGTAAGAATCAGAAGTAAAGCCAGGTCTTCCTGTCTCTAAACACAGAATTCTCTCCATTATACCAGCAGTGTCAAGCAACAGACAGTAGCCACAAACTCCCAAGGACCATCTTGAACTAGATTAAAATGTAATTGGTAAATATTTAACAAAATAAATTAAAATAAAAATAAATTTAACAAAATAAATAAAAATCAGTCATTTTTTGTTTCTTTTTAACTCTTCATGACCCCATCTGGGGCTGTCTTGGCAGAGATATTAGAGTTGTTTGCCATTTTCTTCTCCAGCTCTTTTTATAGATGAGGAAACTCAGGTAAACAGAGGTAAGTGACTAGCCCAACATCACTGTAAGTGTAGTCTGAAGCCAGATTTGAACTCAGGAAGAGGAGTCGTCCTGACGTCGGGCATTGCACTCTATCCATTGCCCTACTTGCTGATGCCTACCATCCCTCAATAAAATACATTACAGAAAATGTTACTATATGGTTTTCTAAATCAATATAGCCTGTAGTTATCCTTATATATGGTTCAATGGCTGCTGTTTCTATTTGAGTTTGACACTACTGGACTATACAATGCTGCCACTACACTATGAGCACAGAGTCCAGAAAAGTAAAAGAAGAATATCTTGCCTTTAAGAAGGTTTTAACATTGGTAGATAGACAAGAATTTGCTACATAAAATAATGAGTGAGGCCAATCAGTGTGTTGATTTTATTTGTACCCTTCTTATTTTGATTCTTCTAGGAGTTAAAGGTAGAAGGAGCCTCAGAGAACTACTATCTACCCCACCCACCTCATTTTATAGATTTGGAAACTAAGGTCCACAGAGGAGAAGTGACTTTCCTAGGATCACACATGTAGAGTAAGGAATAGATTCAAACTCAAGTCCTCTGACTGCAATTTCATCATTCTTTCTATTATTTCATCTGATTTCACAAGTTACCAAAGAGATTTGAACAGGACAAACTAGCAATTTCTAAACCATTTGGCATAATAGAGATAAAAGTTTAGGTATGAGAGAGCTTAGCCTGTTGGAGACTCATGACAGTGGCTTATCTCCACACCACCACCACCACCTTAGGTCCTTACTATAAGAATGTAAGGATTAGGGACTTTGTCAACATGGTCATACCCTCCACCAACTCAGATCACAACCCCTCCCCCATTTCTGAATGGAGAGCCGTTATAAATTGTTGTGATAGAAAAAAATCATTACACTGTGACTAAGCTGATAAGCCTTTCTGAATTTAGCTAGATTAAGCCCTCTAAGAACAGTCATCTAGTCCATCAACAGGTTCTTAAACCCCTCAAGGAGGAACTTTTCATTCTCTCCTCCCCTAGGTTCAAAGCCTAAGTAAACTAACCCAATATTCTCACTGCCCTGAAGGTCAAACTTGTCCTGAATATTCAGAACTGTAGTTTATAATGTCTTGTATGCTAATCAGATCTTGCAGATGTTCTGAATTATAGCAGTTTGACTTAATGAACTAATCACATGGCTTGTAAGCAAAATTAATACAACAGCAAAATGGTTTCTAAAAGAGGCAACAGCATTGAAAACCACAGGTTTTCTATTATTCTATTGCTGTCATTTTGTGATTCACAAGGTATTTATATCAGGTAATTATAACTATTACCATCCCATTTCTCATAATGCTCATGAAATTAACTAACATTCTTCTAGCAACACCTATATTTGGTAACTTTTGAAATTAAAAAAAAATATCTAGCAGCTCTGAATCCCATCAAAATGTCCCACAATCAAAAGTGAAGTGGAAAATTGCATTCTTACTCCCCTTCCCTCGATTCAACATTAAACTGGAAAGAAAGAAAAATTTCTGGACTTGTTTTTGAGCTAATCTTCATTTAAAGTCATTCAGGGGAAGAATGTCCTTTCCACTTGAGCCATGAAGTACAAAATGCAAAATCAGTAATCACGAAAATAGCTTTATGGCCCATAATTTCAGATATTTCTTTGTCCTTTTTTATACTGCTACAATATCACCATTGGTATCACTTCATCTCTTGCCCTCAAAGTTGCGAAACAAGAGAATTGGATGGTGTTAAAGTTGGTGTCACCTGAAGGATAACAACACAATTGAGGGACTAGATGTGTAGAGATTCAAGTTTGGAGGATCATGATTAACCTAAAGAATTTAAAGTATATGTAATACGAGGAGGCTGGGGAATACAATGACAAGATACTAGGGCTTCAAGTTGAATATATCTCTTATTAGTTGTGTGACTAATTGTAATTAATTTAATCTCTTTAAACTAGTTTTTTCATGTTCATATCAAAAATAATGATACTTGCCCTGCCTATTTCAAATGAGATAATGTAGGCAAAGCATTCTGCAAAGCCAAAATATTCAACTTTTTCTGATGTCATCTTTTTCAAAATTTCCTCCAACAAAGTAGATCATAGTAAATTCAAGCCTATCCTGTGGCATCCTTTTATATGCCCTACAATAAGTTCATTATAGGAGGTCTACCCTAGATGCTGGAGGTCTTCCTCAGTTTATACCAGGGGAGTGCTCCAGCTGGCTGCCTATTATTTTGCTCATTCTCATCATACATCCTCTCTTCCTATCATACAATTCCCTCATTACATTTTTAAATTTCTTTTCTTCAGTGTTCTTCATTGGTTAGGTGCTGTAGAAAAAAAAAATCTCAAAGCACTATGCAAATGTCAGTTATTTATTATTATTATTATTATTATTATTGCTATTATTATTCTCACAGGACTATCAGGAGGATCAGATGATAAGGATTGGTCACATGATTTGAAAACTATGAAACTGCAAAATTAGAAGGACGTTCTGAGATCATCTATTCCAACATCCACATGTAGCATCCATGTCCCTCTATTGCATTCCCAAAAGAAGCCATCTGGGGTGCACTTTATATGAAATGCATAGCGGGAAAAAGCATTCCATCCTGTTGCCACATAGTAAGAATTCTCTCTTATTGTTGAGTTGAAATCCCTTCCCTTGAAATTTCTACTCACTGGTTCAAGCTTTGTTTTCTGGAACTATAGAAATCAAGCTCAATTTCTCTTTCCCACACAGATTGTCAAGCATAAGGATTATTACAACTAATTTGAAAAGGAAGGAGGGAAGGGAGGAAGAAAGGGAGGTACTTCTCTTCTCATATATGACATAGAGGAGGTGCCTTTTTTTGTCTTTTTCCTTCCTTCAAATTTAATAAGAAAAAAAATATGATTAGAGGTAACTGGTGGCATAGTGTGGAAAAAGAACCATTAGAGGTAACTGGTGGCATAGTGTGGAAAAAGAACCATTGATGGTTTGTTATACAAGAATTTTGCTCATTAAATTGAATATAAGTATCATCCGGTTAATCAGAGGCTATCCTAAATGCTAGAGAATGCAATCTATCATGTGGAGAAAGTGCCCCCATTAACAAGATCACAGGTAACATTGAAGTGAAAGTAAATGAAAGGGACACATACATATTATAGTAATCATTACAGACACAGAAGAAATGACTTACGCAAAATAATGGCTACAAAAGAAGTTAAATTTGTACTTTACACTGTTCAAAACACTATCACAGACATTTCCTTAATTGATACAAAAACCATCCTAGATGGTACTATTATTACTCCCATTGGACAATCACGGATCCTGAGGCTCAGAGAAATCATGCTCTTAGTGACAACAACCTTGTTAATAAAAGCTAGACTTGAATGCAGATTTCCTGACTTTTGGTTCTTTTTCCAGTAAACAAAACTGTCTCCTTTCTAAGTGAATCTGTGATAGAGTAAGGCATTTTTATAGTTGGCTGTAAATTATAACTGTGGGAATTGGTGAATGAGTCAGAGATACTGGGTGGATACTGATTAACAGTCTTCTCATTCTTTCCTTTTCATAGGTAAAATGTAGCATATAAAGGAGTCCTTAGAGAACATACCTGACCTAAGCAAGTACTGTAGTATGGTCTTTTTCTTAAGGCTCTTGAAATGGTATGCAGACGTGAGCTTAGGAAAAGAGCAAACTAGCTTTTGACCTTGGATGAAAGTCAGGTTCAGAAACATAACAGAAAACTTTGTTTCTCCAGCTAAAGAAACATGTGGCTTCCAAATTGTAGCAAGTAAAGGAAAGAATCAGAGAGTAACCAGTGGTGTAGCATCATGGAATTTCAAAGTTGGAAGGAACCTCAGAGGCATCTAGCCAAAGCGATGCCTGAAAAAGAATCCTTTCTATGTGATAGCTGACAAGTCATCACCTGGCCTTTGTTGGAAGAGCTGACATTCAGGGAGTGATGGCAGTTTCAGGTAAAAATAAAGAAAAACAAATATGTGGATCTTTTTCCATGTAGTTCTTCTCTAGCTTTTCCCTTCAAGTCTCTTTATTATATGCCTGTGAACACACAGTATTCAGCATGCTTACAAACCTACAACTCTCTGATTGGGATCCCTTTCTGAAATCAGAAAACTTCATATTATAGAGGTCTTTGACACTGGCACATGGTAAAGGATTAAAGGATTGATTTCTATAGGAACCCTCCCGTTCTTTGCTTTTCCAGAGAACAAAGAAACCTATATATCTCACAATGGGTTTGTACGTGTCTGAAGCAACTCAGTTGGACTTTGCTATGGCCATAGGGCAACATGGTACCATTGTCTGTAAAGGGAATAAGCACAGTCTGTTGGAGTTTATTCTATTGATGTTTATGGTAATTCAGACACAATCCTGGTGAAATTTGACCTCTGCATATATATGGGATGGGAATAAGTTGAGAAAGACTTAATAAGGAAATGTATATTATTAGGAAGATCTTTGAAATCAGAATTTGGAAACCTGGTTTCTAAGTCCAGAAATTGTCAATAACTAGCTGTGTGGTCTTTGGCAAGCCACTTAATCCACCAATGACTTTATTTCCCTGTATATAAAATTGAGATAATGACAGCTCCCAACCAGCTTCACAGAGTTGTCATCAGGAGCAGATCCAACACCATGTGAAAGAACTGTGCAAATGGCAAAGCTTTCCTTTGAAAAGTACAAAATATTACACAAAGTAAGAACAAAGATCATTATTTTAAAAGCCGTGGAATTTTGAGCTGGAAAGGACCTCAGGGGTCACCTAATCCAACTCTCTTCATTTCACAGAGGAATCCACAAAGGAGATGAAATCATAGAGGGAAAAAGCAGTAGAGCCAGGATTAAAATCCAGATCCTATGCCTCCAAATCAGGTCCTCTTTCCAGTTCTCCCTGCTGCATATTGACCAGATTAATTTTTTTCAAGGAGTTTTTCAAGCATTTTCCCCCTGGTTTTCATTTCTGTAAGCAGATTGTGCAAATAACAAATGCTTGTTTAGCCATTAACGCAAGTTTGGCAAGACCTCTACTAGTAAACATTCAGTCCATTTCAAGTTACTCTCTATATTAATATTCGGTATACTTCAATATATCTTTCCTTCATACGGCTTGAGCACTTAATAAAAATTTTTTTTCATGCTCTCAGTCATTTATCTGTAATCTCAATGAAATGAATGCTCCCTACAATGATACAGAATATAATTTATCCACATCTTTCCATCCTGTGCAATTTTTGTTTACGTCTTCCAAAAAATCTTCCAGAGTGATCAGTCTAATGAGCTAGAGGCATTCTCTAGGTGAGACTTTTTTTTTTTTTAACATTTTTGGGTGTCACAAATCTCTTTGACAGTCTGCTGAAGTCTCTGGTCCCCTTGCCTCAATGATGTTTTAAAATGTAAAAGAAAAAGACAGAGAATTACAAGGGAAATAAATTATATTGAAATACATTTATCAACTTTTTAAAGTTCATGGACTCTACTTTAAGAATCACTAATCTAGGTCTCTCAATATCCCCAGGATACTGGCACAATGCTTGGGCTTCCATCTGTTATCAGTACCTTTTAAAAAGTATTATTGATGTCTTCTGTTTCCACATCACAACTATTTCTGAGAACTCCCCTTACCTATCACTCAATCGATAAGCCTTCATTAAGTGCCTACTATGTGCCAAATAATCTAATAGCTGGGAACACAAAGACAGAAATGAAACAATTTCTGCCTCTGAAGAGTTTATATTCTACTGGGGGAAATGCCATGTACATACATAAATGGAGACAAAGTAAATATAGTGTACTTTGGTAGGTAAGAAGCAGGAGCCTAGCAGCTGAAGATATTAGCCAAAGTCCTCATTGAAGAGATAACAGTTAGCCAGATATTCTAAAATGCAAGAGTGAGGAAAAGGCTAGATCTGAAGGACAATGTATGTATGTATGCAAATGTATAAAGACAAGAGAATGTTTGAAGTTTCTGATGCCTACTGGATATGTGATATCTACTTTGAAATATCCGATGTGATATTGATGTGGTGGTATACATAGGGTGATAAGGGATCAGAACTCTGGAGAGAATTATGAGTCATCTGCTTAGTGATGGTAACTGAACTCATGGGTATTGAAGAGATCATTAAGAAAGAGTAAAGAGAGAGAAAAGAGGAGAGAGACTTGATACATTTTTAGTTCACTCTTATAACAACAACAACAACAAGTTACTGTAAACGAGCCAACATACTGACCTTATCTTATGGCATATGCAACATTCTGCATTCAGAGCCTGCATATAGAAAAAGAAAAAGAAAGGAAAGGAAACGAGTGGAAAAGAAGAGGAGAGGAAAGAAGAGGAGAGGAAAGAAGAGAAGAGGTGAGGAAAGGACAGAAGAGAAGAGAGGAGAGGAGAAGAGAGGGGAGGGGAGGAGATGGGATGGGAGGGGAGGGGAGGGGAGGAGAGGGGAGGTAAAAAGAAAGAAAAGGGAGGTAGAGAGTCTCTCTCTCTCTGTCTTTCTCTCTCTCTCTCGCACGCGCCACACACAGATGAAGACAGACATAGAGCAAGACAGACAGATATACTTTTTAATAATTTAATCAATATTAAATGGTGCTAATTACGGCTGCTTTTTAATAAAATCTTCATTCTGGTATTGTTATATCTCCTTCATTTGTACATTTTACATTGTTTTCCTTTAAACTGCAAAACTTGTGGCCTTCCAAGTGAATTTTCTTATTTTGGATAGTTCTAAAAGCATATCTCCTTGTTAATTTGAATGGTACAGCACTAAATCTATGTCAGTTTATATTATTGTATTATTTTCTGTCTCTCTGTTTCTATCTCTTCTTATGATAGTTTGTGAGATGGACTAATACATATGCAGCTCAATAAAGTTTGACTCTCTCCTCTGCTTGTTTTCCTTTTCCTAATCATAGTTGACCAAAGTGCCATCTAGAGATGAATCTTTTGAACCTGGAGGTAGGATTTTGAGTTTGGGAGGTAGAGAGATCCTGGGTCCTTCAATCAGAGCTAACTAAGCAACCAAAGGAGGAATATGCACCTATTTTTTCTAGAGAATGCTACCTCAAAAGAATGATGACTTTAAGCCCTATTTATATACCAGAAAGCTTAAACCTTAAGAGAACTGAACAGTCAATACAGAGCTGTGGTGAATGTCAAATGCCTATTCAAAAGTGCCAGTGAATTTTCTATATTTAATATTTTAAAATAGCAACCTTCCAAGACAATATATTAGGATTTATAGATTACTCTTTTATATAGATTTCTCAATGCATGCTTTTATGTCTTTCATATTTTAAGTGTTTATGTGGAAGAAATAAATAATTGTCCTATACCCGATTTACATTGTACATTGAATATTTCTATATTGTTTTGGAGAGGAACTCACTGGAAGCCATGCCTTAGTTTTATTTTCTCTGCAGCTAAAGGGTGGGTATTTTAAAAGTCAAAGACAATAAGAATAAGATTAAATCATCTCCTTAGAGTCTCTCCTAGAACTTAACCTGGGACCCAGATGAACCTACAGGCAGGGCACCCTGATGGGAAAGTACAAATGTCCCTGACATACATGCATGCATACATACACAATACATATGCTTATTCCAAATATATTCCTGGCATATCTAGGTTCTCAAAGAGCACCACCAATTGCCTTTAAAAGCTTTTAGGGTTCTAAGGGCAACCTTTTTGAGAGGAAATATGTTACATCTACTCACCACTCTAGGTCTTGAGCCCTCACCAATGTTTGTATTTATACAATCAACCCTTTACAACATAATACATCTACATGGTGCATGATATTTATACTGCCAGTCTCTCATAATATTGAAACATTTAGATCTTAAATAGAGACATTTGCTTAGCAAAAAGACAAATAACATAATGATAATAATATCATGGATATTCATATATATTCATATACATACATATGTAAATGTTTTGATAGCAAGACTTTACTAGAGAAATTTGATATAAAGATTTTTCCCCCATTTGACCACTTCTCTTCTTATCCTAGATGCATTAATGTTGTCTGTGCAGAAACATTTCTGTATTTCAGCTTCAAGTTCCCTCTTCTTTTGTAAAAAACACGTTATATTCCTTCAGATACTTTAATCCTTTTTTTAAAAGTTATCCTTATTCCCATTGGTTCTTTCCCTTCATCCCTGATCCCCTCTACTATTTGATATCCCCCTTCTTCTCTTTCCCTTCAGCTAATCCTGTCCTTAATTTTTAAATTTCATTTTTGTGTCCCTTCCTCCATATTCTCTTTCTCTTTACTCTAGACTCCCATGCTCTAATTTATTATTACTATAATTATCTGATTTCTCTCTTTTCTCTATATTCTTCATGCTATTAAAGCTTCCAAGGTATCCATTCTAGGGTGACCCCTCTAGGAACTTTCTTGCATTGCCTTGTAGAGCACACCACATGGATTTCATTGTGCCTCATTTCTAGAACAACACCAATTAAAAACAACAATACAACAGCAATAACAACATTATTATTATTAATTATACCTAGCATTTCCATAGCAAATACTATGTGCCAGGCACATAAGCACTTCATAATTTTTATCTCATTTGATCCTTACAATGATCTAGGGAGGTAGGTGCTATTATTATTCCCATTTTAAACAGGAGGAAACTGAGGCAAACAGATGGTAAATGCTAATTGCCACATCCAGAGTCACAAAGTTAGTATGTGTCTGAGGTTAAATTTGAACTCAAGGCTTGTAACTAATTAAGTTAGCAGGTAATTTAGTAACTAAGGGCTAAGTACTTCTGTGAAAGAGACAGAGGGTGTGAAGGAAGCAGAAGGTATGAACTCTGTCTCCTGTGTGAATAGAGGGCGTGAACTCTGTCTCCTATTGCTGAGTGACAGGAGGGGTTTGGCTGAGACAGGAGGCCAGTGTTTGCATATAAGAAGAGTTCTAGAGACAGAGAATCAGAATCAGGAATGTTACTCCTCTTGGCTCCTGGTGGAGGAAGAATCGTGGAGACTAAAGCCAGCTGAGAGAGAGAAAAGGAAGGAAAGAGGGAGGGGGAGAGAGGGAGGGAGGGGGAAGGAAGGAAGGAGGGAAGGAAGAAAGAGAGTTTCTCTCCCAGCATCTGGAAGCTGACTGAGAACTGAGTGGGAGTTTTTCTTGAGACCAGAATCTGGTGAAGGCTGAAGTTGCTGCCTCCTGGAAGGCTGAGATTCCTTCTGGGTCCTAGGGCCAGCCAAATTGCTGGAAGACTGAAGAAGCATGACTGGATAAGACTTTGTGGCTTGGTGGTGAATTCATCAAGTGTTGGATTACATTTATGTCTTTTTTTGTAGTATTTATTCACAGATGCCCAAACACGTTTACCATATCTGAAGGCCATATTTTCTTCTGATGTTTTTGTTGATTTATCTGGTTTTTTTAAAGATTTTTCATTTTTTTTTTCTTTCTGAAATCTTTGGTACATTTATTCTGTCTCCCTCACTGCCCCCTCCCCTATTTTCCTAATGACTCACTTTATCCCTTACCTCTGACTACAATTTCCCTGGGGAAGGGAATCTCAAAGTGTTTCAGCCTACTCCCATGAAGGGCATGGTTCACCAGCCTAGGTCTCTGTCTCAAGTGATTTTTGGGTGGACACAACTAGTTTCACTTGGATGATGTGTTCTTTCTATGGGGCTTGATGCAGTAGTGCTAAAAAGCTTCCCACAGGCACTTCCTGTCATGGTGACCTATCCCCTGTTGTTCAGTTCTCTGGTACAGCACTGGCAGTCCAGAGATTGCTTTTCCTGGCACCAATACTTCCAGGTTGAAGTCCCTGACGGCATGTTGCTCCCGAAGGTCTGTGGTCAAAATGGTTCAAAATATTGTGCTAATATTTTGAACTCATGCTAACTTTTTGTAGGCAAGAGCCAAGGTGTCTGGCACTGGGAAAAAGGAAAGGGAGAATGAGAAGCAAGGGTGGGGTTCAACATCCTTTCCTTGGGTCTGCTAGAGCAGCCTTGCTGCCAGTAGCATGGGAGTTGGGGCTGAGGAGGGTGGGGAGGATGGGTTATGGAGGGAGCACAGAATCAGAGCCCTGAATTTTGAGGGATGTTTTAAGTCTTTCTTTTTGTTTCAAAGCACTTCTTAAACTGTGGGTTATCTGCAAAAATTTTAGCAACAATAAAAAGTTTCTGAATGAGAAAAGACCAAAAATTAACTAAAAATCAAATGGGTAATGGATGCAAGGTGTTTCTGGCAGCCCTTGCCTTGTGGTGTCACTCAACTTCACTGCAGCCTTGGTTCTGAACACAAAAAGTGCACACATTGCACTGAGCATGCCCTGAGGTCACACAATCACAGAAACACAAAAGGTGGGGCGAACAAAAACAGTTTCAGAAGCCCTAGGTAGGACCTAGACCATGGATATACTTGAAGTTGCTTTATCTTTGGCATTTAACTTCTGCTTTATAGAGGTTTGAAAGGTTGTAGACATCAGAGAAAAAGTTTAGTCTGCCAACAGGTTGCTCATGTGCCTGGTTGAATCTTTAAATGTGATAGTATACAGCAGTTGTGAAGCATATTCTTCTGCTTTACTTTCTCAGATCAGATATGGAAGAAAGAACAGCAGGTACTTATTACTAAGGCAGTGCCAAAGTGCAATAAGTCACTGAACTTCTTGGCCAATGAAATCAGTTCTCAGACTATTTAAGAATCAATTTGCTGTAGCTTTCTGTCATCTTACTGCTTCTAGTTGTCACCACTCCAAGAGCAAAACTTTTTTCATTCTCTGCTATATCTACAGCCTTCAACATAGGTTCTTATTCTCATCAGCCTCCTATATGAAGATCCCATCTCAGGTTCCTACCTCTTGAACCATTTAGATAAGAGCCTCCTGGTACTCAGTGATCTACTGAAGTACAAAAAGGTAAAAAAAAAAAACCTTCATCAAATGTCCTCCATGGAATAAGCATCATGCCTTTCTCCAAATTGTTTTTTTTAATTTCATTATTTTTATCACTTTCAGTTGTAAAACAATTATAGACTGCTCATTCCATTAAAAGCTATTTTCATAATACAAATATTAGTAGGTTTTAGGAAGCCAATGTTATTTTCCTAGTCTTCTTAGATCTAAAATGTCCATCTTTAACAGTAAATATATCTTACGTCCTTTTATAGTTAACTTTTTTTCTTTCTGTAAAATTATTTTTTTTCAGTCTCTTCCAGATCTAAATCTTTTCATATGACTACACTAGCACCTTGTATCTTTTATCTTCTGATAGGTCTAGTAAGTCCTTTGAGACATGACTGCATGGAGCTGGGCCTGGAATCTTTTATCTGCCCCAAATTACTTCATTCACCTCAAGTAGTGCACTTCCTTCTGCTGCCTTCTCATAGCCAGCCTCCTCAGGTGAGAAGATATCAGACCACATAATTACTCTGTGATTTCCATCTCCTTCTCCTTCTTGCTTGGTATAAATTTTGAAATGAGACTTCCCATTTCACCATGTGCCTCTCACTTGCTTCCAGTCCAATCTCCACATGCCTTTGGGAAGAAGAGTGGTGCCCTCCATTTAATGAGAAATATTCTTGTAGCTGGTCATACCCTTCACATCCCAATGACTCCAAATTCCTGTAAGTCATAATCCAAACTCTACTCAAACTCTCTACCACTCAGTTCCTCATTCCCATCCTACTCAACCCTCCCACTTCAAAGTTACATCCTAACTCTATCAGTCCCTTCCACTGTGCCCTCTGGAATGCCTATCCAATAGGCAATGAACTTCCCTCCCTCCTAAATCTATTCTTCTACCACTCCTTCCATTCACAAGCTCTTGCTGAAACATGGCTTTCCCCTGATGATGCAGCATCCCTGGCACTGACTACACCTTTACTTATTCTCCTCAGTTCACTAGTCAAAGTAGAAGAGTTAGAATACTCTTTGCTACCCACTGCCACCTCTAGTTCCTCTCCTTCCTCATTCACTCAGCAATCTCTTTCCCTTTAAGGTTCATACCATTCATATCTATTACCCAATCAAAATCCTGGTAGTAGTTGTCTACATAACCCCAGATTATTTCCAGCTTTATCAACCTTTGGATGATCCTATCCATGCATCCTTTGGACTCACAACCTAGGAGTCATCCTGGGTTCCTACCTGTCATTCCCTTTATCCAAGTTATTGGCAAGGTCTGTTGATTTCACCTTTTCAATATCTCTCAAATAAAGCTATTTCTTTCCTCTGAAACTGCCACCACTCTACAGCAGGTTCTCATTATCCCATGCCTAGATTTATGCAACATTCCGCTGGTAAGGCTACCTGCCTTAAGTCTGTCCCCATTGAAATCAGCCTCCATTCATTTCCTAAAGTGCAGGTCTGATCATGTGATCCCCCTTCTCAATAACCTTCATGACTCTTTATTGCCTCTGGGACTGAATATGAAATGCTGTTTGGCATTCAAAGCCCTTCATAAACTTAGCCCCATTTTATTTTTCCAGTCTTCTTACATCTTATCACTCACCATATACTCAGTATATACTCATATTTAATTCAGTGACATTGGCCTTCATGCTGTTCCACAAACAAGACTCATTGTCTCTTAGCTCCAGGCATTTCCTCTAGGTATCCCCCTTGCCTAGTATACTCTCCCTCCCCGACTATGCCTCCCAACTAAAAGCCTCTCCCAATCCTTCTTAATTCCAGTGTTTTCCCTCTGTTAGTAATTTCTTATTTATTCTGCATATAGGTTGTTTATAACTGTTTGTTTGTTGTCTCCCTCCATTATACTGTGAATTTCTTGACAGCAGGAACACATTTTGTATCCTCAACACTTAAAATGGTACCTGGCATACAGTAAGCCCTTAATAAATGTTTATTGAGTGATTGATATGAAAAGAGCAGCATTTAGGGGGGCAGAGTCAAGATGGCAGCTTAGAAGCAGGAGAACTCTGTCACTCCCCACATAACAACCTCAAATACCTATAAAATATGACTCTAAACAAATTTTACAGCTCCATAACCCACAAAATTACACAGTAAAAAAGCTCCCACTGAAGGCAGCCTGGCAGGCTGACGGGAAGGGGTTCATTGTAGAGTGCTGGGAGCCCAGACCAGCAGCGCACGAACCCACCTCTGGAGACATAGGATGGCCAGAACAAGCCATGGCTGGAGCTTTCAGGAGAATGGATCACCTATAGCTGTGGTGGTTTCCAGAATTATCAGCAGGGGAGCCAAGCAATCATCCAGAGGCTAAGTGCTCTTGCCTTAACTGGCCTGGATTGGGATCATGGTCTTGGGTAGTGGTCCTGAGGTGTGTGATCAGTGAGCCAAAGCTGGCAGGGGCTACAGAGACGGCTGCCTCCTAATAGCTCCAGCACCTAAAAACCCCAGCAATTTGGAACAAAACTTTCCCCTCTGGAAGCAGAATTCTACTGAGTCCAAAAGTCAAGTAACTGACTGGCAACATGAGCAGGCAAAGGAAGCAAAGTAGCCTAACAATTCAACTTTAGATTCCTTTTTTGGGGACAACACAATCAGAACTCCCACACCAAAAACTTCCAAGAAAAATGCAGCGTGTGTAAGTGAGTGTAAGTGTGTGTAAGTGTGTGTAAGCATGTATAAGCATATATAAGCATGTATAAGTGTGTATGTGCATGTATATGCATACATACACGTGTCTACATAGGAGCGTATATATGCACAGGAATACATATGTATTCCCACACCAAAAGCTTCCAAATAAAATGAAGTGCGTATAAGCATGTGGTAGCATGTGTAAGCATGTGGTAGCATTATAAGTATGTGGTAGCCTGTATAAGCATGTATGAGCATGTGGTAGCATGAATAAGTGAGTATAAGTGTGTGGTAGCATGTAAAAGCGTGTATAAGTGTGTGGTAGTGTGTAAAAGTGTGTATAAGTGTGTGGTCGTGTGTAAAAGCGTGTATAAGTGTGTGGTAGCATGTATAAGGAGTATAAGTGTGTGGTAGAGTGTATAAGTGTATGGTAACATGTATAAACGGTTTTTAACATGTATGTGCATGTGGTAGCATGTATAAGCATGTGGTAGCGTGTATAAGTGTGTATAAGCATGTGGTACAGTGTATAAGCAGGTGGTACCGCGTATAAGTGTGCGGTACTGTGTATAAGCATGTGATAGTGTGTATAAGCATGTGGGCATGTGGTAGCATGTGATAGCATGTGGTAGCATGTGGAAGTGTGTATAAGCGTGTGGAAGCATGTGGTAGCGTGTATAAGCATATGGTAGTGCATATAAGCATGTATGAGCGTGTATAAGTGTATCATATCGTGTATAAGCATGTATAAGATTACATAAGTGTGTATCAGCATGTGATAGCATGTGGTAGCATGTGGAAGGATGTGGTAGTGTGTATAAGTGTGTATGAGTGTATATAAGGGTGTGGTAGCATGTGGTAGCGTGTGGTAGTGTGTGACAGTGTGTGGAAGTGTGTGTAAGTGTGTATAAGTGTGTGGAGGCGTGTATAAGTGTGTATAAGTGTATGGTGGTGTGTATAAGTGTGTATAAGTGTGTGGAAGTGTGTGGAAGCATGTATAAGAGTGGTGGCATGTGGTGGTGTGTGGTGGCACGTGTAAGCATGTGGAGGCATGTATAGCCGTGTATAGGCATGTGGAGGCATGTATAGGCATGTGGAAGAATGTGAAGGCGTGTGGAGGCGTGTGGTGGTGTGTGGTGGCATGTGGAGGCATGTGTAGGGATGTGCAGGTGTGTATAAGCGTGTGGAGGCATGTGGTGGTGTGTGGTGGCATGTGTAGGCATGTATAGGTGTGTGGTGGCGTGTGGAGGCGTGTGGAGATGTGTGTAAGAGTGTAGTGGCGTGTGGAGGCATGTGGAGGCGTGTGGAGGTGTGTATAGGCATGTGGTGGCATGTGTAGGCTGTGTAGGCATGTGGTGGCATGTGGTGGTGTGTGGAGGCATGTGTAGGCGTGTGTAAGAGTGTAGTGGCTTGTGGTGGCGTGTGTAGGCGTGTGTAGGCATGTATAGGTGTGTCGTGGCATGTGGTGGCATGTGGTGGTGTGTATAGGTGTGTATAGGCATGTGGGGGCGTGTGGTGGTGTGTGATGGCGTGTGGTGGTGTGTATAGGTGTGTGGTGGTTTGTATAGGCGTGTGGTGGTGTGTGGCAGTGTGTGGCAGCATGTGGAGGCATGTATACGCATGTATAGTCACATGGTAGCGTGTATAGGTGCGTGGAAGTGTGTGGAAGCATGTGATAGTGTGTGATAGCGCATCCAGGCACGTGGGAGGGGAAGGGAGCAGAGGGGAGAGGAGAGGAGGGCGTACATTTCCTTATTTGTTCTCTATGGCCAAGATAGGTCATTATAATTGCCTAATATTCAATTTTATTGTTCCCTTCATCTGTCAATCAATCTAAAAGCACTTACCAAGCTCCTATTACGTCTTCCCAAGCTTCTTGAAATTCCTCACATTTATCATTTTTCATGGAACTATTTTTCCCTCTTGATGTTTTATCAGTCCATCTTCTCTGATGATACATTTCCTAGTTGTTATATCTTCTGTCATTTCTTTATATATGCAAGTTTTAAAAAATCAGGAAGGATAAAAAATATGGTTTTATTTGATGTCATAACAATAAATAATAATTTCCAAACTACAAATATAAAGGCCTCACCCCTCCCCCCCCAAAAATGAAAACCATATGGGGCCAGGATAAGGTGCCTAATATCAATATTTTCTCATCTAGTTTTCCCAAATATTTTCAGTGAGTCTACAGAAAATGAGCTTACTCTGGTACATTTTATAAACAATAGCCACTTTCTCTACCTCTGAAATAGTCAACAAAACATTAAACATAAAAGAACATTAACAAAGTAGTGACTTGCCTGAGCACTATTTCTGTCTGAGCCCCATAAAAATGAGAGGTAAGAACATGGTGGGGGTGGAGCCAAGATAGCAGGATGAAAACAGGGACTCACCTGAGCTCTCCCTCCAATCCCTTCAAATCACTTTTAAAAAATGAATCTGAACAAATTCTAGAGTGGCATAATCCACAAAAAGACAGAGCACGGCAGATTTCCAGCCCAAGACAACCTGAAAGTGTCTGTCAGTTGCACTGGGCTGTCAGAGTACAGTCTAGTGGGTGGGCTGTACCAGTACAGAACTGGCCATAGTGAGATAAGAGCAGACCCCAGGGGACTGAATCACTGGCAGCAGTGGTGATTCCCAGACCTCTCAGTCTGAGATCAGGGAGAGTGGAGAGAGAAGTCTGTTAGAACAAGGAAAGAGAAAAGTACATCCTGCAAAGGGCCTGGGGCAGTGGCAACAGCTGCTCCTGGGATTATCAATCCATAAACTGAATGTTTGAAAGTCACCTATTTAAACTTCCAGGCACCAAGATGGAGGAGTAAACAGTAAGTTGCTTTCACCCTCTCTTATTGACCTTGAAAAATCCAGAGAATATTGCCCCAGGAAAAGTCCCGGAATAGTGGAGTCAGCAGAAAGATGGGGCACAGCAGTCTTACAGATCAGGAAGCTAGGGAGATTAAGAAGAAAGGTCCCTTTGTTGTGGCAGAAGGGGACCAGTACAGCAGAGGAGGTGTCCCAGCAAGCAGCAACAAGCTCCACCTCAGCAAACCAGCAGATCCTGAGCCCCAGGACAGAAGAGCACACAAGTATCAACACTAGGCACACACCACCTGTAACTCAATACGAGGTAAACTACCAGACTACTACAACATCTAACTGCCAGTGTCTAAGGCCAGTAACCAGGCCCCTCGCCCATAGCACAAGAAGTCTGGGACAATGTCCTCTGAGTCCCAGAAGCAGAGATAAAATTTAAAATCCAGGAAAAAAGGCAAACAACATGAGCAAGAAGAATTTTTAAAAATACAACTATAGAGAAATATCTTGGTGACAGGGAAGATCAAAACACAAATTCAAGAGAGGACAACATGGTCCATATACCCACAACTGAAACCGCAAAGGGGAATATGAACTGATCTCAAGTTCAAAAAACCCTTCTTCAAGAGCTCAAGAAGGATTTTCAAAGTCAAATAATGGAGATAGAAGGAAAACTGAACAATTACTTCAAAATTACAATTGACAAAATGGAAAAAAAAAGTACATTGCAGATAAGAACATGGTAACCACAATAATAACATATGCATATAGGACTTCAAAATTTGCAAAGTAAGTACTTGGTATAATTTATGTTCTTTAGGCCTCACAATAATTCATGAGATAAGCAGTACAGATATTATGATTCCCATTTTATAAATTAGGAAAATGAGATTCAGAGAAGTAAAGACATTTGCCTGCCCATGTCACAAAGCTAAAAAGCAACATAGGCAGAATTTGAACCCAGACCTTCCAATATCCAAGTCTAGCATAACATCCATGCTACCATGTTGCCTCTCTCAATGAAATTATGCTGTAACCTACTGATATTACTCAGCAAAAATTAACATTGTTATTAATCAATCAAGAAGCCTTTATTCAAAACTAATATTATCAGGAACTGTACCAGAGACTTAGGGTACAATAACAAAATGAAACTTTTTCCTGCCCTCAGGGAGTTTACATTCTACATGTATATTATATATAGTTGTTTACAAAATTATTTCCTCAAAACCCTGTCAGTTGGATCAGTATTATCTTAATTTGATAGATGAGGAGACTGAGGTTCAGAAAGATTCCATGACTTTCCCATTGTAATGTATTTGAGTAGCAGAGCTGAGCCTAGAACTTATAACTCCTAGTTCCAACTCTAAAACTCTTTGCAACATACCAGTAACAAAAATTCTTCTTTCCTTTTTAAGATTTCTATAATTCATACCTGCCCCTTTCTTTACTTCTGTTCTTATTCTAACACCTCAAAATTAGGTTTATAGTATAGGGTAAAATTTCAAAAACAATTTAACTCAAACGTTTTACTAAGCATGCTTCCATCATAGAGTTGAGTCAATTGATGAGTTTTTCATTATTTTGTACCTATTTTAGAATTAAGGAACTGAACTACTAGTGGGTGATTAAATAACCTAATTAGTCAAAACAAGGAGCAACATTAATAGATCAGAATTCACAGTTTCTGAATTCCCAACCTGCTCCCTAACCAAAATTATTTCAGATCCCTCATCTGCAAACATCAACACCTGCAAAATGAAGTACATAAACAGTTCCCATCCTTTTATTTAAATGTGGAAATCTAAAGAATCAAAGCATCCTGATCACCAAAATAAGTCATACAGGGAAAATACAGTACATTACCTTAAAGCAGTGGTTCTCAACCTTCCTAATGCAGCGACCCTTTAATACTCGTATGTGGGCATATCTGCATGTGGGTGGACTCGCCTGGAGATGGATAGAGGAGCAGTGTCTTGTTCCTAAGACCATTGGAAATACATGTTTTCTGATGGTCTTAGGTGACTCCTGTGATCCCTGTGAAAGGGTTGTTCGACCCCAAAAGAGGTCGCAACCCATAGGTTGAGAACCGCTGCCTTAAAATCATAGGAGAAAAAAAACACATGGATTTAATATAGGCCATAGTTTCTTCCTCTGAAAAATGAAGAGACAGACTAGGCTGTTTTTGCAAGTATTGGCTCCCTCTCTTTAATTCCAATATTTCCTCTCCTAATATACTTGTCAACTAAGACATAATAGGTTCAATCATCTAAGACAATAGTATGAAACTCAAATAGAAATGTCCACTAAGCCATGTATAAAGATCTTACAGACCACATATTCACTTACACAACTACCTGACGTGATCTGTGGACTCCTGTTTATTTGCATTTGTGTTTCTTTCCCTTTTACGTTGGAATCTGGTAAGCTACACTGAATTCCTTGCCGTGGGTTTGACACCTCTGAACCTAAAAGTCCCTCCCAGCATTCTAAATTCAAAGATCCCTTCTAAGTTTCCTTCCACATATACATTTTATGTTTTATATTTGAATATCCCTTATGGTTTTGACAACCCTTGTTCTGTATTTTCTTCTGGATCTAACAGTCTTTGTTCTAAACTCTGAAATTATATGTCCTAGGATTCTTTCCATTGCTAATATTATGTGTTCTAAGATCTCTTCACAACTCCGACAAATTTTGTTCTATAGAAATTAGGTCTAATTTACATATAATATTCTATATTCTATCCCATGTCTTCAGGAACACTTTTAGCTCTGATGTTATATGTTCTAAAGTCCCTTCTAGCTCATTCCATACTCTTGAGTTGGAGGTCTAACATTCTGTGACATAGAAGATAATGATTTGATGACTTTAGTCAACTCTACTAAGCCAGAATATGTTCTAGTCAATTTAATCCTGATGTATGAGATGATTGTTTGCAAGAAATCTAGCTACTTCTTGAATCATTTTGCAAGAAATAATGTCACCCAGTCTACTTGATTTGAAAAAACCAAACCTAGAAAAACAATCATGCAAAGCACCATTCTACACTTTCCATTAAACTATACCTATGCAAGATATGGTTAAAAAAAAGTTTTACTCCCTATCAATATTATGTACTTTTCTATTTTTTCTGGCATAATTCCTTTTACTTTTAAGAATTTGCTAGTACAGCTAGATCCCAATTAGTGCGAATAATAAATCCCTTGAAGTGGTTGCACTTTTATAATTATGTAAAATATAATAATTGGTAATATGGTATTTGGCTTCAGTTCAATGGAAATTTACAATGTAAAGTCAAATAATACAATCACTTCAGGGTATTCTTTACTCACAATAACTGAAGTCCAGCTTTTTCAGGAATTTTGATTTATTTTAAAAATAGATGTTATTATGTATGTATGTATGTATACATACACAGTTTTTTTTCAAAGATAGCCATAGAAACTTTGAGAGGTTTGGAAAGAGTTTCTAACTTTACAAAAGACAAGATGTAAAAGAGAGGGAAGAGAACCAGGAATCAAGGTGTAGCAGAACCAATTACACACTTTTAATAATAGCTCAAGATTGCCATTACTAATTTACACAAAACACTTTCATGACTATATCTCTGTGTGGTAGCAAAAGTATTATTAACCCCAGGAAACAGAGATTCAGAAAGCATAAGTAATTTGCTCAGAATCATAAAGCCAGGGACTGTCCAAACTGGGATTTGAACCAAGGTCCTAAATTCAATGCTCCTTCTACCATAGCACAAAATCTTTTCAGAGAAAAAAGACCATCTGTCTTTTTTTACCCTCCACATTCGCCCCCTTCTGGCTCCTTACAATCACATCCCCATCTTTCTTTTTTTTTTTTTTTTTTGGTCTGGGCCAATCCTTCCAAAAGTTAATTAATTGTGCTTTGCATGGGATTTTCTTAAGATGCTAAGGAGCCATTTGGGCAGAGAAAATAAAAGTTATACCAAACAATAACAAGCAATTTATAGTCTGAATGTTACCCATACTGTATTGGCTTATTTTTATTTCACAGTTAATCTCCTAGCTCACAAAAGTTTTATCGGATTGGAGGCATGTGCTGTATTCCCTTTATAAAATTTTATAGTCCCTTGCTATTTTCAGGGGCTTGTTTTATGGGCACAATTTGCTGCTTTAATCTCACCCAATTGTCATGTTTTAAATCATGGTGTATAAAAATGTCCTAAAAGGAGAGATGTGCTGAAGGGTAGTACTTAATTACACTTAGTGCCTGATTTAAATGTTATCTTCGTTTTGCCAAGTGCCAGACACAGAGTAACCCTGGCCGTGCAAATCTGCATAAACTGATACGAGTCATTACTGGGCTTTTAATAGCAACTCACTTGGGCTCGGGCAGCATTTTGATGAAGGTGGGCTCTTCCTCCTTACATCAGTATCTGTGCAAATTAAGGCGGCTAAATGAACTGGCTCCAGTCACTGGTATTACAGAAATGGAAAACTACAGGTTGTATTCTATAAGCCATCATTGAGCCTTTCCTCCAGGCATTCCTCAGATCACCTCCTGGCCTAGCTTTAGAAATTCACATCTACCCAAATGCAATAGATAAAGAAAATTTGTTTGGAGCAGGTGGGGGGAAAGACAGAAAAATCCACTCTTATAAATTTGCACTAAATACTAACAACCTTGAAAGGCTTAATTTCTTTAAAATTGTATTTTAAGATTTATACAGCACTAATGATCAAACTTGGACCTGGAGAAAAAGGGAGAAAAGGTACCACCCTCACTTCTTTGTAGAGGTGAGGGACTATGGGCAGGGAACACTGAAAACAGTCAGACTGCATTAATGTGTTAGTTTTACTAAATTGTTTTTTCCTCCTTCCTCTTTCTTTTTCATTTGGTAAAAGAAATTGTTGAAAGAAACATGAGTTTTTGGACAAAGCCAACATAAGAATTTGTTTTACTTAACTGCATATATATTACAAGATTTTTGTTTCCTTTTTATTTCCTTCAGGGAATGAGGAGGTGGAAAGTGGGAGAGAGAGATAATAATGTTTACTAATTTTAAAAGTTTTTAAAAATATAATACATAACATAATTATACCTTTTAAAATAAATATAATAAAAGAGATGGTTCTCTGGGAAATAGAGGAAGAAGGACAGACTTGGAAATAAAAGTAAAATCAAAATCCAAAAATACTCATTTAAAAAAATATTTTTAAAGTACAATGTATTTCTTTCTGGGTATTTGGAAAGCCTTGCTCATGAACTCAGTTCATTTGGAAAAATGACTTCAGCTTTCTCTTTTCTTGTAAGCTTTTCCAAAGAAAGTTCAGCAGGGCAAAAACATAGGACTATGATTACACATTCTAAGCAGCTGTTAGCATCCACGACAAACACTGTTTTCACCTAGCCCAAGGTAAAGCTGGCTAAATACCTATGGGCCCTCCCATCACAGCAGGAAAGTTTGGAGAGAAAAAAAATTACCAGCTGCACATACCCAATGATTGGATTCACCTTGCTACTTAGATAAATGTGCACTGTATTTCCCCAACAAAGCGCATCTTAGAAGGCAGGAGAGAAGAGACAAAACACTGATAAGCTGACAGGAGAACCTCGCACAGTGCCAGGTGTGACACAGGAGGACCTCAAGTGCCTAACAGAGCCAGGCAATGACAGTTGTGATCATTATTTTTATATCATGTTCAACTGAAATGAAAATAAATGCCTCAAATTAGTCGATGGAAGTCATCAAATCTGAGGTGCAGAATGGCATAACAAATAAAGAACTGGCCTTGGAGTCGGGAAGATATCTTAAGACCCTCCCCTGAGTACCCGTACTGGCTCCCTGTCTTCAGACAACTCACTTACCTTCTCAGTGTCTGGGGCAATTCTCTATAAGTATAAATTACAAAAGCGTAACTGACCTGATGTATATGGAGAGAGAGCTCCCCACACTGATGAGATTGGAGGTCAAACGAAGTCATGGAAATCCTCCTCTAATGCCTCATGAAGACAAATGAATCCTCAAGGGCACCATCAACACAACACAAACTCTGATATATCCTACCAAGTCATTAAAAAAAAAATATTTTGATCATCTTTCTGGAACCAGACTATCATTCAAGGATTTGCATATATGTGTGTGAGAAAGCTGTGTAGCATAGTGGTTAGAATGCTGGACTTGAAGTCAAATCTAAGCTTGGCTACTTAGTGCCCTTGTGACCTAATTTACTTAACTTCTCAGGATCTTAGTTTCCTTATCTATAAAGTAAAGATGTTGAACTAGACTACATGACTCTTGAAGTCCCTTCTAGACTTAGAGCCCTGGAAAATGGAAAACCAACTTACCCTGACAGAGCAACTCATGAAGGCTATTTATTTAGGCAATGATTGATTGTGATCCTTACTGATGAAAGAAATAGCCACATTAGTTGGTGGAGTGGGTAGCGTGCCAGGAATGGAGTCAGGAACACTCATCATCCAGAGTTCAAATCAGGCCTCAGATTCTTACTAGTTTTGTGACCCTGGGCAATTTATTTAGCCATATTTGCTCCAGTCTCCTCATCTGTAAAACAAGCTAGAGAAGAAATTGGCAAACCACTCCAGTATCTGTGCCAAGAAAAAACCCAAATAAGGTCACAAAGAGTCAGACGTGACTGAAAATGACTGAACAACAACAACATAAATGAGACAGCTGTCACCTTGAGCCATGTGTGACCTTGAGACAATCACTTCATTTCCCTTGGCCTCCATTTTCTCAGTTTTAAAATGCAAGGTTGCAGCAACTGAAAAACAACTAAGCAAAATTTAGTTGCATTAATGTAATTGAATGTTGCATTGTACTATATGATGTGAAAAATTCAGAGAAATATAAAAAGCATTAATGAACTGATGTAGGCTGAAGTAAGTAGAACCAGGAAAACGATATACACACTGACTACAATAATAAAAAGGAAAAGAACAATGACAAAAATGAATGCTGTGTCATTTTAATGACCAAACTTGACCCTAAAGAATGGAGGAGAACATGAACTTCTATCCTGTCTTTGTGGAAGTGGGAGACTGCAAGTACAGAACTTCGTGTAGACTGGGTTATTTAAAAAAAAAAAAAATCTTCCTTTTTGTTCTACGGTACAAGGAATGGCTTACTAGACAGGAAAGAGGGAAATATATATTAGGAAATAAAGATGATTTTAAAAATAAAGATATCAATAAAACTTTTAAATGTAGTTTTGTTGGGTAGGTGGTCTTTAAGGCTCTTTTTTCAGTCCTGAAGCTCTAACGAGCTGTCAATAAGAACCTCTCCATTTCTATCAGCTAAGACAATATTTAAAATTAAATAGAAAACAGAAATTTTAAATATTTCCAATTTTTAAAGGTCTCTGCATCCTGCAATTAGATGGTTTATATGTGAAAATCTTATAACTTAATGAAGTTCCCACCCAAATCAAATATAGAACACATTAAGCAAAATAATGGAAAAAGTTCATAATTTTTTTTAAAAAAATGAGAGACACATGACATTTAGGTGAAATACTGTTTGTGACTCATCCGCTGCTGCTCTCTTACTAGTGTTAATTCAGTGAGTATTTACTGAATGGTTACTGTGTTGCCCACATTGTAGATGAAAAGAAAAAAAACAATGAAGCTTACAAAACGTAGTCTTTGCCCTTAAGGAGCTTATAGCCAGGTGGCACAATGGTTAAAGTGTGGGACTTGGAGTTAGAAAACCCTGAGTTCATATCCTGAATCAGATACTTAGTAGTTGCATGACCCTAGCAAAGTCACGTGACCTCTCTGTGTCTCAGTTCCTTCATTTGTAAAATGGGAATAACAATAACACCTAATTCCCCAGGTTTTTGTGAGGATCCAGTAGGCTGGCAGCACTTTGCAAAATTTAAAGCAATGTTAGTTATTGCTTTCTTTTGTTTCATTTCGAATTAGTAATATTAGTAGTTTGGAGATGGCTTTGAGAGGCAGTCATGAATAGCAAACTGGCCTTGGAGCCAGGAAAACCTGAATTCAAGTATCTCTTCTCTAACACACACTGATTGTATGGCTCTGGGCAATCCATATCCCTATTTACATATGTTATCACCCCCTGCTAAGTTGTGAGGTCATAGAGAACAAGAAAAATATTGGAGCTCCCCACAATAACACAGGCTTAATAAGCACTTAAATGTTTAATGAATTAAATTGAATTACCCTGGGAAGGACCACTGTGCATGACACAAACATAGCTTTTCGTCATCCTTTTCCCATTTGGACATGTCAGAATGTTTCTAGGGTGCTGGTCCTCCTGCATCTCTGCTCTTCTTTGCCATCACTCGCAGACCACACGACCACTGGCAAGCAGCTCCACAAACATGTTTACCACATCTTTCAATATTTTGAATATAGTTCAAGATTCATTCAGTAAGACTTGTCGTATGTTGGGGTAGAGTATCTTGCAGGAACCATCAAAACAGACAATCAAATCCTTCTCTCATTGAAAAGGAAGTGTAGTGTGATAGAAAGATCACTTGATTTAGAATCAGAGGATTTGAATTTGAATATCAGCTCTAATATTTATTGTTCATAAGACATATAAATCATTCCATCTCCCTGGGTATCAACTTCTTCATCTGAAAAATGAGAGAGCTGGAATAGGTGACCTCCTAGGTTCCTTCCAGCATCAAATTTATGATCCTATGACACAGAAATCCAATAGGAACTCAAAAAAAGGAGAGCTCAGTGGGAGTGGATTAATAGGGAATATTGGAATGATACATTTAATGTATGAAGCATTTACAGATGTTTGTTAAATTGGGATGATTGGAGATGATACTCAGGAATAAAACAAATACCTCACTTCTCTTTTGGTCCCTTCATTTGTCCCAATTCAACTTGATTGTCTACTATTCTTCTAAGCACTGACCCTTAATCACAACTAATATTCAGTGACATAGAAACAGCTGTCTGGTTTAGATGCTGTGGGATCCAACAAGTGAAATTTTAGTGTTAACTTCAAATTTCTGGGCATTTTCTGGGCTTTGCAGAGAGTCATCTGATGCTATTGCAATGTTGTTTTTCAGCACGAATTCATTCCATAGTGAACAAGTATTATTATTATTAATCTGAGACAAATTAATCTTCCCTATTCTAGGCTGCCTTGCTTCATTATGTTTTATTATCTCCCACAGTGAAAGCACAGCATATTTTTTTGTGCTAAGCTTTTTCCCCCTTGTTGTATCTTTTTAATTGTTCAAAAAATTCTTAAAGCTGAGTCCATTTCCAAGAATTAGGGTATTAGAATTGCCATATTGGTTTGGTTCAACATTCCATCAGCCATGAAGTCAATCTCTGACTAAGAATGTGTTTATCCTCTTTGACCACAAACTCCACAGCTTCAAGATGTGTTATAAATACTGTAGTGCCCTATAATAACTTACAGTCTGTCTATCTATCTATTTCTTATCTATAGATAAGAGATCCATAGATTGACACATGGATAATAGATCTGTTACATATATATATGTATGTGTGTGTATAATATATATGCATATATACATATACAAATACATATATGTGTGTATATAATTTTGTTTTACTTATTGTTATTATGGCTATTGCATTACACATACACACACACACACATATACATATATACATATTATACGTGTGTGTGTGAGTGAGCTCCAGGCAGTTAGGCAGAACAGAATATAGAATGCTAGACTTTAAGTCATAAAGACCTAAATTCAAATCTAGCTCCAGACATTTACAATTTGTGTAATTCTGGGCAAGGCACTTAACCTCTTCAATTTCACTTTTCTCAACTGTAAAATAAGCACTTACCTCCCAAACTTGCTGAGAGGATAAAATGAGATAATATAATCACTTAGCACAGCACTTAGCATATACTAGGTGCTTAATGAATGCTTGTTTCTTTCTTCCTTTAAACTGATTTCATGACACTGTATAGCTTTCTATTTAAATAAGACATAAACATATATATATTGGAAGTGAAAGGTAAGATGAAATAGAGTTCTGGGATCAGAGTCAAGAAGAACTTATTTTAAGTCTCACCTGTTGCCCTTATTATTTATGTGAGTATGATTGTCATTTAAATTCTATGACCTTTAGGCAATTATCTAAAGCTTATATAATTTGTTTTGATATCTGCTTCAGTAGAGGGAGTTCTCCTATCAATCAAATAATAAATCCTTAACATAGCATAGCCTTTGGCATCAGCAAAGTGAATTGGAAGGAGTGATAAGTTTAGAGTCAAAGGATCTGGGTTCAAATCTCAACTCTTCTACTTATTATTTGAGTGATCTTACAGATTGGGCCATCACTAGTTATCTTGACTTTTGTCCTTCCACTGGACTCTGATGACTCTGGAGGAGGAAGTGAGGCTGATGACTTTGCACAGCTCTGCCTCACTTAAATCCAATTCACTCTGCAAGTCAAGACATCACCCTTCTGATGTCATTGGTCCTCTCCAAGAACAAAGGACAACAATCTTGCCCAAGCCCCATCTCTATGCATCAGTTTCCTCTTCTGTCAAATGAGTTGGTATGACTAGATGATCCCTCAGATCCCTCTGAACTCTAAATCTGTGATTCCCCAGTATTTATCTTCTTTTATTAAATTCCTATTTTGAAGCCTTCTTATGGGTATAGAGGTGGCGCTACGTTCTCAAGCATCATGCCAGCTCAACTCTGGCAGGTTCTTTTAAGGTAGAGAGGCTTTAAGTATTAGTTCAGTGATGTACTACATTTTTATTGAGGACCAACCTAGCTAAGTTCAGAGAGGTTTTTCACCAGGTTGACCTCAATATGATGAATTAGAGTCATATCAGCCCTCAAAAACTGCAACACAGTAGAAGTCAGTTAATGACAAGAGTACTCAGACCAGTGAAATTGGAAATCTCTGTAGCATGGGATAAACAACGACGACAACAACAAAAAGTAAGTATACGTCTTACAAGGCTACACTTACAAGACTGTAAGTTCTTTGAAAGGATGTACTATAGCATATATTTTTCTGTCTCCATTAGTGCCTCGTATAGCACACTGCACATAAGTGCTTAATAAACATTTGTTACATGAATAAGTCTACCTAAAACATATGATCATAAAATTTAGAATTGAAACAGTTATTAGCATTCATATAGCTCAACTCACTCAGTTTATAGGCAAGAAATAAGGTCCAGGGGCATCTAGGTGGCACAGTGAATACAGCACGGGCCCTGGAGTCAAGGAGGAGCTGAGTTCAAATCTGACCTTAGACACTTAACACTTACTAGTTGTGTGACCTTGGGTAAGTCACTTAACCCCAATTGCCCTGTCTTCACCCTGCAAAAAAAAAAAAGAAAAAGAAAAAGAAAAGGGAAAAAAAAAAGAAATAAGGTCCACAGGTGAGCAAAATCACAAATGGAGTAAATAACAAGGGGATTCAAAATCAGGTTCTCTGGATCCAACACCTAGGCTGTTTCTGCTACATGATGAACTATTTTAGCACTCATATATTTTTGTGTACTATATCCTAGATAGGACTTTTATTTTCCCCATTTGTTCATTTCTTTGGCAAACACATAACAAAGAATTTTTTTATATTGGTTTTGCATTGGTTCAAGTATTTTTTATTTTTATTTTCAGTTCTAAATTCTCTCCTGCCTACCTGTTTGAACTCCAATAACTGATAAGGCAAGAAATATAATAACATTATACATATACAAAAAATTTTTCCTAGGTTAGGCATGCTACAAAAAAAAGGAAGAATTTTTTTTTTAATGTTTCACTCCACTCGGAGTTTATTGGGTCTCTCTCTGGAGGTGGGTGTCACTTTTCATTAGAGTCCCTTTGGAATTGTCATAGATTACATGAAGAGTTAGTGAGTCATTTATTGATGATTATTGTTACAATATTGCTGTTGCTGTATAAATTGTTCTCTTGGTTCTGCTCACTTCATTTTATATCAGTTCGTATAAGGTTCCCAGGCTTTCCCAAAATCATCTACTTCATTATTTCTTACAGCACAATAGTATTTCATCACATCATATATCATAACTTGTTTAACCATTCCTCAATTGGTGGGCATCCCCTCAGTTTCCAATTCTTTGCCACAACAAAAAGACCTGCTATAAATACTTTGGCATATATGGGTCCATCTCCTTTTTCTTTTATCTCTTTGGGATATAGACCTAGTAGCAGTAATTTGGGGCCAAATGGTATCCATAGATTTATACCCTTTGGCCATAGAATCAAATTGTTCTCCAGAATGATTGGACTAATTCACAGACTTACCAACAATGCTTTGGTGTATCTATTTTCCCACATTATGTCCAGCATTTATCATTTTTCTTTTTGGTCATCTTAACCAACATGATAGGTGGTATCTCAGAATGTCATTTTTAACATGACTATTAAAAGCTTTAATTTATTCTTCTTAAAACTACCCTTGACCATTTATCAATTGGGGAATGGTACTTATTCTTATAAATTTGGTTCAGTTCTCTATATATCTGAGAAATTAGACATTTATCAGAGAAACATTTTGTAAATCATGTTATTTTCTCCAATTCCATGCTTTACTTTGACTTCATTGGTTTTGTTTGTGCAAAACTTTTTTTTTCTAATTTAATACAATGAAAATTATCCATTTTACCTCCTGTAATTCTCTCTATCACTTTTTTGGTCATGAACCCCTATCCATAGAACAGACAGGTAATTTTTTCTATGCTCCCCTAATTTGCTTATAACACCTTTATGCCTAAATCACGTACTCATTTTGACCTTATATTGTAGTATGGGGTTAGATGTTGATCTATGCTTACTTTCTACAAGACTATCTTCCATTTTTCCAAGTATTTCTTTTTTGTCAAACGGTAAGTACTTGCCCCCAAAGCTTGGATCTTTGGATTTATTAAGCACTAAGACTCTAGCATAGTGATGTCATTTTGGTCCTCTTCAAGAATGAAGGACAACAACCAATACTCATTTGCTTCTATAGATTATGTTCATAGTCTTTTCCTTTGATCTACCAAGCTATTTCTTTTCCAGCACTAAATTTTTTTGATGATTATAGCTTTGTTGTATAGTTTGAGATCTTTGGTAGTTTGATTGGTATGTTATTGAACGAGTAAATTAATTTAGGTAGTATTGTCATTATATTACCTCAGCAACACATGATCAATTACTATTTTTCCAACTGTTTAGATCCGTACTTGTGTAGAGGGTGTTTTGTAATTGTGCTCACATAGTTCCTGTGTGTGTGTTGGCATGTAGAATCTCAAATATTTTTTGCCATCTTCCATTGTTTTAAATGGAATTTCTCTCCTGCCTAGTTTTGTTGGTAAGAAATAGAAGTACAGCTGATTTGGGGACTTTTTTTCATATCCTGCAATTTTGCTAATGTTATTTATTGTTTTGACTATTTTTTTTTTAGTTTTATCTAAGTTAACATGCCCAAATTGTGCATCTGTTCTTTCTCTCTTTGCTCATTTGTTCTTAATAGTCTTCATGATGATATCTGGAATTGCATTCTTCCCTTGCTCATTTTTGCCACAGGTTAAAATCTTATACAAAGGACCAAACATGTACTGATATGGTAAGACACAATGGAGTTTTTCCACTTAGGAGTATTTTATTTTTTTTCCAATTACATGTAAAGTTAGTTTTCAGTATTCACTTTTATGAGATTTTGAGTTCAATTTTTTTACTCCTTCCCTCTCTGCCCTCTCTCCTCCACAAGACAGCAAGCAATCTGATATAGGCTATACATGTACAATCATTTTTAACATTTCCACATTAGTCATGTTGTGAAAGAAGAATCAGAACAAAAGGAAAAAAAAAACCACAACAAGGAAAAAAAAAAGAGAAAATTGTATGCTTTGATCTGCATTCAGATCCCAAAGTTTTGTCTCTAGATGTGGATAGCCATTTCCATCATAAATCTCTTGGAATCATCTTAGATTATTGTATTGCTGAGAAGAACTAAATCTACCAAAGTTGATCATCACATGTTACTGTTACTGTATACAATGTTCTCCTGGTTATGCTCACTTCATTCAGTATCAGTTCAATTCTTTTCAGGTTCTTCTGAAATCATTTCTTATAGCACAATAGTATTCTATTACATTTATATACCACAACTTGTTCAGCCATTCTCCAATTGATGGACATCTCATCAATTTCTAATTCTTTGCCACCACAAAATGAGCTGATATAAATATTTTTGTTTGTATGAGTCCTTTTCCCTTTTTTATGATCTCTTTGTAATACAGACCTAGTAGTGATATTTATGGATCAGAATGTATGCATGGTTTTATAGCCCTTTGAACATAGTTCCAAATTCCTCTCCAGAATGGTTGGATTAGTTCACAATTCCACCAACAATGGATGAGTGTCCCAATTTTCCAACATCTTCCCCAATATTTATCATTCCCCTCTTTTGTCATATTACCCAATCAGATAGGTGTGAGGTAGTACCTCGGAATTGTTTTAATTCGCATTTCTCTAATCAATAGTGATTTAGAGCAGATTTTCATATGACTGTAAATAGCTTTAATTTTTTCACTAAAGAAAACTGGCTGTTCATATCCTTTGACCATTTATCAGTTGGGGAATGACTTCTATTCTTATAGAATTGATTCCGTTTTCTATTTATTTTAGAAATGAGAAACACTGTCCATAAAAAAAAATGTTTCCCAGCTTTCTGCTTCCCTTCCAATTTTACTTGCATTGGCTTTGCTTTTGCAAAAACCTTTTAATTTAATGTAATCAAAATTATCCATTTTGCATTTCATAATGTTTTATGTCTCTTGTTTGGTCATAACTTCTTCCTTTCTCCATAGATCTGACAGGTAAAATAAGTCCTTGCTCTGCCAATTTGCTTATCTCATCACCCTTTATGTCTAAATGTCATAATGGATTGAGTCCAATAATTGGACTTCCATGTTCAAGAAGATCCAGGTTTGAATCCTGCCTCAGACATTTGCTAGCTATACAACCCTAAAACACCTCAGTTTTCTCATCTGCAAAATGGGAACTTTTAAAATTTTTACTTGTTTATTTTTAATATTCTTTTAATTTTGAGTTCCAAATACTCTCCCTCCCTCTTGTCTCATCCCAACTCATTAAGAAGGCAAGCAATATGATATCAATTACGTATGTGAAGTAATACAAAACATTTCTATATTAGCCACATTGAAGAAAATAAAAAATAATAAAAATCAAGAAACATAAATAAAGTGAAAAAACATGCTTCAATCTACATTCAGAGTTTATCAGTTCTCTTTCTGTAGATAGAAAGCATTTTCACTATGAATTCTTTGGAATTGTCTGGAATCAGAAGAGCTGTCTTTTGCAGCTGATAATAATTAATATATAATATATTATATATAGTTTATATAATATAATTTATACACATAAAATACAATACAAAATTTTTTCCTAGTTCTGCTCACTACAATTGCATAAGTTCATTTGTCTTCCCAGGTTTTTCTAAAACCATCCTATTCACCTTTTCTTACAGCACAATAATATTTTATCACACTCATATGTCACAACTTATTCAATCACTCAACAACTAATGGGCATCCTTTTGATTTCTCATACTTTGCCTACCCTAAAAATGGCTACTATAAATATTTTTGTACAAAAAGATCCTTTTTGCTTTTCTTCGATCTCTTTGGGATACAGACCTACTAGTGGCATTGTTGGGTCAAAGGGCATGCATGGTTCTATAGAACTTTGGGCATAGTTCCAAATTGTTTTTTCCAGAATGGTTGGACAAATTCACAACTACACCAGCTGTACATTAGCATTATTTTCAACATCACTTCCAGCATTTATCATTTTCCTTTTCTGTCATGCTAGCCAAGCTGATGGTTGGTACCTCAGAGTTGTTTTAATTTGCATTTCTTTGATCAGTACTGGCTTAGAGCATTTTTTATGTGACTATTGATAGTTTTGATTTCTTTTTCTTAAAACTGCCTGTTAATATCCTTTCAACATGTTTCAATCGAGGAATGACTCACATTTTTAAAATAACTTTAGCTCAGTTACTTATATATCAGAGAAATGATTCCTTTATCAGAGGAAAATTATATTATTTTTTTTGCCAGTTTCCTGTTTTTTCTTCTAACTTTAGCTACATTTGTTTTGTTTGTGCTAAACCTTTTTAATTCCACATAACTAAAATTATCCATTTTACTTACCACAATCCTTTTCATATCTTATTTGGTCATAAATTCTTCCCTTGTTCATAGATCTGACAGGTAAAATTTTCCATGTTACCCCTTATTTATTTTTATAACCCTTTATGTCTAAATCCTGTGCACATTTTGACCTTATTGTGGTATTCAGTGTAAGAGGTTGGTCTGTGTCAACTATCTTCCAAATTGTTTTTCCAATTTTCTCTTCAATTTTTATTATATGATGAGTTTTTATCCCAAGAGCTTGGATCTTTAGGTGCATTAAACATTCGATTTTCATAGTCATTTACTATTGTGTAGCATGTACTAAATCTATTTGACTAACCTACCACTCTATTTCTCAGACAATATTGAATTGATTTGATGATTAATGTTTTGCAAGGTATTTTGAAATCTAATACTCCTAAATTACCTAAGTTACCTTCCTTCACATTTTTAAACTGATTCCCTTGATATTCTGGACCTTCTGTTCTTCCAGATGATTTTTGTCATGCTTTTTCCTAGTTTGAGACATTTACTATCTGTGTAACCCTGGGCAAGTCACTTAAACTTGTTGGCCTCAATTTCCTCATCTGTAAAATTAGAGGAAAAAATTGCAAGCCACCGCAATAACTTTGTCAAAAATAAAAAATAAAAAAACCCCACCCAAAATGAGGTTATGAAGAGTTGGACATAAGTGAAATTAACTGACCACCAACAAATTGTTTTTGCTTTAATACTCTGATTGCTTCCTCTGCCTTCAAAAAAAAAATTCAGCTAAAGCATAATAGATTCTGTTCTAGCCCCTTATTTTAACTCTGTGTGTTTCTATTTTTCAAGTGTGCCTCTCCTAAGTAATATATTGTGGGGTTCTAGTTTCTGATCCATTCTACTATTTCTATTTTGTGGGTGAATTCATCCCAATCATAATAACAATTATTATCATTGTAGTTCCTTCCATCCTATTTTCTTCTCTTTATTTTTATCTTTTTTTTAATCCCTTACTTTCTCAAGCATATGTTTTGCTTCTGACCACTGACTCCCTTATTCTGCCCTCCTTTTTATCACTTCCCTCCTTCTCTTATCCCCTTCCCCACCCTGTTTCCCTATAGGTAATATAGATTTATGAACCCAATTGAGTGTGTTTTAGAAATATATGTATATATTTTCTTCTTTTTCTAATCAATTTAGGAGAGATTGAGGTTCAAGCATTACTCATCCTCTCATTTTTCACTCCATTGTAAAAGCTCTTCCTTGAATGCCTCTTTTATGTGAGATAATTTTCTCCATTCTTCCTCTCTCTTGTTCCTTCTTCCGATGCATGCCTCTTTCTCAATGACCTATTATTTTTATCACCTCAACATAATTGTCTCACTCCTGAGCCTTCTATGAAGAATCCTTTTAAATACCTGAATGATCATAAAATTCTTAGGAGTTATATGTATCATTTTCCTATAGAGCAGTGGTTCTCAACCTTCCTAATGCTGTGACCCTTTAATACTCGTATATGGGCATATCGGCATATGGGCGGACCCACCTGGAGACAGATAGAGGAGCAGTGTCTAGGTTCCTAAGACCATTGGATATATGTGTTTTCCGATGGTCTTAGGCAACCTCATTCAACCCCCAAAGGGGTCCCAACCCACAGGTTGAGAACCACTGCTATAGAGGAAAGAAAATGGTTTATTCTTATTGCATCTCTTATAATTTTCCTTTCATGTTTACCTTTTTATGCTTCTCTTGAGTCTTATATTTGAAAGTAAAATTTCCTATTTATCACTGATCTTTTCAACAAGAATGCCTATAAGTTCTATATTTCATTAAATGTTTATTTTTTCCTTTAAAGGATTATACTCCATTTTTCTGGGTAGGTTATATTTGGTTGTAATCTTAGTTTGTTTTTTGCGCCTTCACAAATATATTTTTCTAAGATCTCTCTGCTTCTTTAATGTGGTAGCTGTTAAATCTTGTGTGATCCTGATTTATGTAATCCTGACTCAGTGGTTCTCACTTCCTAATGCTGCGACCCTTTAATACTCGTATGTGAGCGTATCTGTATGTGGGCAAACCTGCCTGGAGATAGAGGAGTGGTGTCTCAGTTCCTAAGAGCGTCGGAAATGTGTTTTCCAATGGTCTTAGGCAACCCCTGTGAATGGGTTGTTTGACCCCCAAAGGGGGTTGAGAACTGCTGTCCTGATTCCATGATATTTGAATGGTTGCTTTTTGACTTCTCTTTGACCTGGGAGTTTTGGAAATTAACTATAAAATTCCTGGGATATTTCATTTTGGGATCTCTTTTAGGTAGTGACCAGTAGTTACTTCCAATATCTATGTTATCCCCTAATTTTAGGATATCAGAAGTTTTCCTGTATACATTCTTGAAATATGATGTCTAGGCACTTTTTGATCATCACTTTCAGGCAGTCCAGTAATTCTTAAATTATCTCTCCTCAATATATTCTACCTCAGTTATTTTTTTAAACAAGATATTTTACATTTTCTTTTTTTTCATTTTTAAATTTTTTTATTGTTTCTTGATGTGTCATAGAGTCATTAGCTTCTACTTACACAATTCTGACTCTTAAGGAGTTATTTCATTCAGTACTTTCGTGCCTCTTTTACCAAATTGTTAATTGTCTTCTAATAATCTTCTTTCATTGCTGTCATTTATTTTCCCTCTACCACTCTTACTTGATATTTAAAATCATTTCAGCTGTCCCAGGAATTCGTGTTGGGTTTATATAGAATTTATTTTTCTTTGAGGCATTGCAGCTGTTTTGATATCTTCTGTGTTTGCATCTTGAGGTTCCCTGTCATGAAAGTAGCTTGTTATGGTCAGGTTTTTTTGGTTGTAGTTTGCTCATTTTTCCAGCCTACTTCTAAACTTTGAAATTTATATTAAAGTTGAGCTCTGATCCCAGGATGAAGTGACAGGGGAACTCTCCTAACCTTCAGACCTTTTCATGCTGCTGTTTTCAGAGCTAGCTCTGGGGGTTTCAAAGTTTTCAGTGCTTCCAAGGATGTTGTGACCCAAAGGAGAAATGTGGTCACTTCTCTCCTGGCCTGCACTCTGGTCTTTACCCAAGAAGGCCCCCTGATATTGCTCCTTAAGGGCACTGCTTCCTTTTGATTAAAAGTTATGTTGTGCCTCAGGGACCCTGCTTGCTTGGATCTACAAGCATTGCTCTCCATCCCAGAACAGTGATCTGAAAGTAGGTATGAGCAATGGAGTTTCCAACCAGTGTCATATCCTGTGCCCAGAAGTCACTTGTAATCTCTTTCTGACCAGTTTCAAGATTCCCTTACCATCTTTGGCTTAAAAGCTCCTGAAACTTCTGCTGCTGCTGTTGCTACCTCCAAAGCCCATAGCTGGTGTTAGTGCCATTTAAATTCCAGACCAGTCCCCAATTCTGTGTCACAGACCTCTCCTTCCAACCTCCTAAGGTTTGGATGAAAGAAATGTCTCACCTCAACCATTTGTTGGATCTTGAAGCTCCAGAATTTGATTTGAGGTTTTATTTTAAAGTGTTTGGAGGAAAATGTCAGGAAAACTTGGGTGCTTTCTCTACTCCACCATCTTGGCTCAACCGCCGGAAGTCTCTCCAGAACAATAATTATAACACCTATTTCACAGGACTGTTGTGACCATCAAAGGAAATAATATATAGAGAGAGCACTTTGCAGTCCTTAATGTACTCTTTGAGCAATTGAGTGTCTTTCTTCACAAAGATGAAATTAAATATCATCCCTGCCCAAAAGCAGATTGTAACCTATTTGTGGAGTTAAGATATGCATGCTAATAACTATAATACAAGTAAGAACCATAAGAGAGATTCACACCCAATGCTGTAAAGAGTGGAAGAAAAAGCTACTATATCCAGTTGGAAGGGTCAGATTAAATTTCATAGAAGAAGTGGTACTTAAGTGAAACTAAAGTATAGGGTAGAATTTTAACAGGGATTGTAGTGAAAGGAGGATAAAGGGAGAATGAGATAGAAAGGATATTTTACATGAAGGGAATAAAAGACAATAAATTAAGAAAAGCAAGCAGCTCAGTATATTTATATATGAAGTAAATAAAGGTACTATAAGATAAGGTAAGTTGTGGTCAGTTTGATACCTCAAAACTTATTACCATAAAAGTAGAGTTTGGATTATTTTGTCCTAAATCCATTATCATATTATCTCACACCAAAGCTCAGGTATAAGTAATTTGCTCCTCACACCTTTATGACATTAACCCACAGATGATCTTTGTCAATTTAGCATTTTCCTGCCTGGAAGATCTAAGCATTATCTGCAAGCTTACTGATCTTACTGGTCATGTCCACTTCGAAATCAGATACGGAAATGTTTTAAGAGCTCTATTCCAAATCCCAGTGTTTATTCTTCTCCATCCGAAAAGCTCCCTTTTATTCCTCTCTGTTTGCTTCCTTCAAGTCAATTTATTTCCTATCATGACACAACACTCCTGTCACTATCATAGTGACTCCATTAAAGACAACAAAGAGAGCAACACCAACACACATTACCACTATTGGTGTCAAACCTTGATGAAAATAATTTTGGAACGAGGGAAATCACAGGAAAGGGAGAGTGTGGCTGATCTTTCTGAAACAAAGCTATGCTTATATAAACAATTTTGTTAGAAGAAAAATCCATTAAAAATAATACCCCTCTGTTTTTCCCCCAACTTATACTGGCCCTGGGAGGTTGAGTCCCCAGTGGGTTGACTACTACTGAACTAAGGGCCTTTGGGCTAAACCTTGAAGCTAGTTCGGGTTCTAAGATCTGACCAATATTTTTCCCATTAACAATCAGTCGAATCAGACAGTTCCCATTAACATTCAGTTGATACCAATTAGCAATTAGAAATGGGATATTTAGTAAGAAGGTATAGAATAACAATAGCACCAAAATATTCTCCCAAAACATCTGGGTCACACTGCCCCACCACAAAGACACATAAATTCCATGAAGAGAGGGAGCACAAATGCAAAGGTAGCTAGCAAGGAACATATGTAGAGGACATATGGCAAAGGAAAGAACTCACAACTCCTGGTTACTACAAGTCATTCCCCTCCCCCCCCTTCCTTACAAAGTATCTCTTAGGAATGATTCCCTGCTGAGTAGGCACCTGAACGGGCTTCTGAGGATCTATGCTTCTGTTGAGTCCATAGCTGGCACTTCTCATGTAGTCAGGTAGGGTCCCATTCCCATTGCAAACTCTGCTGCATCCTCAATTGCTTCACTAAATACTACCACAGCAAGTGCCACCATTCATTTCCTGGTTGGATCCCTTACCTTCTACTGGTCTGGTCTCTCTTATAGTCAGTGATAGGGCAAGGGGGTAGTACAAGAAATTAACACTCTAGGATCCCCTGCTTGCTGCCCACTGGAACCAGGAAAAAGATGTGCCTCCACAACAATGTACTTCCAAGATAGACTAACCTGCTTTCAGACCAGTTTGCTGTTTTGTTTTGTTGGTGTTGTTTTTAAATACAGGGAGCATGGATGATCATCTTCAATAATCACAAGCTGTTTTCAGTGATTCAATCTACACCTGATATAGGTACTAGGCTGTAAATGCATGTTGTTTACACATTTAAAATCTCATAATGCAATTTGTGGAACTAATGCTACACAAAAAAAAATTGAGCAAAATTGAGCAAAAAAAAGGTATGCAGAAGAAGAAAAACAGAATGAAAAAACAATACACACATAAATTTCAACTACATAAAGGCAAGTAACACTGAACATCAGGCAATTTCAAGGAAAACACAATGCACAACACTGGTGCTATCTTGTTAAAGGCAATGCAAATGGTCTTGGTTGGTTTAATCAGCAAATAACAGAAGGGTACAGTTGCATGCACAATCATTTGCAACCACCTTTTTAAAATGTTCACTAAATTGTTTACAAGGTTTTTGTGACAATATTCTCTCCTCTCTCTTCCCATCTGACCTGTCGGTTTTTGTTGATTCATCATTCTCAAAATCTCTCTCATTTTGGGATTACCTCAAGGCTCTATCCTAGACCTTCTCCTACACTCTCTCACTTGCTAACCTCATAAGAAAGGATAAAATGAGATAATATATTTAAAGTATTTAGCACAGTGCCTGGCATACAGTAGGTGCTTTAAAAATTATATTTTCTTCTTTCTTCCTTTTTTAGTTCCCATAGGTTTAATCATAATCTTTATGATCTCCCAGAGCTAAACATTCAGTCCTAATCACCAACTACCTATTGGATATTTCAAATTAAATTTCAAATTCAACATGTCCATAACAGAGTACATTACCCCCTCTCTCTTATGAGCTTCCTTATTTTTGTTAAAGGTAGTATCATCCTTAAATTCCCCCAATTCCAAAACCATTATCCTTACCCGATTCTCTCTTACTCCAACATATCTGATCACTTGCCAAATCTTTTCTTCTCTGCCTCATCAACCTTTATAGAACACTGCTCTTCTCACTACGCATCCACAGCCACCACCCAATCCAGACCTTTATTACTTTTCACCTGGATCACTACAACAGGCTCCTAACTAAGTTTTCTACCTCAAGACTCCCCTCTCTCCATACAACTGCCAAAGTGAGTATCTTTAAGTGCAGTCAGATGATGTCACTCCTCTAGCAAATAACCCTCAATAGCTCTCTGTTTCCTTCAACATAAAATATAAACTCCTCTGTTAGATATCTAAGCCTTTCACAACCTGGCTCCAACCTACATCTCCAAACAAATTATACATCATTCTCCTTAGCACATCCTAGGATATAGTCAAACTGTTTTTTTTTTTTCTATTCTTCCCATACAACAATCCATCTACTATTTCCATGACTTTGCTCTGACTGTCACAATTTCTGAAATTAACTTCCCCTCCCCTCCAACCTATCATCTATATCTTAGAAACTCTTGTTTCCTTCAAGATTCAGCTTCTGCATGAATCCTTTCTTGATCCTCCCAGCTGCTAGTGCCTTCCTACCC
>CM053585.1:288166049-288197342 GCA_028646515.1 Pseudochirops corinnae
AAATAAATAAATAAATAAATGAAACATCCCCATGGGAAAAAAAAAAAGTTTTTGAGAATGAATCCCCAGTATGTGTAAATTTATTTTATAAATTATATACCTGTGCTCTATACCAATATATATGTATATATATATATACACATTATAAAACTTGCATGAATAAATTAAAAGAGGATGACCAAAATAGTAATACTGTAATATTTGACTGTAGTTAGAGTCAATTGGAAGTTTATTGAGTGACAGGGTGGGCAGGGGAGGGCGGGAGAAGGGGGAAGAAGTATGTAATGTGGTTAGATTTGCCTTTTAGGAAAACCACTTTAAGAGTGCTTCAGTGTGTGGATTGGAATGGAAAGGACTTGAGGCAAGGCATTCAATTAATATTCTATTGCAATGATCCAGGCAAAAGGTAATGAGAGCCTTGAAGCCATCTGAGTGAAAAGAAGAGGACAGATACCAGAGAACTAGAAGTATAAGTGACATGATTTGTCATCTCATCATTTATACCATGTTGTCATTTGTCAATGACTGGTTTTTTGAGACGATCAATTGAAGGTGACATCAAGGTTGCAAACTGGAAGGATGATGGTCCCCTCATCGGAAGGAGGGAAGTTTGGAAGAGGAGTAGACATGGGGCAAAGGATAATTGAGTGAGATAGGAGAGGCAGTCATAGCCCATCAATGCCTGTTTATCTCCTGAGAGCCATTCTGCCCCACCCTGAATGAAAGGGGTGAGGCTCTTATTCAGTATATTCAGAATATACTGCCTATTCTTCAAGGGGTACCTGCCACAGCTAACCAAGGTAATTTGGGGAACATGGTATGGGTACACTGAGGGGGAGGGGAAATTTTCTCAGTGACATTTGTGCAGCTTCTGCTGTGGGTACCCACATAGTGGTTAAGTTTTAACAACCCCAAGGGTCCAAAACCAAGTTCAGAAGAGGATCATGGGCCCTTGAGAAAGAAGAGGTTAGAGTGAGGGAGTATTGGGGAATAAGTGTAAGTGTGGTTGGGCTATCATGAGGACAGAGAAATGGGCCCCCTGCCTTCCCACACTCTTATTGATTTATCACTTTCTTCTTGAGTTCAACCCACGGCTCTCCCATGAGGCCTCAGTCCCCACTTTGGAAACCAATGGTTAAACTAGTATGTTTTGTTTGAGGTGGGGGATGAGGGAGGAGTATTGAGTCCATTTTATATACCTAGTATTGCTGTTGCTGTAGATTTTGAAAGAGAGAGACAGAGACAGAGACAGAGACAGAGACAGACAGAGAGAGAGAAAAACTGTGAAACTATGATGAAACAATGAAACAAAACTTGTGTTTTTACTCAGGAGTTTATCATACAGGCATGAAAAGTTAGCTAAAATATCAGTAAGTATATAGTAAGTTAGACTTTATTGGTACAAATAAGTGCCAAACAAATTTGATCGTTCATCCCTGAGCTGGGGGCTTTATGGTCCAAAGACAGACAAGTCACTGCATCTCTCTCAGTCTCAGTTTGTCGGACAGCAAAATGGGTATAACAGGGTCCTTGTGAGGATCAAATAAAATAGTGAATGCTAAGCATCTTGCAAATCAAAAAGCACAATGTAAACGCCAGCTGTTCCACTATCATCACAATCACAATGAGGCACGAAAATGAGGCCTAAACTGTACATCGGACACCAGGAAGTGGGCCTAATGAGAATCAAACAAAAGGACCTTCTGTCCCTCTGTCCTATCCCCCTCTAAACCAAGCTTCCTACAAGCTTGTGTCCATGGAAATCCCCCATGCATCTCATGTTTCCAAAAGGTAGCAGAAGGTAAGGCAGGAGAAAAGTTGTAGAAAAATGCATTTTCTCAACAAGCTGAGACCTAAAGGAAGCTGGAAAGAAAAACTTGCTTAGTAGATTACTAGCCATTTCCCCACCTCCATTCATTTGATCAAGCCACTCTTCCCGCCTCGTAATGCGCTCCCTCCTCATCTCCACTTCTTAGGAGAATCCTTATGTGCTTTCAAGGTTCAGCTCAGGTGTCACACAGAATATGAGACTTATCCACATCCTTGGGTTGTTACTGTCTCATTATATGGGACTTTCTATCGCTGAGACGTCTTCCAGCCCACACAAGCAGACGGGCAACTTAACTGTAAATTATAGAGAGTTGCCTGGGAATACCAAGCGGTTACATGATTTTCTTAGGACCAAACAGCTAATATATGAACTTAGGCCTTCCAGATTCTTACTCCAGTCCTCTATCCATGATGCCTTGCTGCCTCTTACCTAATCCATGGCAGTTACTGTCTCATGTCAAGATACTTGCCAAATAAACCATTTTCTTCAATTCAAGTGCATTTCACCTGTATCTAATAACAATCCACATTACCTTTGCTCTTCTAAGAACTTAAGCCAAGCTTAAGACCTTCTCCTAGAATCACACTAAGGTGGGGCATCAGAGGCCATCCAATCTCACCTGTGCTTAAATAAGTTCACTTTCTAAAACATCCCCTATAAGTGGTTATCTATCTCATGAAATCCTCCAGTGATGGGAAAATCACTACCTTCTAAGCTAGCCTATTCCATTTTGGTACAGCTCTAGTTATTAATGTTTTCCCCTAATCAAGCCCAAATCTCCTTCTCTGTAACCTCTATATATTTTTCTTAGTTCCGTTCCTAGAGAGAAACAAAATGAGTCTAAGCCCTTTTCCACATTACACTCCTTCAGATACATGAAGATAGTACTCACTCTCCTCATGAATGCTGTAGGCTAGAGATCCCCAATTGCCTCAATTGACCATAATACAAAATGCTTCTGTAGTCCATCCTTATTGTCCTTCTTGCCCTCTTGCAAAAACATTCTAAGATGCCAATGTCTTTCCTAAAAAAAGGCCCCAGAATTGAACTACTCCAGATATGGGTTGATGGGTCAGAATACAGAGGAACTATCACCTCTCTTTCTGTACACTATGAATTCTTAATATAACCTGAAATTTGATGAGGTTTCATTTTGTTTTGTTTTTGTTTTATTTTGTTTTGTTTGACTACCATGACACTACTGGGTCATTTTGAATCTGCAGTTCACTAAATTCCTAAGATCTTTTTTTAAATTGATATTTTTTCATGAAATATTGGCTGACCAAAGCTTCCTCATCCTATATTTGTGAATTTTACTTTATGAACCCAACTATATGACTTTGCATTTATAAAATTACATTTCATCTTATAGAAGGTACCATATTCAGCCCATTATTCTAGCATATTGAGATATAATTGGAGCCTGAAGGTCATACAACATGTTAACTATCCCTCCTAGCTTCCTGTCATCTATAAATTTGATAAGCATTTTAATTATATTTTCATTCAAGTCACTAATAAAAATGATAAATAGCTCAGGGTCATGGATAAATTCCTTGCACTCCTCTAGAGACTCCCATCCAAAGTAGCATTGCCCTGTTAAATGAATATCCTTTGGGTCCAGTTGTTCACCAATTTAGTTTTTTTTTTTTTTTAACTTAACTAATTGTATGAATGCTATATGTGAGGTCATGATACCTGGGTACAAATACTGGTTCCACTACTACAGCAAGTCACTAAACCTCAGTTCTTCATCTGTAACATGAGATTTTGAACTTAGTAAATAGTTTCAAATCTATGCCCTTATGTCTACATAACCATTGAGACGTAACTCCATGCTTTCATGTCCCTATTATTCTCTAGCCCATATATCTCCTTCTTATCTAGAAGGAGAGCAAAGAAGACTTTGTTCAATATTTCTCTAAAATCTAGGCATACTCTATCAACAGAATTCTTTTGATCTACTAATAGAATAACCCAGTTAATAAAGCAAATGGGGTCAGGCTCACATGACAGGTGTTTGATAAAATCACTGGATTCTAGTGATCACTGTTTCCCTTTCAAATGCTCACAAGTCATATTTTTTAATGCCATGTCCTAGAATTTTGCCAGGGATTGAAGTCAAGCTACCAGGCAACATTTGCAAACTCTATCTTTTTTCCTTCTTTTAAAGTTTGGCAATTTGGAATTATGCACAAAAAAATGGTGCCCTTTGTCCCAGTTATATCATCATTAGATCTATATTCAAAAGAGAACAAAGAAATGTCTTTAATGTAATATGAATTTGTGTGTGCATGTGTGTTTGTGTGTGTGTGTGTGTGTGTGTAGATAATATATGTGTGTACATATATATTTATAGCAGTTCTTTTTTGGTGGCAAAAAATCAGAAACTAAGAGGATGTATAACAATGAGGGGATTCTGAAAAAAAATTGACAAATATGAGTATAATGGAATACTATTGTGCTGTAAGAGGAAAATAGGTGATTTCAAAAAGAAACATAAAGACTTATATGAACTGATATAGAGTAAAATGAGAAGAACCAGGAGAACAATTTTTAGTATAATGCCAATGTTATAAAAAATAGACAATGTTGAAGACTTTCATAAGCTGCCAGAGAATAAAATGAACAGAACTACAATAATTTATACAATTACAGCAACATTGTAAAGGCAAACAACTTGAAAAGCTTTGATCAATATACAGTGACCACTTGTGATTCCAGAGGACCAATGATGAAACAAACTCAACAGAATAGAGAGCTGATGAATTTGGAGTGATATGTGTGTATATGTATATGCATATGTATGTGTATGCATATATGTATATGTATATATATTATATATACACATATATATGTACATATACATTTATGTATGTATGACATACAGCTGCTGAGGGGCTTTTTTGCTCATCTATGCTTATTTGTTACAAGAAACTTATTTTCTTTTTTCCAGTGGGATGGGGGTATGAAGAAGAGAAAACGTATTTATTTTCCAAAAATAGAGAGTTAAAGGATGCTATGGGCAGCTAAGTGGCACCATGGATAGAGAGTCAGACCTGAAGTCAGGAAAATTCATCTTCCTGAATTCAAATCTGGCCTCAGATACTAGCTGTGTGACCTTGGGCTACAGATGTGACATGCTGTATGTACTTTTATGTGAGGTCACTGGATTATTAGTTTTACTTAGCTGTTTTGCTTTGTAATAAAAGACCTTTCATGAAGTGAAAGTAATCGGTAAATGTTTATAAAGTAAAAACAAAACACATCAATAAAATTGAAAGTGACAACAAAAATGAAAGTCTAGAAAACATCTGCCCTAATATTGTCCTATAGTTTCTTTCCCAATCTTCACATTTTTTAAGGATCCCTGACAGTGATTCAGATATTTTGCCTTCCTGTTATTTCAGGATACTCTGGATTACTCAGGATACTAGGATACTCTTTGTTTGAACTTAATAACTTGAACTTATTAAGAACAACAATCAATCGATTAATAAGTATTTATTAAGGGTTGCCTACAGGTCAGAAACTATGCTGTGTTGGAGCTACAAATAAAAAAGTGAAAGTCTCTATCTTCAAGTTCACATATAGAATATATATAAAATAAATATGTAGTAATTCAAGGAGCACAATAAATGGAAGAGGAATCATAAAAGGCCTTTTGAAGGAGGCAGCTCATGACATGAGGGTCCAAAAGCTGAAGAAGAAGAACTTTAGGTCACCTGTGCAAGGACATGGTGGCAGGATATAGAATGTCATCTGACTAGAGTACATGATGAGGAATAAAATAGAAACAGTCTGGAAAATACGAGCTTTATTGAATCCATTTCCTCACTCATATTGTTTCAATCCCCTATTAATTATTTTCCTATCCTTCCCAGTACAAATAGTATTCTCCTCAGCAGAGAAAAAAAGTAAAATAAAAGTTGAGTAGTTCTTCCTTATTTCCATCATCTTTTATCATTATTTTATCAACCCTGAGCAATGACCCTCTTCCTTTTGGTGTCCTTGACCACAGCCAAACTAAAAGATTCTTTTTCTTGTCCATAGAATTCAAAGCCAGCCATTATCTTTATATCTTCTTGCCATTATCTTTATACAACTTGGACAATCTTTTGTATTCCTTGCCTCTTCTTATTCAGTCTTCCATTCATATTTTTCATATCTGAGTTGGCCATTGTGCTTTGTCTAGGTTGTTTTCCTTATACAGCTCCCCCTTTTATGACTCAGTGAAAATGCTTCTATTTGTGTCTTCAGCATTTCATCCTTAATGGTTTCCCATCCCTCCTGTGCAGACTATTACAACTGAATCTTAAGCCATGAGATTCTACTGCTCCCCTCAACCCTGAAATCTGCCCTCCCCAGACTGAGGGCACATATCACCTTCTCCTTGACTTTGGTTTCCTTTATTACAAATCCTTAGATTGAAGGGGCAATTCAATCCAAGTTTCTCATCATTTCTGTTTCAAAAACCCATTCTTCCTGGTTGACCAGAATCACATCCAGATCTTGTATGTATTTCCTGTACCTTATGATTCAGGTACAAAAACTCTATTTGGGTTTATGAACCTTAAAAGCATCATATAAATACAGGCCAATGAACTAATCCTTCAAGTTCATATGTGAATTTCTCAAAGTTAAGCTTAATGAAGCTAACACGGATAGGAATTGGAACCAAGACCTAACATATATAAGAAGTCCCAGGGGAAGATCCCCCCCTCGGCCCTGGCTCCATCAATACAGATTGATGCCTTCTCTGCAATTATAGTGGTAGATGATTTACTAAATGACTGAGGGGTTGTGTCCTGACCAGGATCTCATAAGCCTGAATGTATCAAAGGTAGGACTTGAATCCCTGGCTTTGAGATTGACCCTCTAAACATTACACCATGCAGTCTAGTTGAATGCTATTTCGTTGTAATGACCAAGCTTGACCTTGAAGAAGAGGCAAGGAAATGTACCTCTTTCCTTTCCCTAAAGCATCATAGGATCATATATCTTGAGCTGGAAGAATCAGAAAGGTTGAACAAATTGCCCAAAGTCACACTGGTAGTAAGAGAGTGAGAATTTGAACCTAGCTCCTTTGACTCCAAATCCAGTTCTTTCCATTTATACCACATTCCATATATTTGAAGAAGTGGGGGGATATGGGTGCAGAATGTTGCACATACTATCAGAGGTGCTTGATTTGCCAGTAAGTTTTCCTTAATTTTATAGTTTAAAAATTTGTACAGTGTGGAGAAAGGAAAGTATGTGAAAGGTGGAGAGGTAAGGAATTCAGAAATTACTATCATGTGAAAACATGTAATAAACTTGATTTTTTTAAAAAAGAAAAAAAATTAAAGTTCAGATTTAAGTTTTGTGTACTATTGCATAAAGTATAATATATTCTGAGGTAATCCTTTTCTCTTAATTAATCAACAATAACTTGTTAAGAAACTACTGTGTGAGCCAATGCCAAGCACTAGAAATAAAAAGAAAACAAATGAGAATTTCTTCTCTAGCTCACATTCTTTTTTGGGGGGGGAGGTAACAACAGGCACATATATAAGTAAATATATAATATACATAGACTAATAAAGGGTTTTTGTTTTGTTTTTGGTGAAGGGCTAATGGTTGGGGGGGTAGGTTGGAGGGTAAGAGAGTAACTAGGAAAGGACTCATGTAAAAGGTGATACCTGAGTCAAGATTTGAAGGAAAGCAGGAATTCTAATTCTCATTGATTTAAACTTTTGGGATAACTTTTCTTCAGGTTAAAAAAACAAGCAGACTGGCAAAATAAATGTCAGTAGAATTCACAAATGTGCACAAAAGAAATTCAAGAACTAAATAAATGCATTTGAACATCATTGAAGGACTTATTTTTTTCCCCTCAAATAAAACCAATTAAAACCTAGGAATTTTGACAGAAGGATTACTATTACAGGAAAGAAAAATAAGCCACTGTTTATGTCACTATTTTAATTGGCTGCACAAAGAATACATTTTCTACCCATTTGAAACCAAGTCCTGCCAAATGACACAAAATTAACTAAGACATGTAGCATATACTCTATGCTATAATGAAATCTCTGCTTCTCAATTTTACTTAAAAAAAAAATGCTACCCAGCGGAAGTGTCAAATTATTGTAGATGTGAGGACCAAGGTTCTATGCAATGAGCTAATCTTTCAAGTTATAATCAGATGGAAAAAAATAGGGAATCCCAAATTTGTCCCCTCTCCTAATCATTATTCTATCTAGAAATACATATTCAGCTCTAGCTTGATGACTAAGCTATCAGCTAGATTCATTTTTGGACCTTTGAGGATGTGCATTAGCTATTCCAGGCCAGTAAGGTAATGCTGTTTCAGTGAACAAAAAAAAAAATCCTTATTAAGGTCTCTAAAAATATGCCTTACCTACACCTAGCCAATTGTTGGCTCACCTAACAATGTTCTGGCCCACTTACTATATAGAGAAATGTTTTATTCAACTGCCAAAGTACCAACTCATACCAACAAATATTGATCCAATAACTTTCTTATGAGAGACATTCTGCTTTGAATGCATAAATTAATTGGAGCTAGTGAGCACCCAATGTGTGTACCTATTTTCCTGCTTGGCATTGTGCAATACAGAAGGAAGGAAGGAAGGAAGGAAGGAAGGAAGGAAGGAAGGAAGGAAGGAAGGAAGGAAGGGAGGGAGGGAGGAAGGAGAAAGGGAGAGAGAGGGAGGGAGGAAGAAAGGGAGGGAGAGAGGAAGGAATGAAAGAGGGAGAGAAAGAGAGGAAGGAAAGGAGGAAGGAAGGAGAAAGGAAGGGAGGGAGGGAAGAAGGAAGGAAATGAGCATTTATTAAGTCACTTACTACATGCCAGGCACTGTAACAAGCACTTCACAAATATCTTATTTGATTCTCATAGCAAACTTGGGTATTATCATCATTATTTTTTTTCAGTTGAGGAATCTACAGTTAAAAGAGATTAAGTGACTTGTTCAGGATCATACTACTATTAAGTATCTGAGGTAGCTTTAGAACAAGAGTCTTCCCAAATTTATAGCCCACTTCTGAAGACTCTATCTACTCTGCCACCCAGCTGCATGTTATATTATGGGAAGAGGCCCCTAATCTAAAAAGTTGATGGTTATTTGATTGTATCAGACAAGAACGTGACTTTGGGAATGTATATGAGGTACAACTATAGAATGATCTGACCAATTTGGGGGAGATCATTCTGTGTCTTTTTTTTTTTTACAAACAACTCAAAATATAGGCCTCTAAATGACTTTTTCCCACTTCAAAGCACTAATTTTGGAGATATCTGTTTAGTCATTTGTCAGATATGTCCCACTCTTAATGATCCTATTTTGGGTTTTCTTGGCAAAGATACTGGAGTGGTTTGCTGTGTCCTTCCTCCAGCTCATTTTACAGATGAGGAAACTGAGGCAAATAGGGTTAAAAGACTTGTCTAAGGTCACACAACAAGTAAGCGTTTGAGATCAGATTTGAACTCAGTCACAATCAAATGATGCTTCCAGAGATCATTTATTCTAATCCCATACAATTTGAGCCAATGAGTAGTTATTATACACCTAAAATGCAGCAAGTGCTGTGCTAAGTTTCAGAGATAAAAAGACAAAATGAAGAAAATAGTACCCATCCTCAGTGAGGATACATTCTTTTGGGGAGGCACAGGAATACAACATGTAAATAAATGTGTCTATATGATAATATGAGGGGGGAAGAGAGTATTGACAAGTACAGAATAGTACTGAATACAAAAAGACTTCTAGCTGGAAACAAATCCAGGGCTTAGCCTTAATAGGAAAAAAAAAAGAAGTCTGAATGGCCAAGGCAAGGGGAGAGTGCATTTCAGAGTTGAGGGACAACTGATTCCTGAGTCTCAGGCACAGACTTTGGGAGGATGTCATCAGTGATACCAAGTACTCATAGAATTATAGTATTGAGAGCTGGCATGGGACTTTGGAGTTCATACAGTCCTACCCCCTCATTTTATAAATGTGAAAGCTGAATCCCAGAAGGTTTTCTAATTCAGGGAGGCAACACACAAAAAGAAGACAGGAAAAGAAAGGAGGGATGGAACACCAGGGAGTATTCCCACATGGGGACATCTTGTTCCATGGAGTTGAAACAAGGTAGAGCATCATATACAGAGTAAGTAGCCTGAATCCCAAAGTCCAGTTTCTGCCCTCTATAAAGGAAGGTATTGGGAGGAGTTTGGTATTCCACATTCCAGGTCTCCAATCAGAGGGGAGAGGAGGCTGAGGGGAAGTGGTGTCAGTCAAGTCTTGAGTTAGCAGGATAGTAACAAGTTTAGAAGTGAGGAGCTTAACCTGGGAGGGGCTTCTTCTTCTTCTGTGCAGAGTAGCAGATGCAGAATGAGATGAAGATCCTTCTGATAAAAAGTAGCAGAACTAGGATTCAAACCCAGATCCTTTGATTCCAAATTCAGTATTCATTGCACTATACCATACTTCCTTTCTCTTCAGGCTACTTTGAGTAAACTAGACCAAACGGCTCATTTTACAGATAAAGAAATTGAAGCATAAAAGAGTGAGGTGATTTGTCAAGGTTATACAAGCAGTCAAATAGGTTTTAACCCTAGGTCTCCTCTGACTCCAACATAGTACTCCTTTTCCTACATCTTTTTTCTTTAAAGGTACATTTGATTTTCTGAAAGCACAGAAAATCATTCTACTCAAAGTCTAGTGAATAAAGAAGGTGATCAAACTTCAGAATCTTTTTCAGGTTACAAAAAAAGAAGTTGTTGTTCAGTTGTTTCGGACTCTTTCTAAACCCATTTAGGGTTTTCTTGACAAGGATACTGTTTTGCCATTTCCTTCTCTATCTCATTTACAGATGGGAAACTGAGGCAAACAGGGTTAAGTGACTCACCTAGGGTCACAGAGTAAATATCTGAAGTCCAATTTGAACTTATGATGAGTCTTTCTGATTCCAAGCCCAGTGCTCCATCTACTATGCTATCTAACTGCCCTACCAGAAAAAAAGGCTTGACTATATAGCAATGAAAAATGCCCCTAATCTGGCCATAAGGATTATTCTCAAAGCAAAGTCCAGAAATGTCATAAGCAATGTCAGCTCCACTGAAACAAGTGTAAGGTCTTCCAAGATGACAATTTTGAAAAAAACAACATATTCTAATGTAGACATTGTGACACTTTAAAAATCGATTTCATCAGTTAATCAATCAACAAACATTTGTCAAGCACCTATACTGTGCTAGGCTTGGGAGATACAAATACAAAAAAATGGCGCAGCACCTGTCCTCAAGGAGTTTACATTTTACAGCGGGGGATACAATATGTCTATCTTTTTATAGTCAGAGTTCATATATCCATTTGTCTGTCATCCCTATACTCACAGGCATATATAGAATGAAGCTGGTAATATTAGCGAACTCTGCAGGAGCATTCCTATTGGTCTTTCATCTAAGGGCCCACCCAGCCATGTTCTATGCATGCCTACGCCTATACTTCAAATCCACAATTTTGAACTAGCTATCTCTTCCTAAGTAGGTTCTTATTCTGAAGCCATCTAGATATCTCACATGCCACATGTTCCTCCCACACCCATTGGAGTCAGCAAAAACACTTACAGGAAGCAGTGTTAAACTTAGTTTACTGAATTTTAGGTTCTTGCTGATTTATGTCACAACCTCAACAGTATTTCGATGCAACACGAATAAAAATGTTCTCAGACGTTCAACTACATAAGCATGAATGGCGTCACTCACTGTCAATTAAGGAGCCATCAAGAGAAGGGAATAAATCATACATCCTGGTAAGTACTCCAGTAAATGGTAAGAAGGCAATTTGGAAGGAAAAAAAGAAAGAAAGAAGAGAGAGAGAGAGAGAGAGAGAGAGAGAGAGAGACAGATGGAGGGACAGAGGGAAGGAGAGAGAGAGGGAGGAAGAAAGGAAGGAAGGAAGGAAGGAAGGAAGGAAGGAAGGAAGGAAGGAAGGAAGGAAGGAAGGAAGGAAGGAAGGAAATTAAATATCCTGCTCTCTGGGCCTATCAGTGTACATTATCATAGAAAAAAAAAAGGTTGTGACAGCACAAAATCTTATACATGATTCATTCACAGTCAGAGTTCATTTTAGAGAGGCTAGCAATGACATAAAACCTGCAAGAGCTGGATTATAACATTATTGTGAAGCTAATCCAAATGTTTATATGCTGTCCCCCCAAAAAATAATATTGCTTTGGCTTAAAAACCTGCAGCAAAAAGGCCTCGTTGTCCACTAAATTACATTTTAACCCCTTGAGGAACTATTTGCATACATAAGCTAAGCACATGATATAAAATATATAAATGTGATGTAATGAAATTGGATTTTTAACAAATATACCAGACTTTATGCAAATGGATACATTTCACAGGATTAGATATTCACATGTGGAAGGCAGCTTAGAAATCATGAAGCCCAACATCCCATTTTGTAGATGAAGAAAGCTAGAAGGGCTCAGCAACTTGTCCAAGGTCACACAAATAGCCAAACCAGGATTTGAACCCAAGTTCTCTACCTACGGCTCCAGTATATTTTTTAAGTAATCACCTTGGGAGGCAAAGCACATTTTTCAGTAATGTTGTCATTGGCAAGGGAATAAGCATATACTAAGCACCTAAAATGAGCTGGAGAAGGAAATGGCAACTCATTCCAGTATCTTTGCCAAGAAAATCTCAAATAGAGTCATGAAAGGTTGGACATGACTGAAACCACTGAACAACAAGTACCTACTCCACACTAGGCACCATGATGAGTGCTTTCCAAATAATATCTCATTTGATCCTCATAATGGCCTGGGGAGGTAAGTGCTATTATTGCTCCTATTTTACAGCTGGGGAAACTAAGACAGAGGTTAGAAGATTTGCCCAGGGTCACACAAATAATCATCTGAAGCTGGATTTGAGCTCAGGTTTTCTTGATTCCAGCCCAAGTACTCTATTCACTGCACCACCGTGCTGCCTCTGTGCTCAAATGCTACCTTCTTGGATAACTGACTTCAGATCTAGTTTGCAAACCACAAATAACCTTCCTGAGCCTCAGATTCTTGATCTGCAAAATGAGTGAATTGTAACAGATGCTCTCTGAACTCCCTCCAGTTTTAAAACTATGGTTCTGTTGCATTAGGAGTGAGCAGGGAGGAAATTTATCAGGATGCACATGATTTTCCTTCCAGCCCAGCAAAAGAACTCACAGAAGATAAAGGACAGGTAACACTGATGAGGTTTGAAGGTCTTGAATGAAATGTAAAGGGTTTTTGTCTTTAGATTCCTTTACAGGGATGAAGAGGTTCTTTTCATAAATCTTGATGGAATTAGAAGGTAGGTAGCTATTATACATCCAAAGATTGAACATGCCCTGAGTGGGTAGCCTTTTAGAGGAACTTTGTCAGCTTTGGAGAAAAGGTAGATGACTACTTTAAGGATCATGAGCTTTGGCAGTCCAGAAGAGAGTCAACTATGGTAGAAAACCCTTTAAAAGGAACTAAACCTCCTGCCGTGGGTGAAAGGGATTGAAGCACTCTCTTCCCCATGTCCCCACACTTTCAGTCAAGGTTTCTTAAGGCACAACTATGTATCTAGTAGTAGACACAATGCTCAGCAGAGCAGACCCAGGGAACTCAGTGGATAATACCTAGGGGGAACAGCAAGGAAACATCTTGAGAAGAAAGAGAGCACCAGAAAACTTAGAAACCTGAATCATTTTTGGCACATATATTCCTAGTGTGCTCTATATGTGTGCACATTCTTCTCACTGACCCTATATATATATTTGTGGAGGGGTGTGCCCCAAGTTTTGGGGGGTGGTACTTTTTAGCTACTATTCTTATAACTCCATTTCATGCATATTAATGTTTTGAGATAATTGTATCTACTGACTGTTAAAGGTAACTAAAGCAATGGAAGTTGAAAACTATAGTCTGAGGAGTGAAGATTCACAGAGTACCCAGAACATGAGGGGACTCAACCTGAAAGTGAGAGCTGGATGTCAGCCAGAGGGGATGCTACACTATGATCCTATGGAACTTAATTCCATGACTTGATGGCCACATTTCATTTTGAATCACTAGAATTTTCTTCCTCACACTTTCTTCAACTGACCTCTGACTATTTTTAAGAACTAAATGAACATTCTAAGGACAAAGATTTGCTTTCATTGACAATACCCAAAAAAGAATGGACCACTTGTTCCTAAGGCAATTCCAAAACAGAATATAGGGAATGTTTTGAATAACTTCATTACAATGTGTTTGACTTTCTAAAATGATTCTTGTGGAGAACACATTTGGGCAGATAAGCTACTTTACAGGAGTCTGATTCTGAGGTCTCATTGTGACACATCTCCTCAATACCCTCTGTCCCTGGACCCCCTCCTTCCTCTGATTGGAAGGTAAAGACTTTCATCCCAAAACCTCAATTTTAGGAGGGGGCTCCACTTATCCAACTCTTCACCTCTCACTCAGTTGCCTATGTCTGGACACCTCCATCATACCCTCATTCTGGGTACCTTCCTCTCCTACCTGGATTTTCTGCTACTTTTTGTATGTCATGAGTCCCTTGATGACAGAGATTAATTTTTTTTAATCTTTCTTTATATTCCCATTGCTTAGCACAGTGCCTGGAACATAGTAGGCACAAAATCTGTATTGAGTGACTGGCATGGGAGTGGCCCTAGGGTCTTGAAGGCAATGCCAATGGAGCATTAACTCTGGCAGAAAAATCTTAGAGTATGATCCAAGAGTCAGACCGTGTCTGCCAACAAGTTCAGGGAAAATTGAGTCCTTCCAGCCGCAATCCAATTTCAATGCACTGTGAGTAAGAAAATGACAGGGTCAAGGAATGAAAGGGGACTAAGGTACAACGTTAAGTATGCAAAGTGCATTAACAGGTTGACCACTAGAGGCAATGGCAAACCATAAAACAAAGTGATTCTGTGTTTAGTTCAAAAAAGAAGTCTTATCCCCCCTCATCTCTTATTTCTACATCATATTCTCACTATCCTTCCTGTCTCTCACATTCTCTCTCTCTCTCTCTCTCTCTCTTTCTCTCTCTCTCTCTGTATGTGCCTGTCTCCCTCCCTCTGTCTCTGTCTGTCCTTCCTCTCCCTCCCTCCCTCTCTCCCTCTCTCTGTCTATCTCTGTCTGTCTGTCTCTCTCTCTCGCTCTCACTCTCACTCTTTCTCTCTCTCTCTCAGTCTGTGTGTGTCTCCCTCTCTTCTCTGTCTCTGTCTCTCTCTGTATTTGTCCTTCTCTGTCTGTCCTTGCCTTTCTCTCTGTCTGTCTGTCTGTCTCTCTCTCTCTCTCTCTCTCTCTCTCACACACACACACACACACACACACACACACACACGCACACACCACACAGGGCAAAGGGAAGCAAAGCTAAAAGTACTGCACACACTTTTGGTGATCTTTCTGTTTCACACATGGAGAAGCTCTGATTGTCTCTAGGTTGAACATATGTGAAAGAACAAACCACAGCAGGACCAGGCAAAATACAAAAAAAAAAAAAAAAGTCCACAAAGATTGAGGTAAAGAAGCAGTGAGGCAATAGTGAAATGACTACAGAAGTGATGAGACTGAGATTCAAGAGAGAACTAGATACAAATCCTGACCCTGGAACTTCCTGGTCATGTGACTTTGTTTCTCCATCCATAAAATGGGGAAAATAAAACTTTTACTACCAGCTCACAAAGCTGTTGTTGAGGAAACCACTTTGTAAAAACCTTAAAGCACCACAAAAATACAAACTTCTTTACTATTCTTAGCACTTTTCACTACCCCAGAAGCCAATTTCTTAATGTTCTCCCAAATCCTCCATTTCAAGAGGCCCTCAGTTGCCACCCTCCACATCCCAGAGGCTTCCTGACCCTCTCTCTCATAAAAATGTATCTATTTGCCCTAGTCTCAGAGGCCCCTCTTCTCATCTTGTGCTAATCTAATAAACGAATTCAAGTTAAGATGTTAGTGCATGATAATGCATTAACAGTTTTTTAATGCAATATTTTACCCCTCCTGGAGTACATTTGCATTTTAATAGCAGCCTTCAACATTGTTTCAGTCACACAAAGTCCTGTGACCATCAGTAACTCTCTCTGACTTAGTTTCTTCATCTGAAAAGTAAAAGAGAGGTCCCTTCTAGACCAAAAATTATTTCCTTCTGCAGTCAATTTCATTCTAAAATTTCTGAAAGAAGATTAAAAAGTGGTAAATACAATGTTTTCTTATTATTTCAAATTTCAGCAAATATAAGCAAACAAAAGAAAAGAAATTGCTAAGAACTAATCTAAAAGGAAGTCAAATTAGGCCTCTATTAAAACAGAACCATCTCTGTGATATGTCACTGCTCCTGTGTTGCTGCTCTTACCACGGGACTGTAAAAAGCCTTCAGTAGTAACCTTTCACTTTGCAGTTTCTCTGATCCCATTCCCTTCTCTTACTATCACTTTTTTTAAAGCTTAAAATAGGATTAGAAGGACTTGATTTCCCTCACACTTGTAGGCAGTCAGGATGCTGGGCATTCTCTAGAAGCTTCTGATGGTCCTAGGCAGATGCAACAACCTATTGGCTGGATGGAGCTGAAATGATGATGATGCTGACAACGATGACAACTGGCATGTGTGTAATAATTAAGGTTTACAAAGTATTTCATACATATCATCTCATTTTCTTTTGACAACAACCTTGTAAGTAGATGCTAGGTTATCTCATATTATAGATAAGGAGGCCGAGACTGAGTGAGATTAAGTGACTGACTTTGGGTCACAAAGATAATGTTTGATCTAAGATTCAAACTCAGGTCTTGCAACTTTCGAGACTAGCACTACATAAGTCAATGTCACCCAACTGCCTCATGTGAAAGACAAATGTTCCTCCCATTGGGGGACTATTTTCAGAGCAAGAGTTCTTGGGTATTGGTTATTAGCACAGCATTAACTGAAATCATCAGAAGGACTTTCTAGAGATTGACCCACATTTTAACAATTTTGTGATATTAATCTATTATACTAAAATCTTCTCCTGGTGGCATACACACTGTGGCACATTGGGAACCTTAGGTTCTTGAAGTCTATGGCAGAAGAGCACCAGTCCTAATAAGTTGCAAAAGTATTGAGTATAGGCTGGCAGTAAACTGTACATCTTCTGCATGGAGCCAAATCTATCTAAGTTCAGAGAAGCCCATTGTCTGAAGCTGACCACCAATGGATAAATTCGGGTGGCAACTCATGAAGACATCAGTGGAAGAGGATACCCATACTGAGGAAATTTCAGATCACTTGGAAGTGAAGAAGTTATAACTAACAATTTTCTTTCATTTCACATTCTTTAGGAAATATTCATGTAGATGAGAATATAATGCTCAAATCTCATTTTTTCCCAACGGGAATATAACCTAAGAGAGACATTAAACAGTCATTTTCACAGGAATATCTACCAATTCAATTGGTAGATATTCAGCTGAATCAAACCAAAGAAAGAGAGCGACTGTAGTAAGAGTTTGTATGCAAACGGTGTTGATGTCATTGTATCCTGTCAACAGTTTTCCAAAAAAGTGCTTTTTTTCCATTTTCTGTGCTTGTCAGTCATCTTTTAAAACTACACTCTCCTTGCTGTACATCTTTTAAAAATGCAACTCCCTGGGCTCCTTCTCTTAATAGAAACTATCTTTAAAAATTGCCATTCCTGAAAAACAGTATTAAAGTCCATGTAAACCCACACAGAACTCTCCCTGGACCTTATCTTCAGCCGAGTGTATTGTCAGAAAGCAGAAAATGTAGTTTGTCTCGCATTATCTGTAATAAGATAGACAGTCCTTCATTTTAACAAGGTGCCACTGCCAATATGAGCCCTGCTGGGTGAGAAGCCGATGCAATGATTTCTTTATTTATACAAGTGGAATGAAACCCAGAGAGACTGGAGGCAATTGATGATGCTGTCCAGCAGCTGGCACATGTTGGGTATTCATGCAGCACCTTGGTGAAAATTATAGCTGTAGATTAGGTCCTATGTGTGACACACTCACCCAGAACTGGCCATAACTAGTTACAGAAGCTTTGTGCTGAGAGTCACACATTTGGAGGATGAAGACCACCTAGACGAACTTGTTTTAGCTTTTCCATTGAGAAAGGGGGAATTCAGTAGTATGGCATCATGTAGGGTCAGAACTGGAAATGTAATGAATTATGTCAGGCAAGTTCTTTTTTCTGTTGTTTACTTATATTTTGCTGCTGTTGTTTTTTTTTTTAATTAATAAAGGTATGTCCAGGGCACTGAGATGTTACTTAATTTTCAAGGATCACAGAGCTAGTGTGTTTTAGAGGCAGGACTTGAACTCAGGTTTTCCTGACTCCGCAACTAGCCTTTTATCTACTATAATATACAACCTGGAGTAGCTAGGTGAGGATGTGAATAGAACACCTGGCCTGGAGTAGAAAGACCTGAGTTCAAATGTAGCCTCAGACACTTACTAGCTGTGTGACCCTGGGCATTTAACCTTGTTGGCTTCAGTTCCTCATCTGTAAAATGAACTAGAGAAGGAAATAGCAAACAATTCCAGTATCTCTGCCAAGAAAATCCCAAATGGGACCATGAAGAGTCAGACATAACTGAAGAACAACAAAATACAGGCTGGGGGTTTGGAGGGAGTTTGGAGGGGATTTGGAGGAAGGACATTTGCAATTAACTTTAATTCAAGCCGCGAGGTAGCGTTACTAAGGTCTTTTTGCTTGTTTGTTTTATTTGTCTGTTAGAAGCCAAAAATCTTTTTCTTATGAGTAGAAAGATTGGACAGTAGATGTAAAGGCTTGTTTTTGATAACTATTCGGACTATTAGGATACAAGTCCTTTAAAATGGAAAGCGTGTCTGGCATAGTGAGAAGCGTCTGAAGAGATAGGGGGTTTAATCTTGCCTCTGATGTCAACTTCCTCATCTGTAAAATGACCACAATAATAATACTTGCAGCATCTACCTCACGGGGACATTGTGAGGATCAAATGAGATCATGTATGCAAAGTACTTTGCAAGCCTTAAAGTGTTATATAAATGTCATCTGTGATTAAATCCAAAGACTGCTCCTCCTGTGTGTTTGTCATACCACCTAGAAATCAGAGAATCATTGCCTAGAGGATCTTAGAGCCTGAAAGAACCTTAAGTTTCTGCCAGTAGAATAGAGGCTATACTAACAACCTACAACAGATGCCAGACGTAGCTCAGCATTTACCTCAGGCTTCCCATCCTATTCTCTATGAGCTGTTGAAAAAAGGAAGGCAAAAAAAGAATGTTGTGCACATTGACAGTGGCTCTGCCTCCTCTGTATGCCACAGGTGCCAAGAGATCTTCTTAGCCACTAACCCCCCAATTCTTGACTTGTCAACTTCTCTCCTCATGTGCCACATTTAGTGCCCTGCTCAATTGTCCTGTACCCTGAATAGATTCCCAGCATTTATGCTACCCCCTTAAAATGCTCCTCTAGAGTAATAAAGGGTAATGAAGTACTAAAACACTGGGTAATTGAATATTATGGTTTGTTTCAATATGGCATGCAGGTTTATTTCAATAAAGTGATCTTAGACTAGAGTACAGAGTGACTCTGAAGATAACTCTCCCTCTGTTAAATGTAGCAACTGGTACAAGGGTCATAGGATCACAGAAAACAGAAAATAAAAGGCAGCTGGTACAATATCTAGTCTGACGCCTTTCCCTTCCAGAGAAGGTATCTGAGACCTAGAGAACGAAAGTGACTTAAAGGCAACATGACATAGTGCAAAGAGTATTTAATTGGGAGTCTAGAAGATCTGGATCCAAATTCTAGCTACAATATTTACTAACCATGAACCCAAAGAGAAGTTACTTAACATGTCTTGAATCTCAGCTTTCCCATATAGAAAATGGAGATATCTCACAAGGTTGACTTGAGGTTCACATGAGATAATGTGTGTGTAAAGGGCTTTGCCAACCTTAAGGAATAGATTAATGTCAATTTTTACTGCCCAAGGCCATGAAGTTAGTGGTAGAGTCACCATAACATGTTTGTTTTGATTCAGTTTATCAGATGGAGGAAAAAAGGAAGGCAAGGACGAAAAGGAAGACTTGGAAGCCCAGTGAAGGGCAGTCCCCTGAAAAAATGATATAGTGGTAAAAGATACCTCATTAGAGCCCATTTGTAGGGATCCTTGTCTGGTGAACTCTTCAGGTTCATTCTACCCCCCCAGGTCTTGCCAATGATGGTCAATGACAGTCGCAAAGACAGGGAGTACAACCCATTAGATCCTACCTTGTCTTTTATAGTGAGGGCATTCATTGCTACGATTTCATGCCTTGAACTTTTCCCGTCTTTAAAAGTACATAAGATTAGTGAGTGCCTACCTATTAGAAAATCATTAAGCATATTAATATAATTGTATACTCTTATGCCAAGAGAAATTACAAATCCAAAGCATTCAGAGAAACATGGGAAGACTTAGAGTGACTGATGCAGAATGAAGCGAGCAAAACCATGAGAACAATTTGTCTGATCACTACAGTAATTAAAGGAAAACATTAAAAGACTTCAAAACTATTCCCAAGTCACCATGGTAAATTGTTACTTTAGAGGGTTGCAGACATATCTGCTACCTCTCAGCAGAGAGGGAGTAGCTTTAGGTACAGAGTAAGGTAGGCATTTTGAGATATGGCTAATATTTCAATTTATTTTACTTAAGTACTATTCATTAGAAGAAAATGTTCTATATAAGTGAGGAAAACAGTTATTGGGAACTAACAGTGATGTCAAAAAGAAAAAAAGGGGCAGCCAGGTGGCTCAGTGAATAGAGCACTGGCCCTGGAGTCAGGAGGATCTGTGTTCAAATCCAGCCTCAGACAATACTTATTAGCCATGTGACCTTGGGCAAGTCATTTAACCCCAACTGCCCTGCATTCTCCCCTCCAAAAAAGCAAAAAAAAAAAAAGAAATCAAAACATATCTAAAGAATCCCCTGAGGTCCCTTATAACTCTATCATTCATTGTATTCTATATGTGAATAGCCAAAGGGAAGGGGTCAGGCTTTAATCTAATATCACCAATACCTTAGCTATCACTTAACACCTCATTGGAGCTTAGGTTATGAGCTGAAAACAGGAAAGAAGGTTTAAGGGATGCCAAGAGGTAATAAGGGGACACTGTTGGTGAAGAGGTAAGACCATCAAAGGTAAACTGCTTACTGCACATTCTTACCAAGGGCCAGCCCAGGTTCTACCACTGTAAATCACTGTATGGGCTACCTTTGACTTTTGTGCCACAAGTTGACAAGCCTTAATCAATGACACATAGCATTATAAAGTGGAAAGACTATGCAATGTTACTTTTCACAACTCATTTCCTATCTCAGAATCTCATTTTCATCATTGTAACATTCCAACAGAGAACAGCTAAACTAACTCCTAAAATCCTTTCTGGTTTTAACCTTCTATGATTCTATACTGTGAATGCATGTCACAGCTACAGGCTGATCAGAGGTTAATATCACGAGAAAGAAACAACATTAAACAAAGTCCTAAGTCAACAAAAGTCAGATAATGTAGAAGAACACCATCATGAGACTTTGAACTGTGGCATGAAAAAAATAAATCAATGCCTGAAGCAGATGAGTCTCCCAAGAGAGATATGAGGTCCTTAGAAGGGAGAAAACTAGAAATCAAGGGGTTAAGTACTTTGCATAATATCTTTTACTAATTATATTAATTATCTTTGCATCTCCCCAAGTGCCTAGCACAGTGCTTCCTTCATACATTACTTTTCATTCAGACCTGTGCTTTCATTGGTGTTAAGAATTCCCAGTTGAACAAAGACTCTGTTAATGCAGATCTAAGGTTCTTCCGTACTATAGAGTCTTAGAGAATGGCCTAAGAAATTAAATGATTTTCTCATGATCACACAGCTACTATGTATTAGAGGCAGGAATTGAAATCTGGTGATCTTGATTTTGAGAAGAGGTCCCTATTGTCTGTGTTTGAACATAGTATGTCCTTAATAACTTCTGTTGAATGAATGAATAAATAGCTAATGCTTTTCAATGCACAATGGATGAATTAAAATGAGTTGAGTTGAACTTTTTGCACTAATTCAGTGTTGAGGTGATGAAGAGCTGGCCTAGGGTACTCACAATGAGAAATAAAGGAACAAAGCTGAGAAAATTTTTGAAAGAAAAATCAAGATACCTTAGAAATAGATTAGATATGAAGAATTAAGGTGAGTTGCTGTTCTTCCTTCATTTTCAAAGGCGTATGGTGATAGTGATATATATGACAAACATATAGTATGAGGTGAAAATATAATGATCAAGTGGATATGTCCTGTAGGGAGTTAGAAGAAAAAAAAAAGACTATGAGCAATGATGAAAGATAAAGTTTTGGTGGTCATCTGTATAGAGGAGACAGTTAAAACTACAAGAGAGGAAGAGTTGCCGAAAGGAAAATAGAGAAAAGGGTAAAGTCAAAACTTAGCTCTAGATCTGTAAACAGATCACTAACAAATTCTCTAATTGTTTATGGTTTGTCCACATTTCTAGACATCATTCCATGTTTGTGTTTTAGAAGCAATATATGTAATATTAGCATGCCCCCTGTAGCACTGTCTCCTCCAAAACCACTTAGAAATACAACCATTAATAATATACAACCAAATCCTGTTGTAAAATGTCACAAACTCCTGTTAAACATTGTTTAACTCATCTGTGTGGAACATTCACAGTATTTGGTCTCAGAAAACCACCCAGGTCAGGAGAGAAGATAGCCTGGGGATTACAAATTGGAAACCATAAATTTGACAGAAATTTGGATTAATCTTAAAGACAAACATGGAAGGAAATGATATGGGATTAAGAGAAACCAACTGGATAAAAATCCTAATGAAATGGCCTCTAAGGTCAACCAGATCAACAATGATTTATTAAACACACTGTGCCGTGTGCTGGCAACACAAAAACAAAAATGATATTGCCCTTTACCTCAAAGGGCTTACATTCTAATGGGGGGACAACATGTAGGTACATACAGAATACATAAAAAATCAGTACAAAGCAACTTTGGTCAAGGAAATGAAAGATCAGGAAAACCTTCATATAGAAGGCAAGTCTTGCAGAATCTTAAAAGTGATTCTAGCAAGTATAGGTGAAGAGGAAGTGAATTCCAGGCATGGAGCCTGGAGCAGTGGAAAGGTGTGGATATAGGGGATGGTAACATTTTTCATAGGAAACAGTAAGAAGAATGATTTAGCTGAGCCATAAAGTTTAGAAAGAAGAATACTGAGGTTAAAAGGGTAAGTTGGAGCTAGTTTGGGAGAAGTATCATATGCCAAGAAGAGGAATTTATATTTTATCCTCAAGACAACAGGGAGCGACTGGAGTTTATTGGGTAGAGAAATAATATGGCCAAACCTGCACCAATTAGGCAAGACAATTTGGCAGTTTTATAAGGGCTGAATTGTGTAGAGGGTAAACTTGGGGCAGGGAGATGAATTAGGAAACCATGGCAATTGCCCAAGAGAGGTAACTGTACTAAGGCTCTATTTTGTGGGCGGAGATAAGAGGTCGGATGTGAAAGATGTTATGGGGGCAAAAATGACAAGATTTGACAATTAATTGTATAAATGATGTGAGGGAAAGTAAAGGCGAAAAGGAAGCTGAAAGGGTGGTGTTGCCCTTGACTGAAATCAGAAAGTCTGGAAAAAGGGTTAGGGTTGAGGGTAAAGATACAAGTTCTGTTTTGGACATGTTGACTTTGAGATGTGTATGTGGAATATAGTTGGAAATGTCCAACAGACAGCGGATTATGTGGGGCTGGAGCTCAGCAGAGGATTAGAACTGTGTCTTTAGGAAATCATTTGTACAGAGATTATCACAAAACTCATGGCAACTAATAAAATCACCAAATGAGAGAGTAAAGAGAAAAAAAGATAAGACAGTATAGAACAGATCCTCACGGAATGCTTGGTGAGGGGGCGTGGTGTTTATGATGAACCAAGAAAAGAGACTGAAATAAACGAATAGGACAAATCAGAGGAAAACTTTCATGAAAACCCAAAGACAGTAATCAACAGTAGCAAACGTTGCAGAGAGGTCAAGAATGATGAGAACCAAGAAAAAGCCTTCAGATTTTAGCAATTAAGTGATCAGTGGAAACTTGGGGAGAAAATAGTTTCAGGTGACTGACAACATCAACAACTAGACTGCAAAGTCTTGAAGAATGGGAGAAACAGGAGGAAACAAGTTTCAGCTTTTTCTGGAAGTTTGGATGCAAAGGGAAAGTCACATAGAACAATACAGCTTGGGGGGATGCTGATGCTCTGATGGCAAGTCAAGTCCCCAGACCTAGATTTTCTCATCTGTAAAATGAAGGTAGAACTTTAAAATGGCTTCAAAATGTAATTTGAACTAATAAGTCCTATGTGATAATCAGTAAACAGAAGCAATAATACTTTGTCTAAAAGTGAGTTGAGATCTATGGTCCCATTCAAGAGGATTCAAGTGGATAACAGATGTTACAGACTCAGCAGAAGGTCAAACTTAGCAGAAGGTCAGAGGCAAAAGCAAATCAGCAGATCAAAGAAAAAGGTCTGCAATGAAGCAAATAAATGGAGAGAGGGAGCAGAAAGGAGACCTACGTTTGCACCCTAGATGACTTGCCTGTTGCCTTTTTTAATTCTGAAACTACTGCAGCAGCCTGACACTCCTCTATTAAATTTTGACCTTGGGCAGCTGCTGCCTTTGACACCGACTTAACACCGCTCCCATTGAACAAACTGCTCCCTATAACATAATTTCACGTGACATTGTATTTTCACCAAACCATTTAATGAAGTCAGGCAGAATGTGCCAGTATAATACTGATTTGTATGACCACAGAGAATGTAAACAATAGTGATAATTCGCTGAATGACTGCTAGGTAGGACAGTGGATAGAATGCCAGGCCTGGAGTCAGGAAGACACAAGTTCAAATCCAGCCTCAGATACTAACTAGCTGTGTGAACCTGGGCAAATCACTTTATCCTGTATGCCTCAGTTTCCTCAAGTGTAAAATAGGCTAGAGAAGGAAATGACCAACCACTCCAGTACCTTTGAGAAAACCCCAAAAAGAATTCATACAGACTTGGACACTACTGAAACAACTAAACAACAATAAAAATACAAAGACAATAAGTGGGCACAAGTATGCAAAGATGTTCCTGAATTTTTGGAACTCAGGCTATGGATACCTGAAAAATACAAAGCATAAACTATTATTGTGCATCTTCATAATGGGGGAACATTCTATCTCATTCTGCTGACTCTCACTTGCATTGTAGTAATTCCTTATCACAAAGAACTGAAATATTAACATCAACCTTTTGACTATGGTACTGCAAATCCTTGTTCAACCAAGGCAAATCTCTAAGTAGGTCAGGCCAAAATGAGCACATTAAACTTCCAGATGAATTTGTAGGTTTCTTACATCTTGGAAAGTTTTTCAACCACAGGATGATACAGTATTTTCTCTCTATAGGCCACACTGAACTGACCACCAATTGCACTGAAGAAAATGAAGTAAAAAATTCAGGAGAAAGCAGTTAAGATTTCTAAAATCAAATGCAGTAAGAAAAAGAAGTCTACTTAAGTCACATGAAATACAAATCTGCACTTATACTCGATCTAAATCGGTAAAACCAAATTCACCAAATCAAACAAAGTTTTAACAGTGAACATCCACAATAATTTGAAAAGAACATAAAGATATGACCCCATTATGTTGTTTCTTTGTTTTCTCTGAAATTTCAGGATGGGGTAACCAGGAAGCTAGAGTTGAGCTGCAAATGTGAAAAACATGGTATCCCTCTGGGAGCATGTGCTGGGGGCTACTACTAGATCAAAATTAATCGAAATGTTGGGAATAATTTCCATTCAGGTATCTCTCTTTCAAGAAACTGGATGGACTGACTTTGAATAATGATGAGATTTTTTAGGGGGAGACAGTACATGTAATAAGATGTGTGATATTGGGTATCACTTCAACTTCTCAGCCTCAGTTTCCTCATCTATAAAATGAGAGGGATTGGATTAGATCTCATAAGTCCCTGATAGCCATTCATCAATATTCTACATCCCAACATTCTACATTCTAAGGTCTTTTCCATCTCTGATATTCTATATTCTAAGATCCCTTCCAGCTCTGACAATCTAAAGTCCCTTTGAGCTCTGGCATTCTATATTTCAAGGTCTCTTCCTGTTCTGAGAGTCAAGTCAAATCAACAAGCATTTCTGTTAAGTGTCTACTATGTTCCAGGTACTTTGGCAAACACTGAGGATATAAAGAAAAGCACAAACAGTCCCTGTCCTTTAGGAATTCACATTCTAACAGAAGTGATAGCATTTAAACATTATATCTCTATCTCTATCTATCTATCTATCTATCTATCTATCTATCTATCTATCTATCTGATAAATAGGTAGTAATTTCAGAAGGAAAGAACTAGTCATTAGGGGGACTAGGAAAGGGACTAAGATTTTAGTAGATACTTGAAGGAAGCCAGGGCATAGAAACCAAAGTGGGAGAGAATTCCCAGCTTGGAGGAAAGTCATTGAAAATGTATGGTGATATTTAGTATTCTCAGCTTCTTCCAGCTCTGACATTTTGTGTTCTAAGGCAGTGGAAAGAGCAATGGATTTGGAGTCAGAGGACTTGGGTTTAAAACCTACCTCTCCTATTTCTTACCAATGTGGACCTGGACAAGTCTTGAGAAGACTCCAGTCTTCATGGGACTGGACTATAGCACTTCTGAGATTCCTTCTGTCTCAAGATTTATGGTACTCTGAACCTAATGACCTTTCCATATCTGTCATTCTCCTATATGTCCTAAAATCCTCCCAAGCTCTAAAATTATGTTTTTATAGATTTTTGGAATACAAATCCCCAAGACAAGATAAGACTCAATCACCATATTCCTATAACTTACTATAGACTCACTTTGATGGAGCCAACTGAGAATGGCCAACTGAGAAGCCTTGTCAAGGCTTCATTCACTATGGAAAAAAATGACTGACATATGCATACATCTAAGAACATCACTTGCTCTGCATGTAGGAGTCATATTTGAGGTCCCAACTTGTTTGAGTTGAGGCAAGTTGACTAAATGCCATTGTTCATGTGGCCTTGGGAATGAACTGTTTGTTGATATACTCAGAGATGATATATAATACTGACTCAATTCACTAGGACCTTAAAGGATTCATTCTACCTTTTAATGTTGACTTCTTCTTCATTGTTTAATGGGAATTAGCACTTCTCCCCTTGGCCTACTTCCCAAGGATGCTGTGAATGGGGAAAGACATACCTGCAAACTGCTCTGAGCTTCTAGGAGATGGGCACTGTTTATGAAGCACCTCTCTTTATACACAAAGGTATCTGTGACTGTGCAATAGGAGTATTATAAATTCCAGAGGAGCAACAAACAGTTAGCATTTTTAATTTGAAGTGATTGGGTTCAAATTTTATTACCCATCTGTTTTTCCTGTTTATGTGATTAAAAATATTACACTAAACAAGGAGCTTTTATAACAGCCACAAAACAACTTATCTACAGAGAATATAAAAGTCAGATACATCCTTTGCTATTGAAAGGACTGGGGAAAACCTTGATAATGACTGAAGATTTTCTGATGTTCCCATTGTGACATCTTTGATGGAAATCCCCAATATGAGAGAAAAAAATGTATTATTGCTATTGTTGTTGTTATTACTTCATCTAAAGTCAAAAAGCAATGTTCCAGGCAGAGCACTAACCACAGGGGGATACAAAGGAATACTCAAATTCCCTCGAGACCCAAAGGGGATACAAAGAAAGGCAAAAGAAAATTGCCTCTGCTCTCAAGGAGCTCATGGTCTAATGAGGAAGTTTCTATTATTTAAAAAGGTAACAGTACACATATGTAACTAACCTATGATCTCATCCTTGCTGCTTTGACCAGTGATGATGACAAGCCATCTATACCCTAGGATGGTAGAATCATAGACAAAGAGTTGGAACGGACCTATGAGTCACCTAATCTAAACCTCTTATTTCATAGCTGAAGACACTCAGACCCAAAGAAGCTAAAATATACCCATATCTATATCTATACACACGCATGTGTATATATATATATATATGTATATATGTGTGTATGTGTATGTATATGTGTACCCATATGTGTATACATATACATCCACATGCACATAAGCATATGTATACATACATATATGCATATGTACACACAAATATATGTGATGGGATTATTTATATTTGTATGTACATAACATATACATATATACACTCTTATATGTATATATGCATGTATATGTGTATACACAAATGTATATATATATATATATATATATATATATATATATGCATGTATGTGTGTGTGTATATATACCCAAAGCATACAGACAGTAAATGGCAATGCTGAGATTTGAATTCAAGTTTCATGATTCCACATACCTTATAATAAGCTGACATTCATATAGCTCTTTATAGTTTAAAAAATACATTACTAAAGTTCATTTGACACTGACATAGCCTTTCAAGTTAGATAAGACTGAGATTATTTCCCTGAATTTATATTTTCTATCTGATTATGTCTCAAATTCTGGGAAGCTAGGTGGTACAGCTGATAAAGCATTGAGCCTAGAGTCAGGAATGCCTGAGTCCAAGTCTGACCTGAATTCAAATCCGGCCTCAGAAACTTGACATACTTATTAGCCATGTGACTTTGGGCAAGTCACTTAACCCCAATTGCCCTCCAAAAAGCAAAAAAAAAAAAAAAAAAGGTTGCACACAGAGCTGGTAAGCAACTGAACTAGATATCAAACCCAGATCCTCAGGACTCTAAATCCAGGGGTCTTTCCACTATGCCACAGCTGCCCCTTTATTACAATATTGACATACAATGATGATAGACTGTGTTTTTCCCACACAAGTCAGTGACTCTAAGATAAATTGCTTTGTTATATAATGTTACACTTGAAAGGTCTCATAGTTCTATTAGTCTCTTAGCAGAGGTCCTTGGAACAGCCCAAATAAGAAGGAACAAAATAAAGTGTTGCATAGTAGATTGGTATAAGAATGCTATTTACGTGGTTTATGTGATCCAGTTCATGTACAGTAAGTTGCTTATTTCATTTGTGTGATAATAAATTTGTTTACTAGCCAGGAGACAGACTGATTTTGTGTCTCGCACAGCCTGCAATTTCAGAAAATTAAGTTAATAAAATTTTTCTCTGAGATACAGTAACATCTAATAGAGAATCACAAAGAAAACCTGCCAACTTCATGGAAATGTAGAGACATTGCCTCCTACTATGTTGGCTAATTCTCAGCTTTGACAGACAGAGGTTAATAACTATTCTAGTAGAGTGCAGAGGTGGCCAGGCTAAGAATATAAGGTGGTCTTGTGTCTGCATTTACAAATGGAGGCCCTTATTGATCAGATCCGCTTTTCAGCAGTGTAAGTGGAGCTGTGCTAGACCAGAAATGCATCCCTGAAAAAGAGACCAGATCTAGGAATGTTAAAGCCTCTGCTAAAGGGACACCATCTGTGGAGACATTTTAAAAATAATGACAAATACGTTAATTGTTACAAGGCATCTCAGCCATGGTTGTTGATGTGAGATTCAGCCTTGTGGAATCAATAATCTTACAGGTACCTACACACGTTATAAAAGGTACATCTTCTTCCCTTTATTGGGAAAAAAAAAGACCATTATGGGATGGAGTTATTATTTTAAATCTACAAAGTAGGGAAAGAATATATTTAATGCTGCTTTTTTTGTCACTGGTGCCATGCTACATCACTACAGACCAATACGATACAATGCTCTGTAATTATTTTCATAATTATCATACAGCTCTCTGCAACTCCATTCAGCCTTATGTCACCTCATTCCTCCTACTCCTCTGTGCTGGCTGATAGGGAGTACAGGAGATATCCATTTCCTTTCTTTTCTCCATTTCTGGCTGCGTGCAATGATCCTGTCGCTCCAGCCCTTTTAATTAGTCCTCTCTTGCTCTGGCATGTGTCAGAAAGGATAAGAGGTATTTTCATGGGCAGACTCACTTTTCACATGCAAATCCAGAAGTTACCTATCCTATGACCTCCCCTCCTACTACCCCATAAAGCTATAAGTATATAGTTCAAAAATAAAAATGTATAGGTTATTAAAGAGTCTTTCAATTCTTTTTTCACATAGTAACTGTGTTTTTAAAAAGTCACTTAACATAGTAGATGGAGTTCTCACTATGTGCAGAGGTGATAAAAGGGGGGAAGAAGAAGCAGAAGCAGAAGAAGCAGGAGAAGCAGAAGCAGAAGCAGGAGAAGAAGAAGAAGAAGAAGAAGAAGAAGAAGAAGAAGAAGAAGAAGAAGAAGAAGAAGAAGAAGAAAGGAAGGAGAAGAAGAAAGAACTCAATAGTGTTGTTCACTTTATAGAACCCTTTTCTCACAAGGTCTTATGGAACAGATAGATGATGTATTTATTCCCTCATTTTAAAGATAAGTAACCTAAAGTCAAAAGAGCTTAAATCACTTGTTCACAATTGTATAGCTATCACATGGTAGATCTCAAACACAGGCCTCCTAATCCAGGATTCTTTCTACTATCTTATGGTACCTTTCCAACAAAAGTGTGTGTGTGTGTGTGTGTGTCTGTGTCTGTGTGTGCGTGTGTCTGTGTTTGTGTCTGTGTCTGTATACGTTTAGCAAGGTGGAGGGGAAGGAGTAATAGTGAAATAAAAAAGAAGCAGCTCCCCCTATCAATGGGCTTGCAGTTTGGAACCGTATGCTCACAAAATGTTATCGCAGGAAAGAGACCTTAGAGTTCCTCTACTCTGACCCTCTCTTTTTACAGTTGAGGAAATTAAGACTCAGAGGTAGAAAATATCTCATAAAGATTCTATAGCTGTCTGGTGAGGAAAATATGGCATTCATGATAAAGTCATAAGGGCATTTAAAAATATATAGAGAACCAAGTGTGAGACAGCATTGCTTACTGGATAGTGAACCAGCCTGGGTTTAGGTTCTTCCTCTTTACATATAGTAACTAAGTGGCAATACACAAACCACTTAATGTCTCAGTGTCGCCCAAGAAGCTCTCTAAGAATATAAATTACAGATCAGTTATTAATCTGCATGGATGGAAGGAGCTTATACACCTGGAGGTCCCCACACAAACCAAATTAAACTTTATGAACAAAGTGCAACATAATCACCTGTTTCAGTGACAAAATGTATATGTATATACTCATATCACAACACATATTTGAATATGTATTATACATAATTTTTAGTATTGATAAGACATTTACAAATATTATCACAAGTAAGATAGTCCTATTGGATAATAAAAACCAGTAGTTTATATTATGTATAATCACCATTTGATATAATTATA
>CM053585.1:288213623-288235137 GCA_028646515.1 Pseudochirops corinnae
TGTGAGAGCTGCGATATATTGCTGCTGCTACGCCGCCATCTTGGCTCCGCCCCCCTTGCTGTTACTTTGGACTGAGTACATTTCACTTTGCATCAACCCATGTAAGTCTTTCTAGGTTTTTCTGAGAGCATCCTGCTCATCATTTCTTATAGTACAATAGTATTCCATCATAATTACATACCACAACTTATTCAGCCATTTCCCAATTGATGTGTATTCCCTCAATTTTAAATTCTTTACCCCAAGAAAAAAGCCACTATAAATATAAATATTTTTGTACATATAGATCCTTTTCCTTTTTTAAAATCTCTTTTTTATATACAAACTAGTAGTGATATTGCTAGGTCAAAGGGTATGTATGGTTTTAGAGCCCTTTGGGCATACTTCCAAATTGCTCTATAGAATGATTTAATCAATTCACAACTCTAACAATAGTACATTAATGTCTCATTTTTCCCACATCCACTTGAACATTTGTCATTTACCTTTTCTATCCTATTATTTAATATAATAAGTATAAGGTAGCACCTCAGAATTATTTTAACTTGTATTTCTCCAATAAATAATGAGTTAGGATATTTTTTATATATTTATAGATAGCATTAATTACTTCATCTGAAAACAGATTATATCTTTAGATCATTTATCAATTGATGAATGACTCTTATTTTTATAAATTTGACACAGTATATGTTAGAGAAATGAGACCTTTGTCAGAGAAATTTGCTTCAAAATTTTTTTTCACAATTACTATAGCTAACTGTATTTCCTTCCATCCTATTCCCTCTACCCCTGTTTATTTTATTCTCTCTCTCCTTTCACTCTATCCCTCCTCAAAAGTGTTTTGCTTCTGATTGCCCTTTCCCCAAATCTGCCCTCCATGTTATCACACACGCTCCCTTCTTTTATGCTCTTCCCCTTCTATTTTCCTATAGGGTAAGATAGGGTTCTATACATCATTACCTGTGTATCTTATTGCCCAGTTTCATGTAAAAACAATTATCATTTGTTTTCAAAACTTTAAGTTCCAAATTCTCTCCATCCTTCCTTCCCCACCCACCTTCATTGAGAAGGCAAGGAATCTGATACAGGTTATATATGTGTAGTCATGCAAAACACTTCCATAATAGCCATATTGTGAAAAACTAACTATATTTTTCCTCAATCTTATCTCATCCCCCATTTATTCTGTTCTCTCCTTTCACCCTGTCCCTCCTCAAAAATGTTTGCTTCTCATATGAAAAAATGTTCTAAATCACTATTGATTCAAAAAATGAAAACCAAAACAACTTTGAGGTACCACAGCTCACCAGTTAGATTGGCTAACATGAAAAAACAGGAAAATGACAAATGCTGGAGAGGATGTGGAGAAATTGGAACACTAATGCATTGTTAGTGGACTTGTGAACTGATTCAACCATTCTGGAGAGCAATCTGGAATTATGCCCAAAGGGCTATAAATAATTGCATACCCTTTGACCCAGTAATACCACTTCTAGGATTGCATCCCAAAGAGATCATAGAAATGGGAAGAAGACCCCTATGTACAAAAATATTTATAGCAGCTCTCTTTGTGGTGGCAAAAAATGGGAAATTAAGGGGATGCCCATCAATTGGGGAATGGCTAAACAAGTTGTGGTATATGAATGTAATGGAACACTATTGTGCTATAAGAAATGAGGAGCAGACAGACTTCATAATAACCTGGAGAGAGATATATAAATTGATGCTATATGAGAAGAGCAGAACCAGGAGAAATTAGTACACAATGACTGACACAATGTATGTGTGATGACTAACTTTGATAAACTGGACTCTTCTCAGCAATGCAAGGCTATAACACAACCCTAAAAGACTCAGGATGGAAGGAGATGTCTACATTCAGAGAAAGATCTAGAAAGGACAGAGTTTAAATGGAGACTGAAGCAAATTATGTGCTCTCTTTCTTTTCCATGTTTGGTTTTGTTTCCTCTTTCCCATCATTCATTCCATCTGTTACAACCCTTCTATACAACCCTTCTATATGTCCAATGTGAAAGTATTTGCAGATTCTATACTTGATTGCATGCTGTCACGGGGGGAGGGGGAAGGGAGAAAATTTGAAACTCAAGGGATTGTGGAACTGAATCTTGTAAACTAAAAGTAAATAAATCAATTTAAAAAATTGTTTGCTTCTGATTACCTCCCCTCAATCTGCCCTCCCTTTTATCACCCCCCTCTCTTATCCCCTTCCTCCCTACTTTCCTATAGCATGAGATAGATTTATGTACGCAATTGAGTGTGTATGGTATTCCCTTCTTAATACAATTCTGATGAGAGTCACTCATTCCTTTTCACCTCCCTCTCTCCCGCTCTAGTAAAAAAGTTTTTTCTTGCCCCTTTTATGTCACATAATTTATTCCATTCTACCTCTCCCATTCTCCTTCTCCCAGTTCATTCCTCTCTCACTCCTTAATTTTATTTTTTAGATATTATGCCTTCATATTGAACTCACCTTGTGCCCTCTGTCTATACATTCCCTCAAACTACTCTAATAATGAGAAAGGTCTCATGAGTTACAAATATCATCATTTCATGTAGGAATGTAAACAGTTCAACTTTAATAAGTCCATTATGATTTCTCTTTCCTGTTTACCTTTTTATGTTTCTCTTGAGTCTCGTATTTGAAAGTCAAATTTTCTATTTAGCTTTGATCTTTTCTCAAGAATGTATTAAATTCCTCTACCACATTGAATATCAATTTTTTCTCTCTTCATAGATTATACTCAGTTTTGCTGGGTAGGTGGTTCTTGGTTTTAATACTAGCTCCTTTGACCTCTGGAATATCATATTCCAGGTCCTCTGATGCCTTAATGTAGAAGCTGCTAAATCTTGTGTTAACCTGATTGTGGTTATACAATATTTGAATTTTTTCTTTCTGGCTGCTTGCAATATTTTCTCTTTGTCCTCGGAACTTGGAAATTTGACTATAATATTCCTGGAAGTTTTTATTTTGAATCTCAGAAGATGATTGTTGGATTCTTTCAATTTCTATTTCACCCTCTGGTTCTAGAATATCAGCGTAGTTTTCCTTGATAATTTCTTGAAACATGATGTCTAGGATCTTTATGGATCATGGTCTTCAGGTAGTCCAACAATTTTTAGATTCTCTCTCCTGGATGTATTTTCTGTATCAGTTGTTTTCTCAATGAGATATTTCACATTGTTTTTTATTTTTTTTTAATTCTTTTGAATTTGCTTTATAATTTCTTGATTGCTCCATTGCTCCATTGCTCCATTCCATAGTGACAAAGAGTCACCACTCATCAATATTTGGTTCCTTCTTTTGACTTTTGCTCCATTCTAATGTTTAAGGAATTATTTTTGATAGTGAACTTTTGGACCTCCTTTTCCATTTGGCCAATTTTTCTTTTTAATGTATTCTTCTCCTCATTGGCTTTTTGGACCTATTTTGTCATTTGGGTTAGTTTATTTTTTAAGGTGTTATTTTCTTTAGTATTTTTTGGCCTCCTTTAACAAGCTATTGACTCATTTTTCATGCTTTTCTTGCATCACTCTCATTTCTCTTCCCAATTTTTCCTCTCCTTCTCTTACTTGATCTTCAAGATTCTTTCTGAGTACTTCCATGGCCTCAGACCAACTCATATTGTTCTTGGAGGCTTTGGATGTAGGAATTTTAACTTTATTGTCTTCTTCTGAGTGCCTGTTTTGATCTTCCTCGTCATGAAAGTAAGTTTTTTGTCTGATTTTTTTCTCCCATTTTTTGCTCATTTTCCCAGCCTTGACTTTTAAACTCTTTTTTAAGGTAGAGCTCTGCTTCCAGGGTGGAGGGCACATTGTTCCAAGCTTTGAGAGTTTTGTACAGCTTTTTTCAGAGATACTTCTAGGGACCTGTAAGTTTTCAGTACTTCCAAGGTAGTATGACCTAAGGAGAGTGTTTATTCCTTTCCTGGCCTGTGCTCTGGTCTATGAGTGACCACAAGCTCTCTTTTTTGCCCTGGATCTATGAGGAGGATTTCCTCTCCACTGCTGCCATAAATTCTGTTATTACAGTGCTCATTCTCACCACGGGACTACCACCTAAGACTGTGATCCAGATCCAAATATGGGCCAAGCAACAGAGTCCTGCCTCAGTACCAGCAAAGAGATGCCTATAATCTCATTCTGTCCAATTGTTCTATCACCTTACTGTCTGTGGGCTGAGAGCTCCAGAAGTAGCCACTGCCACTGCTGCCATTGTCACCACCACAGCTGATTTAGTCACTCCTGAGGCCTGCTCCTGGTTTGTTGAGCCTGGGGTTGTGCTGGGGCCAGGGCTGGACTGGTGCTCCTCTATCAACCAAGTCCAACAGACTTTTCCTACTGACCTTTTAAATTGTTTTTGGAATTTGTGGGTAGAGATGTCTGGAAACCAGCACAGCTGCCAAGTGATTTAGTCCCCTGAGGCCTGCTCCAGGTTTGTTGGGGTGAGATCTATGCTGGCATGGACTGTGCTGGACTGAACTCTTTCAGCCTGGTAAAATAGACCCTTCCTGTCTATCCTCCTGGTTGTCTTGGGCTGGAAATCTGTCTTACTCTATCTCTTTGGGGTTCACTGCTCTAGAATTTGTTTAGTCATTTTTATAGGTATTTGGAGGGGTTTGGAGGAGAGCTAAGTTGAGTCCCTACCTTTACTCTACCATCTTGGCCTGAGAGTAATTTTTTTTAAAAGAAGATAAGCAATAAATTTAACTCTAAGTGACTTCTGACTTTGCCATACTATGTTTTAAGGTCATATGATATTAAATTTAGAGGGCTTTAGAGATATTGAAGATAATCAAGTCTAACATTCTGGTTTTACAGATTAGAAAACTAAGGCCCAAAGAGACTTCTTTGGGTAGTCATATGGGTAGTGAATAGAAAAAACTATTTGGAGAATTGCTCTGACTTCAGATTCACACTACATATTCAAGAGGCAAGAAATAAACTCATTTAATTCCTCCTGTCCTGATGATTATGTCTTAAACTTTCATACTAATATCACCTCTATTTATACAGCCATTAAACCACACTCTTGTTTACCTCTGCAGTTTCCTTGATCTCCTCAGATGGGTATGTTTTTTCTGTTTACCATGCTATTACAATGGGATTTTTATCTATTTAAATAAGGTGTACCCTTTTGGAGCTATATTCTAATTATAAATCCAATCCAATCAAGTTGTAATGATACCTTTAAGACAGATTTGGCTTTTTTCACTATAGGATCTCTAGTTAACTCTGTTTATTTCCCATTTTAAAAATGTATGTACACATCAGACATCATCTGTTTATTTCTTCCTCTCTCCTTGGATTTTTCATCCTTTAAATTATTGCTCTTATTCTCTGCAATTTCTTCTCCCTATTTCATATGTGATACTCAGTAGACAAATGTGTATAGGTGTTTTTCTACATTCTCTCTTTTTAATTTTTTTATAAAAAATAAAACTTCTGATCAATTTTACAAGACTCCAAGCAAATTCATTTTTGCTAGTCTTCACTATATGGACTCTGTTCAGGGCATAATTTCTGACACCCAAAACTTATTTTTTTAAGCAGTATCTTCTTGGCCAGTGGTTCACATTCTAAATTCATCTTTCTTTTCTGAAACTCCTACCATTGACAAGAGAAATTAAAATGCCAACTGTGACCATAATAAGTCTCCAGTCCTCCCTTCCCCTCTCTCCAGGACTTCATAATTTTCAGAACATTTTCTGTGCTCCTTATGTTGGTATCATTTCTGTTCACATGAATCACCCAGAGAAATATTGGTTATTGTGTTTGATAAGTCACAGAAGACACTCCATCACATGTTGTAAACTTCACCCTAAGGAAACAGTAGCCCTCTTTGTTATTTTTTGTGAAGTTAACTATTACTAAATTACTCGAACCCCCTGAACAAAGAGTCACTACTCATCAATATTTGGTTCCTTCTTTTGACTTTAGCTAAATTACCACTTACCTGATGACTCCTATGGATCCATGTGATCAATATTTTTACTTTAAGGAACAGCTTTCTTGGGGTACTTCAGTTCTGTGTGTGTGTGTGTGTGTGTGAGTGTATATGTGTGTATGTGTGCACATGCTGTAAGAACAACACTCTTACTATAGTTTCAAATGGTCAGTGGATCTTCCTTCCTTTGTGAATATACCTTCTTCCACATTTCAACTGTCTTACATGTTAAGATCACCCTCTTATCTCTTTAGGCTTTTATTCTTTTTTATTTCCTTCTTAAAGTGTCCATTTTTTCTAACCCTGTGCTTACAATTTTTAAAAGAGGTTTCCACAGATATTTAAAGGAATCAAAGTTTTTGCCCATGAGGACACAGATATATTTATCTAGGGGTCCCCAAATGAAAGTGACTTTGAATCTAATATACTTAAGGAGGGCAGCTATTCTGAGAAAGAGTAAAAGGAACATCAGTTGGGTCTACATCTTAGACACCCTGAGCAAGGAACTGTTATGGACCTCAGACTGAGACACTAGAATGAAGGTCATGGAACTTTTATATGGACCAGGATGAAGCGAAGAAAGGTATAGATTAGTAAAAATTGAGTACAAATAGTGTCCAGTAGATCCTGGAAGAACTTTTGTGAAATGGATATACCTTATCCCTTAATACCTTCCTTTCACATCCTCCATTTCTGGTCAATCAAGCTTGCTTCTGTTTATAAGTTTGCACTGATCTCCATTGCTTTCCCCCATTGGAAAAGGAAAAAAAGGAATAGGAAGGGAAGAAAAGTCAGTTTCATTCCCTATCAATTATAGGCTGTTTCAGTGGGCACTTTGAGTTTTTCTAAATGTTCAATTTTGACCCAGATGTATACCTTCTAGTCCCTAACTCCTAATCCCATCTTCTGCAAGAAGCCTTTCCTAATATCCCATAATGCTAGTGTCTTTCATTTGAGATTACCCCCAATTTAATAGATGTATGTATATGCATATGTATGTATGCATGCATATATACATATATACATGTATATACATATATAAATTATGTGAATATTTTAATGTATACATTGTACATAGTTTCTTTTGCATACATGCATATATTTATATCTATCTACATGTATCTCTATCTATATCTAAATATAGAGTTTATACATAGTTGTTTGTATGTCATCTCTCTCATTAGATTGTAAACTGCTTAATGATGTCATAGACTCCTTTTGCCTTTCTCTGTATCCGTAGCACTTAGCACAATATTTAGCATATGATAAATACTAGTTTATGTTTTAATGTTGTAATAAAAACATGTGGTGACCATCAACCTGAGGTTGCTTAGTTATTTGATGTGTAAGGTTTAAGAGAGCATTGAGAATCTATTCCATAAAGGGATAGATTTTGTCCTCCTTAGTGGAAGCTGAGGATGGGGACTGGAGCATATGAATCTGAAATGTTCATAAACTTTTGGAGTACATATGAATCTTGATCATACTATAAACATGAATAAACCCACAAGAAAAACACATAGAAGAAAAGACTTAATTGTGCGAGAGCTGAAGCTACCATTTCAGCCTGAGAGCCCTGACACAACTGGCCTTTGGCATTTTTGCAGTTGGCCTACTTATTTGCGGCCACAAGTGACTGAGGCACTGGAGTAGCTGCTAGCCTGTCCTTGTGTTAGAGGAGCTCTGGCACCAAACACAGAGCCCCTCCATATACCCACCCACCCAGCAGGACGAGACTTACATGTGGAGGCTTATCAGAGATTTGAATAGCTAATTTGGAGTTTTGATTCCAATCAACCTCAAATACTTAATCACTTTTGGGGATTTCTCCCCTCATACACTATTATTATTTAAGCTCATCTGCATTTGTTGTATTTATTTCAAGCTAGCCTGATTGTCCTGTCTTTGGATGAGTTTGTGTCTCCATTTGGAATGTCCTACATTTTTATAAGTATTCATTGTAGAAAAATAGGATGCCCTATGTTATGGGGAGAGGTTTTTCTCTGGATCTCCATAGGAATTGCCTATACACTGTCAAAATCTGATGTAGAAATATATGGGCCATCCCACATATCATATTTTCACCCAAAACACACTGTTGTCTCCCCAGAGAGTAAATTGGTGACTGCCAATCAATGCTAAATTCTAATTCCCCAATGGGAGGGTCCCTATGAGCTCTATCACATTTGGGACAACACACATGAGCAAATAAAGGCTATTTTCTCATCCTTTTCTTTTACTTTCTCTTTTGATAATTTGTTTAATTTTAATTTTGTCCAAGCCTAATTGTTTTGTCCTGTTTAAACCCAGATAGGCACAGGCACCATTACCCTCAACCAGGCTTGGGACTGCTCCCTCTATACTTTACTTTTTCTTTCGCTAGTAACCCTGGAGGAGTAATGAAGTGTCACTTACACCAAGCAGAGTCACCTGTGCTTGACATATGGGCTAAATTCAGACATAGGCCTTGTCACCAGTCAGGGCCTTTAGCAGCCAGTAGGACATCTTCTCCCTAAATATATCTATTCCCCTCCCCCCAATAGCCTCTCAAGTGAATGATCAGACCCAGGCCCAGCTCAGCTCCCTCTGCAACAATCCTTGTAGCTGTGAACTTTTCTTCCCATCTGCTATCTACTCTTACTCCTATGGTTTCTCCTGTTTTTCCATATCTCTATAATAATTAATTAGCAGCCATTTAGGAGAAAACCATCTTTTCCCTACTTCTCATATTGTCTCGTTCCCTTTCTTTGCAATGTGACCCCACGTGTCCCAGTACAACCCTTACCACTCATTCCACTGTGTCCTCTGTAATTCCCAATCCATAGTGAACAAACTCCCCTTCATCCTGTACTTGTTTCTCTTATACCTTTCCATCTGTTAGCCCTCATGGAAGCCTGAATTCCTTCTTATGATGCTGCATCCCCAGTTATCCTTTCTAGTGCTAATTATACCTTCTTTCATACCTCTTGTCACATTGGTCCTGATATAAGAATCGGAATACCCCCTTGCTCTCCATCATTACTTCTAGAATCTTTCTTTGCTTCCTTCACTTATTACCTTTTGTTCTTTGGAAATCCACACAATTAAAATTTTCTACTTAATCAAAATTACCTTAACTGTAACTTACTGACCTTGAGGTCATTCTTCCTCCTTTCTCAATGTGTTCAAGACCTAATGTACAATCTTCCTCTCTTACCCTTAAAGTAAAGGATTAATATAGATTCTTCCTCAAACAACCTAAAATCCAATGACTTCAACCTCCTTAATTCCTATGACCTATTCCTTCACTCATTCATTTATTATTTTTTTCCATTACTCATGTATGTCCCATTCCTCAAATGAGAAGTATTGGCATTCCCTCATCTGATTTTAATCTCCAATCATTCGACTTCTTCAACTTGTTTCAGCCTACTTATGCCTATTCTTGACTCTTGCCAAAATCTCCTTTACCTCCACTCCTCAATACTTTCTACTCCTTTATTTTATTAGGCTCCTTCAAACTCAACCTAATAATAATCCTTTAAAATCCTACCTACATTATCTTTTACTCTTCAATCCATTGTCCCTTTCTATTTTCAATGATGCTCTGTAGACAGATCTCAAGTGGATCACTCCCACCTACCAATTCCTCTTCTCTTAATAGACAGAAGAATAAAAGTAGAGGAAATCCCACAATTGTGCTAAGTGAGTACATTATGAAATTATGTTATCCAAACTTCAGTTGGGCTCTCATTCTAGCAAGGTAGTCCTTTCATTCCTCCCTAATTGATTCTCTAGTTCACTCATGAGAGCTTTTCTTCCTTCCTAGAAATTCCCCATATATCATCCTCCCTCTCTGTGAGATGAGAACCTTGCCTGTTACTGAAAAAAAAAAGTCCATTCAACATATTCTCCCTCGTCTTCCATTCTCTTTATTTTGAAGTCCCTGGACATCATCTCTCACTCTTTTTTCCTTTTAACCAGTTGACAAAGAGGTAGGTAACACTTCTCCTTGCCAACTTGATCCCATTCTCTTCCATCTTCTCCAGCAGATTATATCCTCAATCATCCCCCCTCTCAAATCTTCAACATTTATTTATCAAGTTGTTACTTCCCTGTAGCCTTCAAACATGTTTGTCTCACACATGCTTAAAAAAAAATCATCAGATCCTACCATCCCCCACTAAATACTGTGCTTTCTCAACCAAATTCCTTAAAAAGTTGTTTATCTTTATGATCAACTCACTTTTCTCCCTTACTCCTCAACTTTTTCCAAAGTTGTCAATGATCTCTTAATTGCCAAATCAAATAGTCTTTTATCAGTCCTAATTGCTCTCAACCTATCTACTGCATTTGACACTGCTAACCACATTCTTCTTTTGTGACATGACTCTTTTTTGGCTTACTTCCTACCTCTGTAACTACTCCTTCTCAATCTCTTTTGTTGGTTTTTCATACACATCACATCCCTTCACTATGGATATTCCCCAAAGTTCTGACTTGGATTCTCTTCTCTTTTCCCTCTATTAAGCTTTCTTTCATAATCTCATCAATTCCCATGAATTTAAATATCATCTTTATGTAAGTGACTACCAGATCTACATATCAAGCCCCAGTCTCTCCAATTAGCTTTACTCCACCAGTTTGCCTATTTGATATTTCAAACTGTATGTCCCAAAGACACACCTTAAATAACACATCCAAAACAGATCTCATCTTTCACTAAGCACTGCTCATATCCAAATTTGCTATTTATATTGAAGGTACCATAATTTTTCTGGTGCCTTGAATTCATAATCTTGGACTCCTCTCCTTTCCATCACATATCCAATCAGTTACCAAATCTTGACTTTTCTACATTTTCAATATCTCTTGATTTCAATTCTTTTTGAGTCATATAGCCACCACCATCAGTACTTTTCAGTTAGATTATTGCAACTTCTAAGTGGTCTTCTTGCCTCAAGTTTCTCTCATCACTTCAGGCTTTCTGCACACTGATGCCAAAATAATTTTTCTTAAGTGAAAATCTGACCATGTGATTCCTTTGCTTAACCAAGTCTAGTGGCTTCTTATGGCCTCTGGTATAAAACAACTCTATTTAGTTATTAAAAGTATTCAAGGGGCAGCTAGGTGGCACAGTGAATAGAATACCAGCCCTGGAGTCAGGAGGACCTGAGTTCAAACCTGGCCTCAGACACTTGACACATTTACTAGCCATGTGACTTTGGGCAAGTCACTTAACCCCAACTGTCTTCCACAAAGCAAAAAAAAAAGTATTCAAAACCTGACCCCAACCCATCTTTCCAATTGGATAGGACATTACTTTCCCTCCTACGTTCTTTGATCCAACAAAACTATTCTTGTCTCTGGGCCTCATTCATAACACTACATATCCTATCTATATACATTTTTATTGGCCTTTCCTCATTCATGGAATGTTCTACTTTCTTACTTCTGCCTCCTAGCTTCTTTCTGTTTCTTTAAAAGGAAGCTAGGGCATCATCTTATGCTTAAAGCCTTTCCTGATCTCCCCAACTATTTGTGCTCTTCTTCCACTGTATCTTGTACATACATAAACACTTTGTGTGTGTATTTATATATTTATTTTGAATTTATGCAGTAATATTTTTACATGTATTTGTCTCCTTGATCAGAATGCAAGTTCATTGAATGTAAGGATCATTTTACCCTTTTAACTGTATCCCCAGCTCCTAGCACAGTGTCCTGGTACACCATGAGTGCTGAAGAAATAGTTTTTTCTTGATTGATTACAGTCCTAGGCTGATGATTACCCTTGAGAAATTTGTAAAAGCTTATATGCTTATTGAATTTATATAACTTTTTATTTAGGGTGGATTATAACCTCCAGGTCACAAAATATAATATCTAGTCACTCTCAAAAGACTGCTAATTTAGGGTTTGACTAAGGACTGTGCTGAATAGCCAGCTTGAGAATCATGAAAGACATTCATAAAACTATTAAGGTTGTGCCACGTGTGTCACGCTGTTATTTTTTAGCTCAAGACGCTAAGGTAGGCATTATAAATGACAATTTTTGAGCCTTCCCAGGTCCCCAGAGAGGTTTACAGAATTGGGGATTTGCACACATATGCCAAGAGAACTGTAGCTGTTCTACTACAACAAATGTTTAACTCAGAGGATAGTATAACTGGGGTGAACAGGGCAGCCTCCTGATCTTCTGAACTGGGGCACCTTCCATGGAGCCATGAACTCATGCTTAAGCTCCCTGGGAAACAATGCATTCTCTGTTCCATTGCCAATGGACATGAGGGACAATCAACTTCTTACTGGTCTTCATATGTCCCTGTGACTGGGACATGTTCCAAAGAAAATGGCAATTATACCAGGAAAGTCACCCACTTTGTGGGTTACAAGGAGTGAGGAGGTCTGGCTTCTAGGCTTTTTTGAACTAGTCTCTTTGTTAGGGACACAGCCTATACTAGCTTTCCCTGGGGCTTCTGTCAAGAAGAAAGGAAATTTTTCTCTTCCTTTTGCCTATACTAGTAGCAATGGCAATAGAGTATGTATCTACCTAGATGAGTCTGAGACTATTTTTCACATCCATGGATATCTCTCCTATTTTGTATTTCTTTTCCTTAGTCCAGGTCATTGAACAACAATCCTGAGAAATGGATATTTCCAAATCTATTGGTTACTTCATGAATTTCAGAATTTGGGAGCTAGTTTGCCCAGCAAGAGGTGATTTCCACAACAACCTCTTGGAGAAGAATATTGCAGCTGAAAAGTCTAAGAAGTACCTAGTTATGCTACAAGATCTGGATTTATGAATTGTTTGGATACAATAGTTCTTAAGTAAATGGGTAATATATATTGAGTGGACCTACAAAGTTTTTTTTTACATCCTAGGAGAATATAATAGATGATGTATTATTACATCTTGTTTTAAAAATTTGTTAATGAGTACTCATGAATCTTTTGTGTTTTAAGCATTTTCTTTTATGTGCAAAGAAATATGTAGCTCTCTAGTACCTGCTGTCTACTACTTTGTATAGTTTGCATGTACATTTTAGGCATTCATAATTATTTCTTGGTATGGAGAAAAAGATAAAGATAATATGCTTTAAAAGTCACTACAAAATTCTTGCACTTTATACTAGATAAACTGAAACTCTCAGTCTTTTCTTGTGCTTATTGGCAGATCTTGTGACTGTTTCATAGACAGGAGCAAAATCTCTGTATGTCTTACTTCTTCATTGCACAGGAAGCTCAGTTTTTGGGGCCCTTTAGCAAGACTCCAATATTCTAACATATCACATTGATAGATGAATTTTTTTTTTCCAAAAATGCAGAGCATGACTTGCCCATGCCCTTCTTAATCATGTCCTTCTATAAATCCATGAAAGGGATCCCTCCCAATATGCTAGGGGGCTTAATGCATTTTCTTGAGAAGTCATATATTAACTAATTGAACACGTGTGTTTTTAAGTTACTAAGTGACTAACTGATCATACTTATTTCTAAGGACATAACTGAATCCACGTCTTCATGAAATTCTGCCTTTTTAGTAATGTTATAACGTGCTTACTCCTATCATACACCTTTCCACTGCCTTTTGGGCAATATTTAATTTGTATGCACGATTCACAGCCATATAACATCTTTTTATTTAAGGCAAGCTTTCCCCTGTTTCTGCTCATATGGGGAGATGTTCTGAATCCCTTCCAGTCTTGACATTCTATGTAAGGTCGACTTTTTGTAGTGATGCAGTGTCTCAATGGATCCTCATGATGATGAAATGTACTAATCTATCTGATAGTTCATTGAAAGCCATAAAGTGTTACACAGATACAAGTAGTTTGCAGGTATTAGTGTTATCACTATTCTTCATTGCAAGGATAAGTAATCCTAGGATTAAAAATGTGTTGAAGATAATTATGCATAAGTAGGAAAATCACTTTTGAAGTCTTACTGAGCAGAAATATTTTTTAAAAAATAATTTTTCAATATAGTCACTTTTCAATTCCTGTTCAGGAACTTTTATCTTTAATTTTTGGTAGCTTTTGCTGAATGCCTTCCCTCTTTTTTCATCATCTTGACCTTGACTGACCTTTATCTGACCAAATTGTTATACCACACAAGGACCTCAAAAAGAGATTAGTCTTTCAAAACTCTGAAACTATTCTTTGGCCTATATTTTCACATGGCATACAGAATCATGACTCATTAGCAGCAGGTGTCCTGTTGTTGTGTTCAGGGGATTAGTTATGGCATATATGGCATCCTTGTGAGTAACTCAAAATAGTTCCCTGAGACTTTCGGCAAAGTAGGACTTCAATGGAGAAGTTAGAGGAAACGAAGCCAACCTTTTAATCTGACTTTGGCTTTTAGATGTATGACATTTTCTTTGGCAGCTGATGGGAAATTGAAGCTGGAGTCAGGTTGTAGATTTTGCATTACAAAGAGATATCTTCTAATGGTCATTATGAGAACAGCTTGTAGGATGATCAGTTAATGAAAATCAATGACGTCCTACCACAATTGAAAGAGAGACAGGCACAATGGAACATTTGCCTTTGTTAAGAATGGTCCTTTTATGACTCGCAGTGGGAATGGATGTGGAAGATGTAATTATTGCATATATGAAGAGTGAAAAGGAATAGAGAAATGTGGAAGAAGTGCTGTCCCTGAGACACAAACTGATGAGTGCAGTGAGTCAGGTCTCCAAAAATATAACATTAAAATCAGAATCCCATAAGATATGACTTTTTAATGTTTTTAGAGATACCTGCCCTGTTTAGACCAGAAACTCAGTGCATTATATGTTATATAATAGGGCCATAAGTTTGGAAGTCAAAAGAAGTTAATCTGTGCCTATATTAAAATAGGTAAAAGATGCATAAAATTTTCACATCACCCAAACAGATACCATCCGGTATTCTTTGAACCACATATTATTAGAGGTAGAAAGAACTTTAGAATCATCTAGTCAATTGCTCATTTCTCTGCTGGGCATTTAATATCCTTCATAGACTATCTCCAACCTACTTTCCCAATATTATATATTATTTATGGTATAGCCAAGTTATCTTCTTGTTAATCTTCGCTCATAACATTTACCTTTCTGTTTCCTGGTCTTTGCACTGACTATGCCTGCTGTCTGCAATGTCCTCCTTCTTCATCTCTGACTTTTTGAAATTCTAATTTCCTGTAAAGCTCAGATCAGATGTCACTTAAAGATTTTTCTTCTTCCCTCTGTTACTAGTGTGTTTTGTGTATATGTGTATAAATATATGTCTGTATGTATGTGTATGTAGATATGTATAAAATACACTTGTATGTTGTTTCCCTATATGGAATATAAGCTCCTTGATGGAAGAGAATATTGCATTGATAGATTTCAAACTTCAGAATCTAGTCAAGTTCATGGTACATAACAGACCCTTAAAAATTCTTGCTGTATTGGATGATAGTCCAACATACTCATTTGAAATATAATAAGATAAATGCATAATAAGGAAAAACAAATCAAATTAACCATATGAATATTAGGACTCAAAAAGGGTATGTGATTTGTCTAAGGTCATTCAGTTAGATAATGTGGAGAAAGAGACTAGATCTCAATTCTACTCACTCCCAATACACTGATCTTTCTCCTACACCATGGTAATCTATTTGTTTAAGCAGAGGCTTCTTAAACATGAGAATGGGGATATTAATAAGTGCAAATCTCATCTTTGACGTCATACTAGAATTTTCATTTGTCTGGAAGTCCTACTTGTCCCTCATCACCTGTATAGTCTCTTTGTCTCTGTCTCTCTGTCTCTCTCTGTCTCTCTCTGTCTCTGTCTTTCCCTTCTCTTTCAATAAAACAGATACATATTATGAATATAGGTAATGTATAGATAAAGATATATGTATATCTATGAAGACATATAGTAGATTAGATGTAGACATTGATATAGATAATAGATTACATATAAATGCATTCATTCATTTATTTATATTTGATACTATATACAATGTCTAGATAGAAATCTCGATGTAGAAATAAGGACTGGGCCTGTGATTTCATTGGCATAGGAACTACTGAATTAAAAATTTCTGTGTACTGATGTAGGCCAGCATGTTCCTTTAAGTCTCAGAGAGTTGTTTAAATCACCAAGAGGTTAAGTGACTTACACAAGGACCTGCAGATAGCATGTGTCAGTGTGGAACTTGAACTAAGATCTTCATTGTTACCAGGTCCCATCTCCATCTATTATACCTCACTGTCTCTCATTATGTAGCGTGATTGTGTATACCTACTTACATGGTGCATATATACAAACATATTATATAAAGATTATATATTACATACATATATGCACGCATGCATGACTCTAACACATATAAACTGTGTGATCTGGGCAACTCATTTAACCTTTCAGTTGTGTAGGCAAATGTAAGAATGTAAATTTCAGAGAAGGTGCTGACCTGCCTTGGTAGAAGGAGTTTCCTCATTCAGGAATTCTCCACATTAATGAAATCTCATGTCCAATTCCTTTGTCTTGTCCTTGTTTCTAAACATCTATGAAAAGAAAAATCAATTGCAAACATTAAGATGAAAAAGGCCTGTCTAGATAGCGGCAGTCCATGTAAAAATATCTGAGGCCTATAGCTGAATTCAACCTTAATGTGAGTCAACAGTGGATGTAGCTATCAAAAAAGTCAATGAGAGAGGCGGCTAGGTGTTGCAGTGAATAGAGCACTGGCCCTGGAGTCAGGAGTACCTGAGTTCAAATCTGGCCTCAGACACTTAACACACACATACACACACACACATACACACACACACACAAACACACGCACACACAAACATAGCCATGTGACCTTGGGCAAGTCACTTAACCCCAATTGCCCTACCTTCACCCCTCTAAAAAAGCAAAAAAAAAAATGTCAATGGGACCTTACACTGCATAACAGAAGCACAGTATGCAGAATGAGGGAGGCCCCATTGTACTCTGTGTCGATCAGATATCATCTGGACTTTCCTGTCGAGTTCTGGGCACCACATTTTATAGGAGGAAATTGACACACTGGATCAACTGAAGCATCAACAGAATAGTGAATAGTATGCAAAACATCAATGAGGAATAATTGAAGGAACTAGAGATGTTTCATCATGAAAAGAGTAGATTTGGGAAGAAGTATATCCTTTTCCTCTTTCTGCTTCTCTAGAGAGGAACTTAGGAAATGGTGATGAGATTTTGAAGTGACGTCATATATAATTTCTTTCCTCAATTGTATGTATACAATAGGTCCTCCCACTATGTTTTCTGTAGAAAAAGAAACTTCTGTATGTTAAATAATTGTGTACATTCTTGTTTGTGGTAAGAGAGTGATAGAATGAAAGAAATATGATTGGGGCAGGTTATATGGAGACATAACAGAACTGAAGTTGTGTTGGGAACGGGGATTTCATAATGTCATAATTCAGAAGTAGTCAATGAAAGAACTTAAAAACTGAATGGAGGGCAGTGATTTAAGAGAGGGAGAGGACTGAGTTAACTGAAGGGAGAGAGATTGGTAAAATAAGGTCGACTGGGTGCTTGGGAAAAAGATAAGGGTTTATAGTTGAAGGGATTCTAGAAATAATTTAGTCCAATACTGTTTATTTGCCAGAAGAGGAAAATGAAGTTCTATGAGGTTTGATGACTTTCCCAGGGTCACACAGGTAGTGTAACTGAAAGGCCAGAATTTTTACCCTTTTCTCCTGCCTCTAAATCTTATGCTTTTCACACTATAACATACTATGGAATATAACTTCTTGGCATGGAATCCAAGTAAGATATAGCAACTGATCTGATGGCATGTTCCAGTATGGATTCCTTACATGTATGTATTGGACTAGATGATCCCTGAAGTCTCCTTCAACTCTCAAATTTCATGTGATTCTTTGTGTGTTTATGTGTGTGTGTGCATGCATGTGTGTGTGTGGGTAGAAAATGCACACAAAGTAAATACATGATAATTTGGGGAAAATTTGCAAGTGGTAGCTGGGGAATTTCTAGGAGCTTAGAGGTTTCCTCTGAGTTCCATTTAAGCTGAGCTTTAAAGGAAGTTAGGGATTCTCAGAGGATGAGTTAAGATGGGGGGAGTGATGGGGCAAGGCAAGATAAAACCATAAACTTAGCCCATAGGACTTATAACTTAACCATTCTGTGAGTAGTGAAAAGAAGTATATTTGGGAAGAAGTATATTTCTCAGTGTAGTGGCAAAAAGGAAAAATTTGCTCTCATCACAATCACCCCTCCCACCCATATAACTAAGTTAATACAATTCACCTATTCATTCATTTGACAAATGTCTCTTGAATATCTACTACCTTCAAAGTGCCATCTGTCTTTAAGAGGCTTAGTTTTCTGTGTGTAAATTTATGATATGAAATGTTAGGTGAGTTTTTCTAGAAGAGATGATTGGAATGTGTGAACTTGTGTGAACAATAAAATGAAGGGAAAAAAACTCATCTGGAACCCACTTGATTCAAGTCATCAATAAGTGTTTATGAGATACTTACTATGGACCAGGGTGCTGTTAAATTCTGCAAATACAAAGAAGGCAAAAACATCCCCACTCTCAAGGAACTCTAAAATTTAATAGGGAAGACAGCATACAAATAAGTATAAACATGCATGATATATACATGGCAAATGATAAGAAATCTCAAAGGAAAGGCATTAGCATGGGGAAGGGGGAGCAATAAATGCTTCTTGCAAAAGCTGAGATTTTAACTGAGACTTGAAGGACATGTAGAATCCAGACAAGGAAGAAGAGCATTCCAATTACATAGGACAGTCATTGAAAATGCAAGGAGCCAGGAAATGGCATATGTCATAAAAGGAACAGTAATGAGGCCACTGTCACTGAATTGTAGAATATGTGGAGGGGAGTAAATTATAAAAAAAAGCATAGAAGTAGGGAAATGCCAGGTTGCAAAGTGTGATAAAAGTCAGAGATTTTTATGTTTGATCCTGGAGGTAATAGGGAGCCATTGGTGTTTATTAGGTGAGGGGTGGTGACTTCCTTTAGGGAGGAGATTGTGGCAGGTAAGTTGAGGACAGATTGGTATAGGGAGAAACTCAAGACAGAGAGATTCAAAAAATGCGCACTTTGCTATCCAATTATGCAAACAGCACATACAGGTTATTTTACTTGTATAAAGGGCAACTAAGTTGCACAATGGATAGAGTGCTGGGTCTCTAGTGAGAAAGGCCTGAGTTCAAATCCAAAACTAAAATTTACTAACTATATGATCCTGAGCAAGTCATTTGACCTGTCTGTTTCTTCATTTATCAATTGGAAATGATCTCTCCCAGGGTTGTTATGAGGGTCAAAGGACATAATGATTACAGAGTGGTTACCTGACTCATAGTAAGCATTACATAAATATGACCTATTATTATTTGTCCATTGTTAGTCACATCCAATTCTCTTCTTTACTCTCTCCCAAAGTCTGTTCAAGCTCATGTTCCATGACACAATCAATTCATCTTCTACCATCCCCCTCTCCTTTTGCTTTCAATCTTTCCCAATATCAGGGTCTTTTCCAATAAGTTCCTTCTTCTCATTATGTAACCAAAGTGTTTAAGCTTCAGCTTCAGTATTTATCTTTCCAATGAATAGTATGAGTTAATTTGCTGATCTGATCTCTTTGCTGTCCATGGGACTCTGAAAAGTCTTCTCCAGCACTACAATTCAAAAGTGTCAATTCTGCAGAACTCAGCTTTCCTCGCAGTCCAACTTTCACAGCCATAAATTACTACTAGAAAAACCATAGTTTTGAATATATGGGCCTTTACAGGAAGGTGATGTCTCTGCTTTTTTTTAGTATGATTTCCAACTGTTTGCCATAGCTTTCCTTCAAAGGAGAAACAGTCTTTTAATTTCATGTCTGCAATCACCTTCTGCAGTCTTCTTTGAGGCCAAGAAGATAAAATCAGACACTACTTCCATTTCTTCTGCTTCTATTTGCCAGGAAATGATGTGACTACTTGCCATGATCTTAGTTTTTCTTTTTAATTTTATGCTTCAAGTCACCTTTCACATTCCCCTATTTCACCCTCATCAAGAGGCTGCTTAATTTTTCTTCAGTTATTGACATCAGAGTAGTATCACCTGCATATCTGAGATTGTTGATATTTCTTTCAACAACTTTACTTCCAGCTTTTGGTTCATCCAGCCTGGCATTTTGCATGATGTACTCTGCGTATAAGTCAAATAAATAAGGAGACAATATAGAGCTGTGCCATCTTCCTTTTCTAATTTCCAAAATACTTCTTTCCCAATATTACACCAATCAGTTGTTACATTTTCAGTTCTAACTGATCCTTTTTGACCTGTATGCAGATTTCTCAGGAGACAAAAGAGATGATCTGGTACTACCATCTCTTTGAGGACTTGCCACAATTTGTTGTGATCTGTATAGTCAAAGACTTTAGCATAGCCAATGAAGTAGAAGTGTTTTTTTTTTTTCTGAAACTCCTTTGCTTTCTCTATAATCAAGTGAATGTTGGTAATTTGGTCTCTTGTTCCTCTTCCTCTTTGAAAATCAGACTGCTTTTCTGGTAATTCTCCATATTGCTGAAGCCTAGCTTGGGGAATCTTAACTGGTTGGTGAAATTAATGCAATTGTTTGGTAATTTGAACATTCTTTGACATTTCCCTTCTTTAGGGAATAAACCAATCTTTTCCAATCAAGTGGCCATGGTTAAGTTTTTAAAATTTGTGGGCGTATTGAGTGCAGTACTTTAATATCATAATGTTTTAGGATCTTAAATAGCTCAGCTGGAATTGTATTACTGCCACAAGTCTTTTTGTTAACAATGCTTCTTAAGGTCCATTTGACTTCATTCTCCAGAAAGGGTGGCTCTAGAATCTAGCTCATTAACTATATAATTATGATTGTTAGTGATGTGAAGATCTTTCTTGTGTAATTCTTCTGTATGTTCTTGCCATCTATTAACCTTTTTTTCTTTTAAAATATTTATTAATTTCTTTTTAGTTTTCAACATTTACTTTTATAAGATTTTGTGTTTTAAACCTTTCCACCTCCCTGCCATCCCCCCCCCATATGGCATGCAATCTGATATAGACTATACATGTACAATCATATTAAATGTATTTCCACATTAGTCATATTGTGAAAGAAGAATCAGAACAAAAGGGGAAAACCATGAGAAAGACAGAAAGAAAGAAAGAAACAAACAAAGAGAAAATGGTATGCTTTGTTCTGCATTCAGACTCCCTAGTACTTTCTCTGGATGTGGATAGCATTTTCCATCAAGAGTCTTTTGGAATTGTCTTAGATCATTGCATTACTGAGAAGAATGAAGTCTATCAAAAGCTGATCTTCTCATGATGTTGCTGTTACTGTGTGATTATCCTGAATTTACTCACTTCATGCAGCATCAGTTCATGTAAGCCTTTCCAGATATTTCTGAAATGAGCTTGCTCATCATTTTTTATGGAACAATAGTATTCTCTTACATTCATATACCACAACTTGTTCAATCATTCCCCAATTGATGAGCAACCCCTCAATATCCA
>CM053585.1:288245496-288287926 GCA_028646515.1 Pseudochirops corinnae
TCCCTTCCCAATTTTTCCTCCACTTCTCTTATTTGGTTTTCAAAATCCTTCTTAAGCTGATCTATGGCTTGTAGGAAGGCTACATGTTTCTTGGAAGCTTTTGGCATGGGAGTTCTGACTGTGTTGTCTTCCTCCTGTTCCATGCTTTGATCCTTTTTGTCTCTAAAGAAGGAATCTAAATTTGATTGCTGTTCTTACTTTGCTTCCTTTGCCCGCTCATGTTGTCAGTCAATTACTTGACTTTTTAGCTCTGTGGAACTCTGCTTCCAGAGCAGAAAGCTCTGTCCCAAATCACTGGGCTTTTCACAGCTGCCGGAGCTATTAGGAGGCCACTGCAGCCCCTACCAGCTTTGGCTCACTGGTCATGTACCTCAGGACCACCACCCAAGACCATGATCTGGATCCAGGCAGCTTAAGGCAAGAGCACATAGCCTCTGAATGATTGCTTGGCCGCCCTGCAATCTGTAGGCCAAGAGCTTCTAAAGAAGCCACATGGAGGTGGCTGCAGGGCCCCTGCTTTTGCCACTTTCTGGCCTTGGAGGCAGTTCAGTTGAATCACTTTTCTCCCCCAAATTTAGCTGAGTTCCACTGACCTTTCACTTTGTCCTTTTTTCTTATGGGGTGATAGTTCTGGAAACTGCCACAGCTGTCAGTGATCCACTCTCCCAAATTCTCCAGCTGCGGCTTTTCCTGGCCATCCTGGGGCCAAGCTGTGGTTTCAGGCTGGCCTGGGCTTGGCTCCCAGCATGCTGTGATAAGCCCTTCCTGCCAAGCTGTCTTCAGTGGTAGATGTATTTTTTTTTCTGTAATTTTGTGAGTTCTGGAGCCCTAAAATTTGTTTAGAGTCTTATTTTATGGATATTTGAGGTGGCTTTGTGCAAGCTGAGGAGTTTTCCTGCTTCTATGCCTCCATCTTGGCTCTGCCTTATGGAGAGTTTTCAATTTTCAGAGTTGATTGATATTTTGATTTTTGAATCATCAATTCTGAGAATGGCTCTTTGCATAAATATGTAGTACAAAATTGTAGAAGTATGTTTAGGGACATTTAAGAAATTGTTGGAAATTCTGTCCTAAACTCAAGTCAAAATTCATTTAATTATTTTGTATATACATGAAAAACACTGCAATTCATAACATACAATAGTCTTGAATCTGAGTCAAGGTGTTTCTGGCAGCATTCATTGATGTTGCATGGTGTGATTGCATATATAGTGCAAAGTGCTCATGTTGCATGTTCAGAACCTAGGATACAGTGAAGTTTTGCAACACAGGCAAATGGTGCCAGAGACATGTCAGATTCATTACACATTTGATTTTGAATTAATTTTTGGTCTCTGCGTGTTCAGAAACATTTCACTATTCCCAAATTTTTTGCAAACCTCACATTCAGTTGTGTTACTCCATATGGGGTCACAACCCACAGTTTAAGTACTATTGCCATAGAAAATGAAATAATATCAATACTAAACACATATGCACAAAGTGGCATAGCATCTAAATTCTTAGAGGAGAAGTTAAGTGAATTAAAGGAAGAAAATGACTGGAAAATTATACTGAACCTCCCCCTCTCAGAACTAGATAAATCTAACCACAAAATAAAAAGAAAGAAGTTAAGGAGGTAAAAAGAATTTTAGAAAAGTTAGATCTGATAGACCTTTGGAGAAAACTGAATGGGGATAGAAAAGAATACACCTTTTTCTCAGTAGTGCATGGCACCTACACAAAAACTGACCATCTATTGGAGCATAAAAATTTCACGATCAAATACGAAAGGCAGAAACATTAAATGAATCCTTTTCAAATCATGATGCAATAACAATTACATGTAAAAAGGGTCATAGAAAGATATGATGGAATCCTAATAAGGCTGCCCTCAGTCCCAATATTCTATCTTCATTATAGGCCCCCACTGTACCTACCTACTTCTCCCCCCATACTCCCCACCAATGTCCTAACTTTTTCATATATGCCTCACTCCTCACTGGAACAACAAGTGTGTACCTGAACTCTTAGTTCCCACAGAAACAGCAGGTGTGTCCATGCAATGGGAATCCAGCTACCGCTTCTTCCTGGTCACTGCCCCCCAGACCCATTCCCACAGGTGTGTTCTTGTATTCAATCACAATCATATCATAAATCTAGCCCAAGATAGGACCACAATACCTAATGATCTATCTTGACTAGACAGGACCACAAAACTAGCAAATTAGAGGGCAGCATGACCAGAATGTTTAACCAATGAACCATAGTTGAGACCCCTCCTCCATTACCTAATCCCTTAACAAACCCCTCCTGCCTTTTTCATATTTTATGTAAATTCCTGTTATGTAATTGCATCTTTACCCTATAAAAATCCATTTGCTTTTTCTGAAGTTGTTGGTTCCTCTTGGAACTTAGCCCACTTCATGAGAGGCATCAATCTTGATAAATGCTTATACTTGGATTGGAGGTAGTCTGACTGAATTCTTTGAGATGGTTACACCACAACACATAATGACACCCCACCAGTTTTTGGATGGGCAAAGACCCTACCACAAACAGACAGATTAAAAATTAATTTATTAAATAATCTAGTCCTAAAGAATGAGTAGGTCAAACATCAAATTTAAAAAAAATCAGTGATTTCATCAAAGAGAATGACAATAATGAGACAACAATAAAACTTGTGGTATGCAGTCAAAGCAGGTCTTAAGGGTAATTTGTTTTTTTATCTCTAAATACTTACATGAATAAAATAGAGAAACAGGAGATCAATGAATTGGGCATGCAATTTAAAAAGTTATGAAAAGCAGAAATTAAAAATCCACAATTAAATACCAAATTGGAAATTTTGAAAATCAAAGGAGAGATTAATAAAATTAAAAGTAAGAAAAGTATTAAACTAACAAGTAAAAGGAAGATCTGGTTTTATGAACAAAAAGAACAATAAAACTGATAAACCTTGGTTAATTTGATTTTTTTTTTAAAGAAGAACACCAGATTACCAGTATCAAAAAAAGGGTGAATCCAATGACCAATGAAGAGGAAATAAAAGCAATAATTAGTAGCTATTTCCTACAATTGTATACCAATAAATCTGACAATCTGAGTGAAATGATGAATATTTACAAAAATGTATATTGCCCAGATCAACAGAAGAGGAAATTAAGTACTTAAATAACCCCATTTCAGAAAAAGAAATTGACCAAACCATCGAAGAACTCCCTAGGAAAAAAATCTCCAGGGTCATACAGATATACAAGTGTTTTCTACCAAACATTTAAAGAAAAATTAATTCTAATACTACATAAACTTTTTGGAAACATAAGCAAAAGAGTCTTACCAAATTCCTCTTATGACACAAATATGGTGCTGATGCCTCAACTGGGAAGAGCCAAAACAGAGAATGTTATAGACCAATGGATATCCATATCCAATGAATATTGATGCACAAATTTTAAACAAATATTAGCAAAGATATTACAGCAATTCATCATTAGAATAATATATTATGACCAGGTGAGATTGATACCAGAAATGCAAAAGTGGTTTGATATTAGGAAAACTATCAGCATAATTAAATATATCAATAAAAAAAATAGAAATCATATGATTGTCTCAATAGATGCAGAAAAAGTTTTTGACAAAATACAGCACCCCATTCCTATTAAAATACTGGAGATCATAGGATTAAAAGAATCTTTCCTTAAAATGATAAATAGCATCTATCTAAAATCATCAACAAGCATTATATGTAATGGGGGTAAGTTATAAGCGTTTCCAATAAGATCAGGGTGAAACAAGAATGTCCTCTATCACCACTATTATTTCATATTATGCTAGAAACATTAGCTTGAGCAATAAGAAAAGAAAAAAAATTGAAGAAATTAGACTAGGCAATAAGGAAACAAAGCTATCACTCTTTGCAGATGATGGGATATTATACTTTAGAGTACCAGTTCTCACCCTGTGGGTTATGTTCAATTTGTAATAATGAAAATACATCCTGCATATCAAATAGATTCATAACAGTAGCAAAATTACAGTTATGAAGTAGCAACAAAAATAATTTTATGGTTGGGGTCACCACAACGTGAGGAACTGTATTAAAGTGTCACAGCATTAGGAAGATTGAGAAACCACTGTGAGATTATGAGAGAATCAACCAAAAAAAACTACTTGAAACAATGAGAAATTTTAGCAAAATTGTGGATATAAAATAAACCCACATAAATCATCAGAATTTCTATATATTACCAACAAAACCCAATAGCAAGAGATAGAAGGAGAAATTTCACTTAAAGTTACTGCAGAAAATGTAAAATATTTGGCCATCTGCCTGCCTAGACAAACCAAGTAATTATGTGAGCACAAGAAGAAAACATTTTCTATATAAATAAAGTCAGATCTAAATAATTCAACTAATTTTAATTGCTCATGGGTAGGATGAGCTAGTATGATAAAAATGACAATTCCACCTAAATAAATTGACTTATTCACTACCATGTCAATGAAAATACTAAAAATTATTTCATAGAGCTAGAAAAAAATAACAAAATTCATCTGGAAAAATAAAAGATCAAGAATATAAAGGGAATTATATATTTTTAATGCAAAGGAAGATGCCTAGTCATACCAGGTCTAAAATTGACACATAAATCAAGCAGCAATCCTCAAAACTATTTGGTGCTAGCTAAGAAAGAGAGTGATGGATCATTGGAAGAGACTAGGTACATAAGACACAGCAGTAAATGATGATAGTATTCTACTGTTTGATGAACTCAAAGACTCCTGCTCTTGGAAAAATGACTCACTATTCAACAACAACTCCTGGGAAAACTGGAAAATAGTGTGGCAGAAACTAGATATAGACCAACATCTCATACCCTATAACACAATAAGGTGGAGGGCAGCTAGGTGGTGCAGTGAATAGAACACTGGCCCTGGAGTCAGGAGGACCTGACTTCAAATCTGGCCTCAGACACTTAACACAAAAACTAGTCATGTGACCTTAGACAAGTCACTTAACCCCAACTGCCCTCCAAAAAGCAAAAAGCAAAAAAAAAAAAAAAAGATAAGGTAGAAAAGGATACGTGATTTAGACATTTTTGGTGATACCATAAGCAAATTAGAAAAGCAATGAATAGTTTACCAGTCATATGTATGGACAAGGGAAGAATGCATAACCAAATAAGAGATAGAGAAAATTATAAAATGCAAAATGAATAATTTTGATTACATTAAATTAAAAAAGGTTTCACCCAAAGAAAATCAATGCTTCCAAGCTTAGACAGAAAGCAGAATGATGAAAAATAAGTTTTACAGCGAATGTCTCTGATAAAGGCCTCATTTTTCAAATATATAGAGAATTAAGTCAAATGTATGAGAAGACAATCATTCCCCAATTGATAAATGGCCAAAGGATATGAAGAGGCAGTTTTCAGAGGAAGAAATTAAAACTGTTTATAATCATAGGAAAAAAATGTTCTAAATCACTATTGATTAGAGAAATGCAATTAAAGCAAATCTGAGGTACCACCTTACATATCTCAGATTGGCTAAAATGGAAGAAAAGGAAAGTGATAAATGTTGGAGAAGATATGGGAAAATTGGGACACTGATGCATTATTGGTAGAGTTGCAAACTGATCCAACCATTCTGGAGAGCAATTTGGAATGATACCCAAAGGGCTATAAAACCATGCATACCCTTTGATCCAGCAATACCATCACTAGATATGTATCCCAAAGTGATCATAAAAAGGCAAAAAGACCCACATGTGCAAGAATATTTATAGAAGCTCCTTTTGTGGTATCAAAGAATTGGAAATTGAGGAGATTACCATCAATTGGGGGATGGCTGAACAAGTTGTGTTATATGAATGTAATGGAATACTATCGTGCTATAAGAAATGATGAGTAAGCAGATTTCAGAAAAACCTGGAAAGATTTACATGAACTGATGCTGAGTGAAGTGAGCAGAACCAGGAGAACATTGTATATAACAATAGCAACATTGTGGGATGATCAACTATGATTCTTTTAGCTGTTCTCAGCAATACAATGACCTAAGACACTTCCAAAAGACTCAGTTTGGAAAATGCTTTCTACATTTGGAGAAAGAACTGTGGGTTCTGAATGCAGATTGAAGCATATTATTTTCACTTTTTTTGTTTTTTTTTGTTTTTTGTTTTGTTTTGGTGGGGGTTTTTTGTGGATTTTCCCTTTTGTTCTATTTCTTTTTTCACAACACAACTAATGTGTATATGTTTACCTGATTGCATTGGTATAACCTAAATCAGTTTGCTTGCTGTCTTGGGGAGGGGAGATGATAAGCAGGGAGGGAAAAAAATTGGAAACTTGAAATCTTATTAAAAATCAATGTTGAAAACTATATATGTCGTTGGAAAAAATAAAATACTATTTACAAGAGAGGGAGGGAGGGAGAGAGAGAGAGACAAAGACAGAGAGAGAGGGAGAGATAGACGGACAGAGACAGAGAGACAGAGACAGACAGAGACAGACAGAGAGACAGAGATGGACAGAGACAGAGAAACAGCATCGTGTAAGTCAAAAGAAAGCAGGACTTGAAAGGTGGATTTGAAACATAGTCTCAGATCCATGAGATCCTGAGTAAATCACTTGTATTTTATGGCCCTGTTTGAATCATATAATTGAATATTTTAATGTAATTTTTATTTTACTTTGGTCAACTAATAATCACTTATTTTACTTCCCTCCTATACCAACTCCCTAAGGAAAAGTAAAAGAAAGAAAAATAAAATCTTTGTAAGGAATATTCAAAGCCAAGTAAAATAAACTTCTGCCTTGGCCATGCACAAAAATGTTAATCACCTTCTGCATCATTAAGTCTATCACCTCTCCATCAGGAGCTCAGTAGCAAGTTTCATCATCAGTCCTCTGAAATTGTGGCTGGTTATTGCATTGATAAGAGTTTGTAGTGGTAATGGGGATTTGAAGATCTTCCTTGCCCCTTGTAATGGCAAGCAAACAAATACTTAGCATCTTGTTTCAGTCAAGCCTTTTCTGTGATTATATCAAGTCTTTGTTGAGAAACAGAACTTTATGAAACTCACAGTGGGAGGGATTTGCTAAAGATAGGAACGGGGAGGAGCTAAAGACCATATAAAAAGCTGAGCACAAGCTGAGGGAGAGCCAGAACTGCTGGGAGCAAGCAGCCTGGAGGCTGAGCAGCTAGTGTGAGTGAGAGAGGGGCATTCTTGCTTAAGTGAACTTGTTTTGTTTTGAAGGCCTGATGGAGGGAAGATTTGGCAAGGCTTGAGAATGTTGGTGTTTGCTGCATTGATTATGTGTACCAACTTCATGGTCACTATGATGAGTTTGGCTTTCTGGTTTGGGGATTCAACTTTCTGGTATTTGAATAAATGCTTTGATTCTGTCCTCCATGTGGAGAGCTTGTTACATTTTGTGATTCACAACTACACCAGGCGTGGGTGCTGTGAATATTGGATTGGTGTTAAAGAGTTCTTAAAGTCTTTTACAATTTTAGTCTTTACAATGTCATCGTCATTTTATAAATTATTCTTCTAATTCTATTCACTTGACTATATCAGTCCATTTGGCCCTTTTGTCATATCTTTTGGTACAAGAGTTATCCATTGCATTAACATGCCGTAATTTGTTTGGTCATTACCCAATTAATGGGCACCCCCACGCCCTTATTTTTCAATTCTTTGCCACTACAAAAAAGAGCTGCTATAATTACTTAATACAAATGAGTACTTTTTCTCTTTGATCATTTTGGGGTATAGGCCTCCACTACTAATATCAATACTAGTTACTAGTATTGATACTAGATATTGGTATAGATACTAAATGGGTCAAAGGTCATCCAGCATTTAGTTAAGTCATTCAGCTTCTCTTGGAATTAGTTGAAGACTGGACTCTGAAGTCCATTCCAATTAAATCTATCATCCAATGACAAATGAGATGTTTATAAAGTGCTTTATACATGATAAAGTATTATGGAAATATCAGTTACGGATGATGAAATTGGGGCTCATAGAGATGATATGACCTTTGAAAGTCACACTGGTAGTAAAGCAGCAGACCCAAAAGCTGAACTGAATCTCTCTAATTTCAATTCCTGTGCTCTTTCTATTATATCATATTTTCTTTCTTCTTCTATCCCTTTTTCCAAACTTAGTCCTAGAACTCTGCTTTAACACACAATGCTAGATGGTAAATCTATGGCTCAATAGGGGAGGGGGAAGAAGACAAAAATTAAATTATTTTGCCTTGAATTTTAATTAGCAAAGGAAGTTTAGGCTGTTGGGTTTTTTTTACTAAAATTTTTGATGTATTTAGAATATAGAACTTATATTTCCAGAGAATGTTTTGTATTTACAGCATATCTAGCTAGTTATACTGTGGCAATATAATTGTTTTCCTGCTGAGAATTATAGCAGTGAAGTTACTCTGGGTACCATTACAGCTAATTATAGTCTTGCTCCAGAATGTAAGAGCTCCCCTGCAAGGCTCCCTCCTCATCATTTATACACAATGGACTAGGAGTGTGTTCTGACTTCCGTGTATAATTGTAGTTCTCAAGCTCATGCAATGCTGGGGCAAGAAGTGTGATTTTGGAATGTTTTGGGGTGTAAATTACCAGAAATGAGCCCAAGCTGATTAGAATTCTGACTTTCAATTACATGACAAAAAAGGCATAATTATGAAAGCCAGCAGCAACAACAAAAGAAGATGAATTTGAAGTTTTTAATGAAAATATATCAAAAAAGAACTTTGAGACTTACTAATTCTCCTCTCCTGATTCTGAAAGCCTGGAAATACTGAACAGAGAAAACGTCCTCAGTATTTTTGGGGGTTCAACAGGTCAAAGGTCTTAAAAATAAAAGTTTGTGCTATCATAGAGCTTTATTTTTTACAAAGAACTTTTGAAGTATTATTTCATTTTATCCTCATAAAGATCTTGAATTATAGGCATGGGAAGGATCATTATCCCTGGTGAGGTAACTGGGGCTCAGTAATACATGAACTTCACTCTCATGGATTCCACATCTTACTAGGGAGATAGTATGCAGGCAAAAAATAGATATGACATAAAATTAGACGTGTATTAGAGATCTTCAAAGTGCTCTGTGACTTTTTGAACCTATTCAATTCAGAAAATAATTAAATCTTTATGTATTAAATACTGAAGGACATAGAGGAATTCTTAAGATTGTTCTCATATAGCTTATGGTCTAAGTTATTCTTTCCACGTAGTTATCCCTTCCTCTGAAAAATTTGCAGAAAATGTTTTGGTCCTTCTTTTATATGAGAAAAGAAGTTTAGTTGTTCCTTTTTTTCTTTTTATGGGGTATTTACAGTACCTTATTGTAAAATGTGGGTTAAGTGTTTGGTCATAGGCTTTGTTTTTGAGTGTTGTTTGTGGCTTCTGCAAAACTCCTCCAAAATTCCCATTTAATTTCTTATACTGACCAGCAATATATTGACATTGTGATGGGGAAAGTCACAATTTGGAAAGTATAACTAGTAGGGGACATAAGACATCTACATTTATAAGAAAGAGTAGTTAAGGAAAGGGTAAGGGAGAAGTTTTTTAAAAGTACTTGGAGAACTTTGCAAAAGAGAGATGATCTTTTATTTTTCCTGTCATAGAATTCAAACTGGGGGCCATCTAATGCCACCTATACTTGAAAAAGAAACTTTTTTTTACAATACACCTGACAAGAAGTCATTCAGCCTTTCTTGAATGATAATCATAAAAGTTAGCACTTATATAATTCTTTAAAGTGTTTGCAAACAATTTATAAATAACTTTGCATTCTATCTTCACAACAACCCTGCTGGGTAGATACCCCAGGTTTTTATAGATAAGGACACTGAGATAGATAGAAGTTAAATGTTTGTCCAGAGTCACACAAGGACTAAGTGTCTGAGGCCATTTTTGAATTCAAGTCTTCTGTCAGGTGCAGCACTCTATCCATAGCATTATTAACCTGCTTGAAGAAATCCCATGAGGAGGAATCCCCTACCTTCTAGGGTAGCCTATTCTATTATTAGATATATCCAATCATTAGAAAATTAACATCAATCCTGACTTTGCATCTTTGTGGCATCTGACAAATACTCTTAGATCTGCCTTCTGTGACCAGCAAATATAACCCAGAGGATTTGCCCTTCAAAGATTTAAAGACAGCTATCATGTTCCTTCCCCCCCCCCATTTTTTTTCTTTTCTACGAGCTAAATAACACAGTTTTTCTGATGAATGCAGATAAGTTAGCAGATTAATTGTATCTTAGAAAATCCCTATGTGGCACAAAGGTATGTCCCCTCTTTCCATTTCTGAACCCTTTCCATAAAAACAGCTGAAATAGGTGAAAAGACAAAACAACAATAGCAACAACAACAATCCAGAACCCAGGTGAAATGTAACCTCTGCCACCCACAAAGCCCAACATACACTAGCTACCCATGATGTGTTTGGTATTGATATTACTGTGTGCATGAGAGAGTGACTGCTACTTAAAACAAAAGATCAGCTCTCTTTGTATTTCAAAACTACTCCTTCACCGCTTGAGTTCCCTTCCTTTTACCTCCAGCCCCCTTGATATGTAGAAGTGAAGGAAAGAAATCACATGAACTTTGAAGCAAGTGTATTTTAATATGAAAGAGTGAATTTTTGATGGGCCTGAGTAAAACTTACTTTACACTTTACAACCTGGGAGTATGATTACTTTAGTTTTATTTTTACAACCATCACTGATCTGTCAATAGTAGAGCACCATGCTTTGCAGAGTAAGTGATTGACAAATGTCTGTTGAATGAATAGATCAAATTACTCATCTCTTGTGTACTTGCCCATAGAAAAGTAATTCCTAAAAATAATTTGTTTGTACATTCTTCTTTCAGTCCTAATGCAATTTAGTAAGTACAGATTGAACTTATGGGCTGCACATAGTTCAGAACACAGTGAAGATAAATAACCTATCAGGAAATAATTACTTATTACCTGTGTGACCTTGGGCAAATAATTTCCATTCCCTGAGCTTTAGTTTCTTGATCTGTGATACTAAAAATGACAGTGTTTATCAAGATGGCCTCTGAAGTCATTTCCAGTTGGAGAACTATGATTCTATAGGAAATTTAATAAATAAAGCTTAGTTTAGCTGTTAGTGACATAGAAGAGGATCAGAGAAGGACAGAGAGAATATTAAAGAATAGAACACAGAGAAGGACCATAGATATCTGCTGCCCTGCCTGGTTTCAACTCTAAAAAACAAGATGCCCTTCACAAGATAAATTCATCATTTCTAAACTCACCACCATGCTGCTAACTCAAGCCTTGATTGATACTATCTCCCTCAGCCTCTTCTCCCCTCTGATTGGACAGCTGAGTACCAAACACCTCCTGATACCTTCTTCTATAGAAAACAAAAACTGGACTTTTTCATTCACTCCACTCTGCATCTGCTGCTCTGCCTGGTTTCAACTGCACTGAGCGATAACTGAATCCAAACTTCATACAGAAAGGATTTGTAAAGTTTGAATTTTGTCAAAGGGCCACGTGTGAGGACCTAGAGGGCCACATGTGGTGTCAAAGCTGCAGGTTCTCCACCCTTGTACCAGGCATAGGAAAAAGCAACAACAAGGACACAAAGGCAGAATTCAGGGAATAAAGGGGTAAAATGATATAAGGCTAGAGAGAGAAAGAGGTTTCAGATTGTGGAAGATCTTGAATGTCAAACAAGAGAGTTTAAATTCTTCTAATACACTGGGAAGAAGGGAGCCATTCAGCATTCTACAACAATGGAGTGACACAGCCAGGCCTATGGATAAGAAAGATTATTCTTATAACCATATGGAGTATGGTTTGTTAGAGGAAAAAAGGAATATATTCCAATCAACCAGCTGGGAGGTAATGAGAACCTGTCCTAAAGTGCAAATGCTGTGAATAGTGAGAAAGGGATTTAAGTGACAGATGTTGCAGAGGTAGAATTCACTGGTAACTCACTGGACATGAGAGATGAGGAAGAGGGAAGATTCAAAGATAATCCCAAGTTTTTGGTCATAAGAAATAGGAACAATGATTGTGTCACAGACAGAAATAGTAAAGCCAGGAAATGGCATGGGGGTGGGGTGTGAAAAACACTTAGTTTTTGACATATAGAGTTTGATGGATGAGCAAGACACCTAGGTATAGATATCCTATGAGCAGTTGATAAATCAGGACTTGAGGTGAGAAGAAATGTCAGAACTGTAGAGAGAGATTTGATACTGCTCAGAAGAGAATTAGTTGTTGAAGCTATGAGAGTGAATGAGATTGCCAAAGGAAGGAATGCAGAGGGAAAAGAGAAGAGGGTCAACATCAAACCACCCTTATCTTGCACCATTATGAAAGGTTTCTGAAAAGGATGAGGATCCAGTGAAGATAGAAAAAGAGTGGGTCAGAGAAGTGTGAACAGAACCAGACAATATAGTATCTCAGTAACCAAGAGAGAATAAAGTATATAGTTAGAATGGGTGGAAAGAGTGTACAAGGTCAAGGAGGATGGAAAATGAAGAAAGGCCACTGGATTTGATGACCACTTTGATTTGATGGTCACTGTTAATCTTTAAGAGAACAGTTTATCAGAGTGGTGGTGGAAATTCAACTGCACAGGCTGAAAAGAGGTAGGAAGGAAGTCCAGACATTGGAGGTAGACAACTTTTTTTAGACATTTAGGAATATAGAGAAGGGATCAGTAAGGATGGTAGCTGTCTGTGGTAGACAGCAGGGGAAGCTGTTTAAGGCTTGGGGAGGCCTCCACATTTTTATATGCAGATGGTAAGATTAAAGATGTATAAAAGAAAGGGGAGTGGGCATGAGTGCTTGAACAAAGACCAAGAGGATAGAGGGGGAAATGAAGTAAAGTGTGCAAGAAGAGGGATTAGCTTTAATGAGCAATAAAGATAACCCCAGGAAAGGGGAAGAAGGCAGGAGTGGGCAATAGTCCTGAGAAGTATGGACCAATAGAAACCACTTGGGATGAATTCAGTCTTCTCAGTAAGAGGCCAGGACATCTGTTACAAGTGAAGGTGATATTGGTGCACTTAAGGAAAAAGAGAAAAGCAAAAGAAAGTTCTCTAAGTTTCCACATTCTATCACTTTGCTCTATATATTTCCAGTACAGAATGACAACGAATTTTCCAGATTAAAGCATTAAAAATGTATGAGTAACAACTGTCATGCAAAGAAGCTAATAATACTGTGTTTTGTTGTGGGTTTTTTACAAGGAGAATATTCAATTCAATAGCAATATATTTTACTATAATCAGTAAAAATGATTCTAATATTTCCTATTTGTATATCACAACAGGGAACAGATTTTGAATATCTAACTAGATTTTTATGAAACAAAGTACAACTGTGTTTATTCTGCCAACATATTGCTCAAGTTTTAAAAAGATACAGGACTTAAAGCACCAGCTGTAAGCCAATTATACTGGTGTTGCAAGGTTACATAATTGTCTTTAAACGCTAAATAATGTTAGGTGGAAAGGGAAACCATTTGCTCCCTGGAGCCTTCAGATGGTTTAACCTTCATTTTTTCCCTCTCTTTCCATCCAACCTCTGCCCACCCTGCCAACTTAGGCTGCATCTTCTATCATTCTGTCAACCCCCTGCCTAGCTAAAGCACAGCTGTTACCGGATGCTAAGTTTAGTCTAGAACAGGGCAGACCCAGTTCTGCCTATCTATAGCTGTGCATTGTGACCCCAAAGATCATCCTCTGCTTCTGTATTACACTGCTCTCTGTGGAAGGACAACTAGGTATAAGAGAAAGAGTACTATATTTGGAGTCAAAGGCCTTGGGTTCAGAAACTGCCTCTGTGACCTTGAGCAAGTCACTTCACTTCATTGAGCATTATTTTCTTTATCTCTAAAATCAGGTGTTAGACTGAATAATCTCTAAGTTTGCTTCTAGCTCCAAAATGTATGATCCTGTGACCTTTTTACTAGTCCTGCCCACTGTAGCATTAACTAGCCTTATAAAATGTGACAGGTTTCTCTGAATCTCAATTGATTCCTTTGAAAAGTAAGAATAATAACTTAATTATGTAAAGGCAGGGCTCTACAAAGACCATCTCTGGAGGTTCTATGCAGCTCTAAGATCCAAGATTCAGCCAATTAAACACCACATTGGGGTGCAGTGAAAAGGATACTAACTTTGGAGTCAAGAGGACAACCGTTAAAAATCATGACTGTGTCATATGCTGCTTATTTGACCTCAGGCAAGTATTTCTCCTCCTTGAATCCTCAGTTTCCTTACTTATAAAATCAAAGATTCAAGTAGATGCCCCTAAGATCCTTTCAAGCTCTAAATCTGTGGTCTTATGGAACACTAGCTGTAAGATGTGTTTTGATCCTCAGTGGCAAATTATAAGTATAGTACTTATCCTTATACACTGAGCAGCTAGGTGAAGCAGTGTGTTGGGCCTGGAATCAGAAAAACTCAGCTTGATGAGTTCAAATCCAGCCTCAGACACTTACTAGCTGTGCAACCCTGGGTAAGTCAATCTAACCCTGTTTGCCTCAGTTCTTCCTTTGTAAAAATGAGCTGAAAAGGAAATATCAAAACATTTCAGTATCTTTGCCAAGAAAACTCCAAATGGGGTCATGGACAGTTGGACGTGACTGAAACTACAGAACAACAACAACAAAGCCTTGCACTCAATAGACCCTTAACAAAGTCTTGTTGAATGGATTTATTATTTCTCTCTAAGTGGGTCTAAATTGTTCTAATCCATTTTTACCCTACCTCCCCCTGACCAAGCACAGACATTGATGAGACAGCTGGTCATGGATAAGGGTGCGTCTGAGGCCATCCAGCCAAGTTCTCTGTGAGAGGCTAATTGACCCATATGGGGATGAAATCCCTGACCCCGGCCTCATTAAGCACTAGATTCCTAATGGAGATAATTATCCCTAGACAACTGGCTGTCATGAGATAAATGTAGCTGCTGTGATTCAGTTGTTTCAGCCACATCTGACTCTTCTCAATCCCCTTTGGGGTTTTCTTGGCAGAGGGACTGGAATGGTTTGCCATTTTCTTCTCCAGCTCATTTTATAGATGAGGAAACTGAGGCAAACAGGGTGAAGTGACTTACCTGGGGTCATAAAGCTAGTAAATGTTGGAGATCAGGTTTGAATGCAAGAAGGAGTCTTCCTGATTCCAGGCCCCTTGGCACTCTATTACTCTATTGAATGCATCACATAGCTTGGATTGTGGCTAATGGCCAAGTAATTTAATGGTCCTGAGGACCTTTCAGGATAGTTTGGCCAAACATTTTGGAGTAGAATGTGTTAAAAAATCAGTACTTGATTCAATCTAAAAATGAGGAGTTGGCAAAGTTAGTCTTGTCACCCTCTCTTCCAATATTCAACAAGAATTAGTTAAGAATCTATTGTTCAGTTCAGGGAAACAACATGATATTATGGATGGAGAATCAGCCATCGAGACAGGAAGATATGGGTGCAAGTCCTGCCTCTGACACACGTTGACAATGTGACCTTGGACAAGTCATTTCTGAGTGTTCTTTCTTCTGGTAGAGAGAGTCCCATCACCAAAAGTTTCTTACACTGATGAAGTCACAATTTCAGACCAAAAAAATATGTTGCTATTATTATGTTCAGAGAACTGACCTGCAGCAAAAAGAATGATGGCAGCCTAGATAGGAAGCCAGCCCTGCTCACATATGTGTGATATAGTGGAAAGAACCTTAGACAAGAAACAGTTTGGGTTTCTGGCTCTACCACTAACCATCGACATGACTTTGGGTTAGTGACTTCTACTCATGTAGTCTGTCTTTTCACTTAATAAACAAAAACTCTGAGTTAAATTATCTATAAAATGTTACCAAGCTCTGACATTCTATATCATAAGGTCCTTTACAACTCTGATGTTTTATGTTCTAAGGTATAACAACAACAACAACAACATTTATATTGTAGTTCCTTGAAGTTTGCAAATCACTTTTATAAATGTTATTTCACTTGATCCTTAAAGCTTCCCTGAGAAGATGAAGAAACTGAAGCAGAGATTCAGTGACTTGCCCAGGATCTCTCTACTGATCATTCTGAGGCTGGATTTGAACTCAGGTCTCCCTGACTCTAGCCTCTGTACTCTATCTGCTGGGCAATTAATTATATTTCTACCTCTGATACTCTGTGTTCTGAGATCTTTTCTAAAGCTGACATCTAACATTCTATGTTCCAAGATTCCTCCCAGTTCTGCCACTTCCTTCAAGTCCCAACTTGAAGAAATCTCAATTTCTACAGGAAGTCTTTCTCAAGTCCCCTTAATTTTAGTGCCTTCCCTCTGCTACTTATTAAGAATGTGCCCTGTATGTAACTTATCCATACATAACTGTCTACATATTGTCTCTCCTGTTAGACTGAACTTCTTGGGGGCGAGAATTGTCTTTTATCTTTCTTTCTAACACTTAGCACAGTGCTTGGCACACAGGAACCTAACAAATCTTTATTGATTGACCATTTCAAGATCTTTTCTAGTTCTGACATCCCAGAGTATATATATCCTAAGGTCCCTTCTTTCTCTTACATTCCACCAAAGTCCAAGGCTGATGAACAAGCATGTTTGCACCTCTCTTTTTCTTCTTCTCTCCTTATACCACTATCCCATCCCCATAACAGTTACCCACATGTAATGCCCTCTTCCCCCAGCCACAGGGAAGCTAAGAAGATGCCCACTTTGGTTTCGATTTCTGGGTCTCAGGATGAGAGAGAAAAGTGCAGAGAAAGTTGCCATTGGAAAGGAACACCTTTCCCACTTAACACTGATTCTTTCCTCATTATCTTCCTTCAAGTTAAATCCAAGTATCACCTTCTATGTGAAACCTTATTTCCTTGAATCCCCTTAGTCATTAGTATTCTCTCCTCAAAATTTTCGGTATTTTCTTTTGAAAAAAACTATTTTTGAAAACCACCAGAACACAAATGCAGAATAGAGAAAAGAAAAAAATATCATAAACTTAAATATTGGAACTTAAATACAAAGTAAGAAAAACAAAGCATGTCATGTGCACAGCAGAACATAAGAGAGGATTCAAAATATATAACAATTAATTTTTATTTCAAGAAAGTCTATATGATAGTTGTGTTGAGAACTGTCCATCTTTTCTTTGCTTCCTTATAAATTTTCTTTTGTTCTCTGCTGTGCACTTTTTCACTTTGTTCTTTTTTTCTCTTCCCCCCACCCTGAAGGCTACAATTAAGTGTGGTTATGTTTCTCTATAGCTATAGATATATACATATACATATACATATATATAGATATATACTTTCCCAAACAAATTCTACTCCTGATCTTCGTTTCTATGTTTGGGCATATCTAGTTTCCTATACCTCCTGCCTCATCTACTTTACTTTTACCCGCTACCTTGCCCTCCTATTACTATCCCTCCTCTATTCTCCCATTCTCATAAATCTAAACACTCTTCAATCCCCACCTTTTACCCATTCCCCCACCCTCCCCTCTAAAGATCCCTCTCTTGTCCTCTCACCTCTCTATCCTTCTACCATTTTATTTCTGAATTTAGAGGATTTTTATACTCTTCTAAATATGTATGTATTGTTCCCTCTTAAACCCATTCCTGATGAAAGTAGGTTACCAGAACTACCAGCCCTCCTCCCCTATCTAATTCCTCTGCATCAATTCTTCCTCTTGCATCTCATTTGTATAAAATTATTACTCTTTTTAGCTGTTCCTAAATGATTTTACTTTTTAAATTCATATCATAATCAGGTTTACCCCAATCTTTCTTATGAGCTACCCAATTATTAACAAGAATTTTAAACATATGTTTACATTTTACATATATAAAAAGTAAAAGGTCTGTCCTTATTGAATCCTTTATAATAAGTCTTTAGTATGTACCTTATATTTCTCTTGGCTCTTATATGTCAAATCTTCTATTAAGTTCAGTGTTGTTTTTTTTTTAACAAAGTCTTGAAAGTCTGACAGATCAAATGTCCATTTTTTTTTCATTCAAGATTTTGCTTAACTTTTCTGGGTATGGTAATTTAGTGTTCCAAGACCTGCGGTTCTTTAAAGTCTCCACTGCTAGGTCTTGTGTGATTCTAACTGTGCCACCATCATATTTAAATTGTTTTATGCTTCTTGCTTTTAATATTTTATCCTTCATCTGGGAGTTTCAGAATTTGAATATAATATTTATATGAGTTTTCTTAATAGGATATTTTTTAAGTGGTGATCAATGAATTTTTTTTTCTATTTCTACTTTCTCTCTTTTGTTTTAATGTGGCAGGACAATTTTCTTTAATTATTTCTTGTATTATGGTATCAAGATTCTTTTTTTAATAACAACTTTCAATTAGTCCAATTATTTTTATATTTTCTCTTCCTGATATATTCTCCCAATCTGTTGTTTTACTCATATTTCACTCTTTCTTCTATTTTTCATTTTTCTTATTTTGTTTAGTTATTTCTTGATCTCTTATCATTTTGCTGGCTTTGCCTTGCCCAATTTTAATTTTCAAAATATCATTTTCTTAATTAAGATTTTGGATCTCTTTTTGTAATTAGTTGACTTTCCTTTCATAATTATCTTGTTTTTCTTGGATTATTCTTTTTTTCCCTCCATCTCTGTCATTTGATTTTTAAAGTCTTTTTAAAGATCTTCTATGAATTCTTTTTGGGGAGGTGACCATTTGACATCTTTGGGGATTTCTTTACTTCAATATCCTCTGAAGATGAACCCCAGTCATCTCTATTCCCACAATAGCTTCCTATGGTTGTAGTCTATCTCTGCTTGTGCATTTTTTTCTGGAAATAGCTTAATTTTTGTAATCACCTATGGCCCTGGGGTATGGTAGATGCCACCTCTTGCCCCAGATCTTCAGTTCTCCCCTCTAGCCTGAAACCAAACCCAAACGTCCAGCTTCCTATAAGTACCCACAGCCAGGGGCTTTCTGCCCCCACTGCTTCTGTACTCACCAATCTTTTGCTGGTTCCTTTTTGCACTCTTAGCTACACAGCTCAGTCTGGTGTTGCTTGTTAGCAGAGGTTCCTTCAATCTTCTTTGGCTCAGATGCCCAACTCTGCTCACTATTTCTGGGGTAAAAGTTTCTGTGGCTGGGACCCAGGAAGCCTCTCAAACCTGTTAACCCCAGGGCTTGCTGCTTATTGTTAAAGGGGACTGTAGCCTGGAGGTGTTTACTCTTTTCAGGGACCAAACCTCAGTCCTGGGATTTTTCTTCTAGGCTTCTCAAATTGTCCCAGGAAGACCCCTGTTGTGTCCTGATTGTTTTTTGTTTTGTTTTGGTTTTTTTGGTTTTTTTAGTTTTACTTGCACTTTGTGTGCCCTAAGGTGTTATTTCATCTCTTTTATGGGGGTAAATATTGAGAGCTTAGAATTTTCTGACCTACTCCACCATCTTCCCAGAATCCTCTCCCCATTCTCAGTATTTTCTTATGTTGTATCTCCCTCTTCTCTTTTCTTCTCTTATCCCTACCCATCCCCTAGTAAAATGTATAAAAATTCCTCAAGGGTAGGGGCTGTTTTTTTTCTTTATTTCTGCAGTATTTGCAGTTTCATGTGCAAGCATCTTTTTTATTATACTATGTTATGTTATGGAAATGCCTGTTTTAGTCCATAAATTAAAAATAAAATTTAAAGCTGGTATTATATGGGGAGGGAGGGAAAAAAAAAAAACCAAAATTCACTGGGGAATAGGTGAGCAAACTGTAGTTCGTGAATATAATGGAGTATTAGTGTGATGTGGTAAAAGATGGCAGATAATACAGAAAGTCACGGGAGACTGATGAATTGATGAAAAGTGATATAAAGTGGAAGGAGGAAAACAACCAGGGACATGTATGAAAAGAGGACCAGAATACTTGCTAGCCATGTGATCCTTGATAACTCACTTTAAACTCTGTTTCATTTCCCTCCTCTGTAAAGCAGAGTTAGGGAGTAGAATGTGTGAATTCAATGGTCTTGAAGGTCACTTCCAGCTCTGTATCCATGATCCTATGGATATACATAATTATTGCAACAAACTAAGTGAAATGAATGCTGATAGAACAATGGAAACAAAATCCTGTAAAATAATAATGAAAAAGTTTGATTTAAAAGCACAGATAGGGGAATGCATCCCCTTCCCTTTTTTGGAGAGGTAAAGGACAATGGGTATATAACACTATCCATAAGGTCAGAATTCATTGATATGTCTACTAATTCCCCCTCTTTTTTCTTTTTTTTATAAGGGGAGACTTTGAAGTGTTTTCCCTCTCCCTCTTTATTATAAAGGAAGGGTCTTTGGGGGACTTAAAAAGCAGGGGCATATTAGGAAATGTGATATAGAAACAAAAGAAAGCAATGCAATTTAAAAAAAAATAAATGTTTAATTTAGCTTAATTGCTGAATTCTGTTGTAAGGTCTCTTCCATCTATAATATTCTCTTATTCTATATATAGACTTATTGCCATTTATTTTGCATTAACCAGCTTCGAGTTTGGGTGGCAAGAGCCAGGCATAAATACTTGGTGCCCATTTACTTGCAAAAATCCATCTGCTGCCCCACCCTACCTTTAAGTCAGGCACCAACCTTAGACTTCTCCATAGCCACATCTGCAGCTGCCCCTTGATTAGGGCTTAGACAATATGCAGTGACAGGCATTCCCCATCTTGCTGACTGATGTGCAAAATAATAACACTTTGTACTGATTGCACCATTCATTCGAGGATATCCATAGTCTCAGCAAGCATTAATTAAGCCTTGGCACCTCTGTGAAGCACCATTGTCTTCTCTTTGTAGACTGAGAACACAGGGAAATGAGCTTCCCAAAGTCATGAGAGTCAAAGTCAGGGCTAGGAACAAAGCCATACCATCACCATCCCTGGTCTACATCCTAATCAGTGGAGCAATGGCTTTGGGCCTCAAAATCTCCATGAAGTCCTTTCAACCTCCAGGTGTTTTCAATGTGAATTTTCCTATTGCTAGATACACCCCATTCATTGATCATTATCCCCCTACCCCTTCAGCTTATTGCTGCCATTTTTGCTTATGCAGGCATTTTGGAGTCAGAAATCCTCTAAAGCCAGATGGAGCTCACCAAGTGAGCTGAAGTCTCTGCACATTTTTCACTTTACACCCAGTAGCTTCTGCTATTATGCAGGAAGTCATGCACGATTAAGTTGAGGCAGTGAGCAAAGCAAGGTACATGAATGAAGTCTTCATACTTGGCCAGGCAGAGCTCATTTGCTCTGATCTCAGTAACTAGAAATCCTAGGGAAAAAAAGAAAAGAGGGGGAAGGGAAGTAAGGTAGTAAATGATATGCTCTATTCTGAATGTATCATTTAACTTTTGGCAAACTATTGACTCCTGCCTGATCTTTGTCAGATCCCATAACACATGCACTGTTAAAACTTGCCAGAGACACTTAACTCGGGGGGTAAATGAGAGGGAGCACAAGTATTTCTTCCTTTATAGGCTCATTCTTCCTTTCGATTTCTGTTACCACTACTCTAGGTCAGGTTCCCATCCCTTTTCTCCTGGACACTTTGGTTCTCATAAGTAATCTTTCTGTCTCTATTCACCATCCTTCCCACTAGAATCAAATCAACCTCAGGATCACAGGATTATTGAAATTTCAAACTGAAAGACAGTTTAAATATTACCTAATCCAATCTCCCATTTTCAGAAAATAGAACTGGGGACCATGCTTATGCAGCTGGAGGGAAGGGGGAAGAAGTAGGAAGGTCAATTAAGCTGGTAGAGGGACCCAGGCACTGTGATTTTCAATACATCATGCACCCACTCAAAAAAACCTTCAGTGGCTCCTCATTGGACACAAGAAAGTACAAAAGATAAACATCCTTATGGTGGAATTAAATATTCTGTACAACAGTTTGGCCCCTTCCAACCTCTCTACACAGTAGAGATTTCTTGACAACAATCTTTAATGAGGACAACTTTCTATTACACTTGATAGATTGCAAAGTACTTTTTAAATATTATCTCATCTGATCCCTACAACAACCTTGAAAGACATATGCAATTATTGCACCATTTGCCAATGAGGAAACTGAGTCAGACAATAGCTAAGTGACTTGCCTATGATCACAAACCTAGTAACTGTGTGAACTTGGATTTGAACTCCATTTTTCCAGATTCCAGGTCCAGTGCTCTTTCCATTGCACCACTAAGTTGTCTTCACATTGATAAAGGTCTTTGCAATTTATGAAGAACTTTATTTACATTTATTCCCCAGCAAAACAATAGCTGCATTAATAATCAAGGAGGTAGGCCCACTAAGTATTATCCCAGGTTTATAAATAAGGAAACTGAGGCCCAAAGAAACTGATGGATTATCTAAAATCAAACAGCTCTTATGGTAAACAAGAGTTTAGACTGGTTACTGGGCTTGAATGAACAAGGCAAGTTGGATAAGAATCACCTGTTGTCCAGGGTGATCATGTAGCCGGTGAGTTAAGTGTTATAGGTACATAGATTTAGAAATGAAAGGGACCTTAGAAGTCTTTAAATGCAAATCCATGATTATATGAGAGGAAACTAAGGTTCCCAAAGTTTGTGAAGACAGTTATTTTTTCCCCCATTCCTTCCTAAGTTTTACTTGACAAAGAATCTAGGAATAGTCTGACTATTAATTATTGGTTTTCTGAGTTTAGGGTGAACTGGCCTGATCAAGGAAAAAGATTGAAGCTTTGGGAAAAGGATAATAATGATGAAAAATATACCTGCTGCTAAAAGATAAAAGGAAAGTAATTTTCAAAAGGGGAAGGGGGGGAGTAACCACAAAATATACTTGAATAAGTCTAATGCTAAATGTGTATATGGTCTAAGATGGAGTCAGTATCACACACACACACACACACACACACACACACACACACATTTTGGAAGGATTCTTTGGACTTTGAAGGGCAGGAAAGAGTATTGGTACAAAGAGGGGTTAGATGCTGCCTGATAGAAAGGAGCGATTAGAGAGAAATCTTGAGCTTTTTGCCTCCGCTTAAAATGCTTTTATAGACTAGCTAGCACAGTCAGGCCCATGCAGCACCTTTCAATCAATTAACCAACCAACCAACAAGCCTTTATTAAGCACTTACTCTATGGCTAGCACTGTTCTAGGAGCTGTGGATAGAAGGGGGATAAGACACAAATACGGAAATGAGATGGGTCCTATCGTCAAGAAGATTATGTTCTACTAGGAAGGAGATATACATAAATGAACACACATATACATACACATATACATATGCAGATATGAGACATATACAATATAAATACAAAGTACAGGTGAGAAGTGGGGAAGATCCTACAACCAGAAGAGTCAACACAGGGCTCTTGAAGGAGGCAATACCTGAATTGAGTTTTGAAGGAAGTGAGGGATTTTAGGTGGCAAAAGTGAGGAGGTAGAACATGCTAGGCATAGAAGACAGCCCATGCAAAAGAATAGAGATGGGAAATGGAATGTCATGTACAGAAAATAGCCAAAAGATCGGTTTAGCTAGAATGGAGACCACCAGAGGGAAAGTCATGTATAGAGTTAGCCGTTTCACATCTGGACTTTCCCCATCACAGTCTCGATATATCATGGGTCAACATAAGAAATTAAATGGGAATTTTGGGGCAGTTTTCATAAGCCACAGATGACATACGAAGACCAACAGATGACACAGAAAAAGTTAGAATCTAAGAAATGCACAAAATATATGTACAGTATTGTATAATATCAGGATATTTTATCTTTTATTACCACAATAATTCTAACTTCTTCTCTAGTATGAAGGGAGGGCCAAAATATCTTACACAGATTTTCCAGATCATGGGTGACAGAGGGGCATGCAAGGTGGAAGGGATAACTGTAAAGAATCTGGAAACATAGGCTAGAGGCAGATTGTGAAAGACTTTAATGACAAACAGAAGAGTTTGCAGTTTAGCCCTCAGACAATAAGGAGCCATAGAAACTTTTTGATCAGGGAAGTGACATGGTCATACATAAACTTTGGGAATATCATTTTGGCAGGTGTGTGGAGGAAGATTTGGAGAAGGAATAAACTGGAAGAAGAGATAGCAATTAGGAGGCTATTAAAATAGTCCAGGTAAGGGGTCAAGAGAGCCTTCGGAAGCAGGGAAGTTGTAGTATGAGTGAAGAGAAGAGTACAGATGTGAGATTTATTGTGGAAATCAAATTGACAGGACTTGGCAACTGATTAGATATAAGAAGTAAGTAAAGGTGAAGAGTTTAAGATGATGTTGTTAGCATGGATGACTGGAAGGACTGTAGTGCCCTCAATGGAAGTAAACAGATATGAAGGAGGTAAGGGTATAGGGGAAAAGTTGATGCATTCATTTGGGGGCATGTTGATTCTCAAAGTCCTATTTAACATTCAGGTATAAATATTTATCCAGCAGTCAGATTTGTGAGTCTAAAGCTTAGACATACACTTATATTTATATAACACTTGATAGACTGCAAAGTACTTTTTAATTATTATCTCATTCGAGCCAAACAACAACCTTGAAAGACACATGCTTTCTATGTCTAGAGCTAGATACATAGATCTGCGAATCACTTGTATAGCAGTAATGGTTTAGCCCTTGGGGGTTTATGTGGTCATTGAGAGAAAGCAGAGAGACAGGAAAAGGCCCAGGATGAAACTCTGGAGTATGTTCCATGCATAAGAGTTGAACATTAATAATAAATCTAGAAAGGATTTTCAGACAGGAGAATCAGGACAAAGGAATACCATAAAAGTGAGAGGAGAAGATATCCAAAAGAAGAGGGGGGATAACAATGTTAAAGGTCACAGTAAGATCCAGGCAGCATATGGTTGAAAAACTAAGGTGGTAACTGGGTACAGGGGCCATCTTTTGTTATACATGACTATAAAACAAGCTACATGAAATTATTGAATTTATGAAATGGTCCATCTAGCTTGCCCAACTAATAGATTGAACTCAAAATCTTAGCTGGCTTCCCACATTTCATAGTTGGTCTCTGCCTCATGTCTGTGATTTTTGTTATTTGCTTTTCAGTCATTTCAGTGTTCAACTCTTTGTACCCCCATTTGGGGTTTTCATGGCAAAGATACCAGAGTGGTTGGCCATTTCCTTCTCCAGCTCATTTCACAAATGAGGAAACTGAAGCAAACAGAGTTTAAGTGACTTGCCCAGGGTCACACAGCTAGTAAGTGTCTGACACTTGATTTGAACTCAGGTCTTTTTGACTCCAGGCCCCATACTCTATCCACTTAGCAATGTATGTGGTATTTGGTTGCAATAAGTGGCAAGCACAACTCAAGGCCATGCCTTTTGACTCCCAGTCTACTATTTTTTCCACTATGTCTTGCCTTGATGATATTGGATGGATCCCAAATAGAGATTCAAGTCTGGCACTGTCAATAAAACATGATAAGGTCAGTAGTCTCAATCCTTATAGGCTACCTCCTATTTATCTCCTACACATGCCCAGATACATCGTACTCCTTGAAGGCAGGAATTCTTCCAGTTTTGGTCTTTAATTCTTCAGCACCTAACACAGTGTCTGACACATTAGCATCACAGATGAAGAGCTAGAAGGGACAAACTGATCCTATCCTCTCATTTTCCCAATGAAGAAACTCAAGGCCAGAAAGGTTAAGTGATTTAACCAGGTCCCACATCTCATGCCTAACGAGGAATTTTAATGTGAGTTTTTCTGGCTCCAAGTCCGATACTCTAACCATTATTCTACACTGCCTCTCACTTAGTTAGTGGTTGTTGATTCATTGATTGATTGACCACAAGATCTGCAGTAGATTAGTCACAGAATGTTAGAGCTAGAAGTTTTAGGATGGAGATTTCTTCTTTAAATTAAGCTAAGGGGGTGGTGAGAGAAAGCAGAAGGGAAGATATAGGGAAAGAATATAGATTTCTGCAAAGGCACTGAGCCTGATAAGGAACAGGGATGTGTGGGAAGCTAATGGAGTAAAACAGAAGGGAAACTGACAAATAATAAGGAGAGAACATGAAGGAGATTCATTTGAAGAGACAAGATCTAGGTTCCCAAATGCCTTGGTCAGTTATGTGGGATATTCGGGGGGCGCTTTTACTATGTTGAATCCAGATTTCTGTCTGTCACCCCCACCTCTCCTTTCAAGTAACTAGCTGACTTATAATTTACTGAAGAGATCCTTCATGAAGATAGTGACAGCACTTCTTATTCTTTCTTGAATCCTTCCCATGCCAAGTGCAGTGACTCCCACACAGAAGTCTCTTATTATTTCTGACTAGGGTATAAAGACCAGAAAAGCAAAACCAAAAATGGAATTACAGCAGCTGATTTGCCTTGTTCTAAACTAGAACTCTGATGGCTTCACATGTCATCAAGGTGTTCCTGAGGTTCTCAAAGTCATTGATAAGTCCTACCAAGTTAGAAAAGCTTTGAATAAAGGTCAAGTGATAGACCACCTCCTTAAGCTCAGAAAGAGTCATCACTGAAGGAAAGCCAACAGTTCATATAAATCTGGACTCTGGTAATTCACAAAATCATCAAGTCGTTTAATAAATGTTTATTATGATTCTATTATGGGGGCAACTTTTTAGGCACAGTGGATAGACTGCTGGTCCTGGAGTCAGGAAGACTGCTCTTGCTGAGTCCAAATCTGGTCTTAGACACGTACTGTGTGACCCTGGTCAAGTCACTTTACCCTGTGGGCCTCAGTTTCTTCATCTGAAAAATGAACTGGAGACGGCAATGGCAACCATTTCAGTAACTGCCAAGAAAACCCCAAAGGGGATCATGAAGAATCTGACACTACTAAAAACAACTGAACAAGAAAATTATGAGCCAAGAACTGGTAAGCACTGTGACTACAAAGAAATGAAAAACAAAACAACCAAACAAAAAGAAAAGTACCTGCCCTCAAGGAATTCACAGTCTAATGGGAGAAGTAACATTCAAATAGCTATGTACAGACAAGATGTAGGCAATATAAACAAACTATAGAGAGGATAAATTGCGTAGAATCTTAGAAGGAAGGCATGACCATCAATGGAGATTGAGGAAGGTCATTTGAGGTGTGGAGAGTCTTCTATCTATAGCAGGGAAAGGAGTGCCTACACAGGAAAGCACAGGGCTTTTGAAGTAGCTAAGTAAACAAAAGCTGTGTGAATGGTAATACCCATTGCCTATGTCAGGGTTGGTATATGTAGCTTCCTAGAAGGACCTCTCTATGTGTGGAAGGAAGTCTGATGATCTCAGTGTCATATCAGTTTATCCAGGGCACTCACACTGGGAAGCTGCCAACTAACTGGGAACAGTAAATATGGTATCAAAGTATTATGGTCTCCCTCTTCCTTTGAGACTGGACTGCATGGAGTGACTGGAAGTGTTAGAGTCTGGCTAACCCCTTCTGAACAGTCAAAACACTATAGTATAACTGTTCATGTTCCACCAGAACAACAATTTGACAAATAATACCATGCCTGGTTGTTTGGAGACTTGTTTTTCAGAATGTAATCCAGGGCAAAGTAATTATTTATAATAATAGTAATCAATGTCCTGATTGGTGAGGGCCTATTATAGCTAGCTAACCTCGGATTTGCTTTTGCTTCTCCAGCCCAATAATCATATCCCCTGCCATCATGCCGTTTCTGTTGCTGCTGGTGCTGAATCCTCCATAGAAGAATTCCTGCCCTGAGCCTGAGCTGTCCAGTCTTTTCAGAGGAGAACACACCATGTGTAGCTAGTTCTAGGTTCCACCATCTTCCTTACCCCAGCCATCTTCCATTCTGTCACTGTGCAACATAATCCCTAAATACTTCCCACTTTTTGTTTTAAGGACTCTAATCAAATCAAAGCTACCATTGTTTTTTTCTGGTCAACATATAAATCTGCTTACAATCTCTGGCAACCAGATTCCTACATATGTTGTCTCCTCCTTTAGGACATAAGCTCCTTGGGTGTAGGATCTATTTCATTTCTGTATTTATGTTACCAGTATCTGGAACATAGTAAGTATCTAATAAAGGCATTTTCATTCATTTATTCATCACTTTAAACAGTTTTTCCTTACTAGGGACAAATTCATTCAAATAGCAGAAAGGTGACACACCTATACTCAGCATAATATTTTTAAAAAAGTAATACAAGAGGGACATGGCTATGTGAAGAAGCTGGTACTTGAACACAGCTTTGACAGCTCAAAAGATGCAAGAGTGACATTTTTCTTCATAGCCTAAAAGTCACAAAGATGCTTGAGCAAATACTGAAGCCACAACTGCCACCTTAGGGATTCTGAGTCCTCCAAAACTTGCTTCAGAATTCAACAAAGAAGATGATCAGTTCATAGAGGGTCATCAGCAGAGCTATCTTGTCCAAGACTTTCCATGTTACCATCACTTTTCCATTGTTCTTCACCCCATTTCTGGGCAGCAGAATGACTCCCTCAGCCTCTGCCTTTCATCATTCACATTCTTGATTTTGTTCTTTTGGTAAGTTTAATGAAATCAAATGCTATTTAGGTGTTTATTATCTTAATATATTCATTATCTAATGAAAATGGAGAATTTTTGGAGGTTCAAAGACTGCTCCATAATTGTCTCCACTGAAATTAATGGAGACAGGGTTTTTGTTATGCATTTTTTGACTCATGGTTTTGACAAAATTTGTCTGTACAATACAGAATAGTCATATTTGTTTATCATTTCTAATGTTCAAAGCGCTATATTAGGCAATGAGAATACATAGAAAGAAGCAACCTTGCTTTCAAGGTTCCTGTAGGCTAATGAGAGGGGAAGATGGGTACACAAATAACAAGGATAAGTACAAAGGAGATATCTAGGAAAAGAGGTACCACCTTCACTGTAGTTGGGTCTATATTTCCACTCACATAAAACAGGAAAGAGGCATGCTGAGACTTGGGAATGAGGTGAGTAATCAACATGGAAAAGAGAGGGATAAGAAAAGGGCATAGAGAGTAATCCAGTTTATCTGGAGTATAGAAAACAGGAAAGGGAGTAGTATGAGAAAAGGTCAAAAAGATAGAGTGGTGCCAGAGTATAGATTGTGGATGCCAGAATGAATTTATGCAATTAAGAGCCCCAATAAGTAGCTCAGATTTATGAAATCAATTGTCCAAGTGAAGACATGAAAAGAAAGTAGCAAATATTTAAGATGATACAACCCTTAAAAGTTAGGTAGAGGAGGGACTTTTAAAGACTGAAGATGAGAGAAATTAAATGACTTGTGCAGGAACACACAGTTGTTTAACAACAGTTATTCTTATCAAAGTTCAAAACTCCATTATATGTTGTAAATGACATACTGGAAATTAAATCAATCTTTTCTTCTTTTTTTTTAAATGTGCTATTAACTTCTTGTTAATATCTTCACCAAGACATATCTCCTTTCTGGGCTTCAGTTTTTCTGTCTATGAAATGGAAGAGTTGGAAAAGGTGATCTCTATGTTCTCTTTCAAAGGGCAGGTAGCAAGTTATAGTGGAAAGAGTCATGAATTTGGAATCAGGGGATATGGGTTAAAATCTCAGAGCTACTGCTCACTAGCTGTGTGACCTTGGGGCCTCAGTATCTTCATCTTGAAATGAAGAGGTTGGACAAGATGACCTCTGAGATCCCTTCCAGATTGGGCTAAATTTTGGATGCTATGATACTGTTATGCTTGCACATCACCAAAGGTCAGGATTGAATTAGAAGAATTTATAACTGGTATATTCTGGTCAGATGGGCAGCTAAGTGGTGCAATGGGCTGAGTGCCAGACCTGGAGTCAGGATCTTCCTGAGTTCAAATCTGACCTCAGATACTTACTAGCTATGTAACCCTGGAAAAGTCACTTAACCCTGTTTGCCTCAGTTTCCTCATCTGTAAAACAAGCTACAAAAGGAAATGGCAAACTACTCTAGTGTCTTTGTCTAGAAAACCTCAAAGGAGGCTACAAAGAGTCAAACACGACTGAAAAATGACTGAAGTCCAATGTTCTGGTCAAAGGAAATGGAAGAGAAGAGTTGTATAATTTTGATATAGCCATCACTTCCAGCCATATCAAATATATCCTATACCTTCTCACTAGATATATTTTCTTCCTTTTGGAAGAAAAAAAATGTACAGCTTAAATAACCTAGTTCCTTTTTAATTACTGTGGAAACAAGGAATGTGATGCTAAAAGCTGGTCTAGCCTTATATACCTTGTGTCAGATTTCTACTGAACATTAACCACTAATCAATGTTGATTCATTGATAGCTCAAAACCTTACTTCTTTGGAGCCAAGTAGACCATGCAACAAAGACAATGCCAAGGCCATTTAAATAGGATAGTTACTTTTTTTTTACAAACAAAACTAGGGAAGACTCTAGGACACATGGGATATTAAAATTTCAAAGGACCTTAGAGACTCTCTAGTCCAATTCCTTCATTTTAATGAGAAAGAACCTGAGGCTTAAAGAAGGGAAATGATTTGCCCAAGGCCACACAGCAAGTCAGTGATGAAACAGAGATGAAAATCCATAATTGTCTCCATTGAAATGAATGGAGACAGGGTCTTTTTATTCTCATTCTGCTTCACTTGCTTCACTTGCTTCCTTGTGATTAAGTGGATTTTCCCTGTGTTTTTGGAGGAAGATATCTGGAAGCTTGTTTTGAAAAATGGTTTCAGTTTGACCATCAAGACCCAGCTCAAATGCCAGCTCATCCATTAAGCTTCCCCTGACTCTCTCCTCCTCCAATCCCAAATGACTTTTCTTTCCTCCCAAACATTTTGTTCACAAATCTCTCTTGCTCTTATTATGTTCACTTTTTCACTACTGTTATTTCTGCATATTTATTTCCCCTACAAGCTCCATGATTATAAGAATCATGCTTTATTTAATCTATAAATCTACCCACCCACCCAGGCCTATCACAGTGTTTGGCACACAGAGTTTACATCCTAAAGAAGGAGACAACATACGTAGGAAGGAGTCTGGTTGCCAGAGAGATTGTAAGCAAAGTTATATGTTGACCAGAAAAACAGCGGTAGCTTTGATTTTATTAGAGTTCTTAAAGCAGAAAGTGAGAAATATTTAGGGATTATGTTGCACAGTGAGAGAATGGAAGATGGCTGGGGTAAAGAAGATGGTGGAACCTAGGGGGAAGGGGAGGACAATCAACCATTTCATCCATATAAGGAACTCCTGGTGAGGAAACTCCCTCCACTGAAGAAGATCTTTACCTTCTGCAATTTATAGCCTAAGACAATACTGGCTTAAACAAAGATTTATTGAATTTATTTAATTCCTTGATACAGGATACCTTATATCCCTATTCTGCTTACCATAGCATCATTTATTATTTTTTAGAAAATTATCTTCATTTTAATAAGCATTTTTTCTCCCTCCTAGTTCACCCTCCCTTTTCCTGGCAATGAAAAAGAAAAGAAAAAGCTGGCAAATATATCTTGTGAAGCAATACGAATTCCCTCCTTGGTCATATCCTACACTGTATGTCTCATTGTTCATTCTGAGTCCATTTCCTCTCTGTCACAAAGTGAGTAGCATACTTCCTCGAAGACCTCCAGACTCATATTCATCATTGCATTGATCAGTTTTCTAAAGTCTTTCAAATATGTTTTTCTTTATAATATTATTATCATAGAAATTATTCTGCTGGTTTCATTCACTTCATCCTGCATCATTTCATGTATATCTTCCCAGTTTTCTCTGAAACTGTCCATCTCATTATTTCTTGTGGCACAAGAATATTCCATTTATATTCATATACCATAAATTATTCAGAAATCTTCCAATAATTGCCCACTCCCTTAGTTTAGTGTCACTATATAAAGAATTGATTTTTTTTTTTTTTTAGTATGGGTCCTTTTCCCCTTTCTTTGATCTCTTTGGGCATATATTCCTAGTAGTGATATCACTGCAGCTGCATTTTTTAAAGCAAAATCCTAAAATATACAGGGAATCCTATTAAGTAAAACCATAAGAGAGATACAGACAGGACTACTAGTGTCTCTGAGAAGGTAAAGTGACAAACAGAAAGCACTAACTATATTCAAGGAGACACAGAAATGACATACAGAAGAGAAATCCGTTGTTCTGAAAGCATAGAGGTGAGGGAAGGGAGAGGGAGGCTTTCAATGAACCTGGACTCCACAGCTACTCTATTAACTTAAGTGATCAGACATGTCCAATCAAGTATCCCAACTCCATCATTTATAGGTTATCAGTGACATCGGGCACTTAAAGATGAGGCGTTCTGGCTGCTCAATACCAATAGATGGAAGATAAAAATTGGGAATCCAAGCGCTTAAAACTCAGCCTCCTGCCCTGAGATACAATAAAAGAAAGGCTTGTAGGTCTTGACTGGCAGAGGAGTTGGAAAACTGCCATTTTCTCACACACACAGCTGCAATGGTAATCCATATTGGGTTTCTGAAACCATCTTCAGAGTAAAGGCTCTCAAGTCATCCAAAAAGCTTTCTCCTTAATCTATTTTTTTGAACGGACTTTCAAGGTTAACCAGCAAAGTAAACAGTGGGATCAGTGAGACTAGATGGAGCTAAGTCAGCCACATGAATTGTCACTGAACATCAGCCTCTTCATTTAGAGGAGAGGGAGTGCCAAGGTAGAATGGAGTGTGTACCAATAAATAACACACAGTGTATAGTACTATCAGCTGTAGTAAATAACTATCTCTAGGGTCTGGTGAATTGAGACTATTCTATGTCTTAGTGCTGATTGTACCATTAACTAGTTGTGTTAATTTGGACAAGTCACAAGTCTCTCTGTGCCTCATTTTCCTCATCTGTAAAAATGAGGGAATTAAGCATAATGACACTTAAGAGACATTAAGATACTTTACACATTCAGATCATATTCTTCTGTAGGTTGTCCTTTCCCAACTTGTCTGGCTCTAGAGTCAGACAATTTGATTTGAAAACCAGCCTCTGATGATTGCTACCTATGTGGTGTTGGGCAAGTCACTTGATCTGCTTCCTGATCTGTAAAATCAGGGTGCTAAACTTGATAGCTCCTGAGGTCCCTCACACCTCTATATCTATGATCCTACAAACATAACCTGGAATACCTCCAGTAGAAATTGTTTTTTGTATCCTTGGGACCTAGCACAGTACCTGGCATATGACATTCAAGTAAACAAGAATTTATTAAGAGCTTATTATGACAGGTTCTTAATACATGCTTGTTGAATTGAATTACTTTATTATACAAAATTTGAGAGGGTAAGGGAAAGGGTTAAGTAACCTGTGATTTTTATTAGCCTCAAATATCCCAGGGATGGCTCTGGATCTCATGTGCTTACCGCTAGGGATTGCTTTATAAGTCTTATTTCCAAGAGATAAAATCATAGGATTTAGAGCTTGAAGGGACCTCTTAACAATGATCTAGTTAAACCATCATTTTGCAAAGGGAGAAACTGAGGTTCAGAAGGGCTAAATGAATTGTCCAAGGTCACATAGGTAGTAAATGATATTATTAGACTTGACCCTCAGGTTCTTTGATGCTAAAACCAGTGCTCCTTCTATTAATCCTGCACCCACTACAGCTAGAAACCTGTATTATGTTAGCTAGTGACATATATTATGTGCTAGCCACTGTATTAATATGCTTTAAAGTTTACAAAATATTTTCACACAGTATCTCATGTTATCCTAAAGACAACCCTATGAGATAGATGCTATTACTGTAGTATAGATAGAATGTCTTAAACAACTTAGTGTAGTTTTAAACTATTGACTCCTTTAAAACTAAAAACTGCAACGAGATTTTTGGGACACCCTGTAGTATAATAATAAATATAAGAAAGTGCATTGTACACCAAGCTTGGTTCCAAAAAAAAAAAAAAAACTAATGATAAAACATACTTTCCATCTCTTCTAGCTGTGTAGCCAAGGACAAGTCACTCCAATTATCTGAATCCTAGTTTCCTCTGTAACATGAGGTGATGAGTAGGGCACAATGAGACATATATTTTCAGATACAGCCAATATATGAATGCTTTGCTTTTCTATACTGATTTGTGTTTCTTTTTTAATTTTTGGTTTTTTTTTTTTTTTTTGGAGGAGGGAAGGCAGGGCAGTTGGGGTTAAGTGACTTGCCCAAGGTCACACAGCTAGTAAGAGTTAAGTATCGGAGGTTGCATTTGGACTCAGGTCCTCCTGACTTCAGGGGCAATGCTCTATTCACTGCACCACCTAGCTGTCCCCTCTATACTAATTTGTTTTATTAAAAAAAAAAAAACAAAGGAGAGCTTCTATTGGAGGATGGGGGCTTGTAGGTTGCAGAATCAGTGAGCGGTGAGAACAATATCCTCCATAACAAGAAGTAAAAGAGTGGCAATGTATTACTTAAGAAATCACTGAAGAAACTAGAATGAAGTTCAGAAGAAGACAAGCACAAATGGGGCAGTTTTGATACTATCATGTTAAAAACTAATATATACTCAAAAATTGTACAGAGTTTATAGCACCAAGAAAAATCACCTTTTTCCTGTTCTTTACATATCAAAATGTTTATGTTTGTCACAATAAGAAAGTTATTTTTTAACAAGAACATTATATTTATAATAAAAGGTCATGAATCCAAAATTTATTTTTGCTACTTTGCAAATGTTAAACAATTATATAAATGTGAAGTACTGCTACTATTAGCTGGTAACCTAGGGTAAGTGGTTATGGACCACTTCTCTGAACCCCAGTTCCTTCTGCAATAAGAAGACAAGAACCTCTACACAAAATGGCTTCACAGTGTTGTCATGAGGATCAAATGAGACAATACATGTGATGATTAATTTGTAAAATATGTGAGCTGTGGCTTGTATTAGTAGGTATAATATATTTTCTGGATGGCAAATATTTAGGTAAAAAGTCCATTCTGAAGTAATAATTTTGCGATTAAGAAGCATCATATTCTTGTTTTGAATGATTTCACATGTATGATTAATATCATATTGCTTGCCTTTCAATGGGTAAAGGAAGAGATAGAATGAGAGAATTTGGAAATTTTTTTTGGAGGAGCAATTGGGGTTAAATGACTTGCCCAAGGTTACATGGCTAGTAACAGTAAAGTGTCCAAGGTCAGATTTGAACTCAGGTCCTCCTGACTCCACCAGGGCCCATGCTTTGTTTGCTGTGCCACCTAGCCACCCTGGAATTCAATTTTTTAAACTAATGTAAAAAAAGTAATAATTTCAAAAAGAAACATCATGTTTTAACAGTGCCAATATGTCATACCTAGCAATAGGCTGTCCCAAAAGTCTTAGTGCAGTTTTAAACTTTAATAGCTATAGAAGCAAGTTAACTTATCTAATGGATCTTCTCTTCCCATAAGATTGTAGAAAACCACAATCAGAAATTAATTCAGAGACATCTAGTCCAATGTGTAACTAATGAATAAATTTCCCAAACATCTCTGACTAAGTGTCATCTTGTCTGTATTCAAAGATTTCTCGTAAAGAAATCACTACAGAGTCTGGAAGGAATCAGAGACCATCCAGTCCAACCCACTAGTTCATTTCACAGAGGAAGAAACTGAGAACTGGGGGGAATAAGTAACTAGCCCAAGAACATACAGGTTGCATCCAAGGTGAAATTAGAACTGAAGACCTCTGCCTCCAAAGTCACCGTAATCTGTATTTTTCTACTGTAGCAACTGTCTGCTAGGAAGGTTTTCCTTATTAAGACTAAATCTACTTCTTTGCAGCTTCCATCTAGCACTCTTAGTTCTGCCCTGTAAGTGAAAGGGTCAAGTGAAACAATCTAATCCTTCTTCCCCATGGCAACTCTTCAAATTCTTGAAAATGGCTGTCATGTTCTCATTAAGTTTTCTGTTCTTTAGGTTTAACAAGTCCCATTAGTCATAGACAGTCTACAAACCTCTCAGCCTCCTTGACACTACCCTTTGGACTCTCTCGAGTTTATCAATATCCTCTTGAATTCCCATGGAAGCAATGGCCTTCAATAGTTGTTAAATTGAAAGCCATCAGATTATCAGGGTTAACAAAACATTTAAAAACCCTGTCCAAAGGCTTAAATTCAGAGGATTTTATAGAATCTTAGACCTAGGCACTTATGGTGATGAAAAGAAGTACAGAGGATTTTAAAGACAAAAAAACAAAAAATGAAATCTGTTTCTTTAAAATATATCCTCAAAGTCCTGGCCTGATTTGGAATGAGAAATTCAAGATTAATGCCAACTTAGGTTGGGAACTGGAATATGGGAAGAGTTGGTTTCTTCAGACATTAACTTTAAAAAATGGATAAACTTTTCATCCTAAATTTAATTGGGTCTACAATGAGCCAGTTTAATACATACTGCTAGTTAATTTCACCAGGAGTTAGTGACAAGTGATAGTATTAGGATGGCTAATGTTTACCCTACTCGGACAAATGCCTTAGAAATATTTGCATAGTTAAACAGGGAAAGATTTCTAGGGAGAAGAGTATCCAAAAGTCTAAATGTGGGAATGGAGCGGTGGCTAGGTGGGCCAGTGAGTAGAACACCGGCCCTGGAGTCAGGAGGACCTGAGTTCAAATCCGACCTCAGATACTTGACACACGTACTAGCCATGTGACTTTGGGCAACTAACTTAACCCCAATTGCCCTTCAAAAAAGCAACAAAAAAAAAAAAAAAAGAAAAGAAAGAAATGTGGGAATGAAATAGTAGAGAAGAATTTCCACTTTCATTTACCTTTTTCTCTGAGATTACCTTGTATGTACTTTATATGTATACTGTATCTAACTTTCTAGACCACATATGTACTTGTTGGCTCCTCCATTAGAATTTAAACTCTTTGAGGGTTAGGACTGTTTTGACTTTTCCTTTGTATCCCCAGTTCGTGAGTCATTGATGATTTTTTTATATCAAGAATCCTTTCTGATTCCATGATTATTATGACAGCTAATTGTTTTGGTTTTTCTTCTTCTTTTCTTATCTTTTTTCCCCCTTTTCCATTCATCTATGACACCAGCCCAGCTGATAGACCATTCTGCTACAGATGGCTCAGGGCTGAGTTTTCGGTGCCAACTTCCAGGCATTCCTGTTCCTCTAAGACCAGCTGTCACTGGATGTAAATCCAACCAACTTCCAACTGGCACCTGGAAATGCTTAACATCTACATTGAATTGGCATTTTCACACTGAAATAGCTGGCCCTGACTGAGTTTTATGGGGTTACTCGTATTAGATTCCTCTTTATGGTAGTGTGCTGGACATATAGCATATTCTTTTAGCCACTTTCTGGATCTCCAAACCAGCCTATTTAGACTGCACATTTAGCTCCCTCCTCCCTGGGAAGGTTTCACGTACTAGCCTTTCAAGGCCTGTCAACATTAGAATAACTAATGAGAAAATGTTGCCTATTAAACTCAGTTACAATGTTTGAATTCTCCAGACGGATTCTCAATGAGAGTGGGATTAAGTCAGGAATTCTGTGTTAGTATCAATCCTCTTCCAAGACTATAAACTCTTTGAGGGTAAGGATTGAGTCTTACATCTTCTTTGTATCTTTCTTAGCACCAAGCACAGTTCTCAGAGCAAAGCAGGTGCTCTAACACTTGTTGCAATGTGAGTTATATTGTAATTCTGGCATTCTATCATGTACCTTATTTGAAGATGAGTAGATTCCACTTTAAGAAGCGTCACTTATGTTCTGGATTAGTCAATCAACCACTCAACCAGCATTTAGTAAATATGTGTTAAACATCCAACATTGTGCTAGGTTCTGGTGATAAAAGGACAAAGGAAAAAAGTCCCTTCCTTTAAGGGATTTGAGTTCTATCTTTCCATAAGTACCTATCAGAAGATTATGCCTCTAGTTACTATTAGCATTTGACTATTACCACAGTGACTCTAGATCAATAATACTTCACACTTAAATAGCATTTTATGGTTTACAAAGCACTGGTCTCACAACCACCCCATAAAAGGTGCTAGTGAATTAATTAGCATTTTTATTTTACAAAGAAAGAAAGCAGCAGTGATTTAACACAGGAGTTCATAACTAGTAATCAGCAGAACCAGGATCCAAGTCCGGATCTTCTGATTCCAAGTCTATGGCTATCTTGGCTATAAAATGACTTCCCATCGTCTACAAATTAAAAATGATCGTAGACAAGAATCCTCTATACTAAAGTCCCCTGCCTTGTGTATGAGATCTGCACATCAACCTATGCGTGACTTTGATCTGCTTGTAATATTTTCTTGTCCTGTTAACTAGTAAAACAGTATTAGTGGAGGAAGGATGGAGATATGACAAACAAGATGGAAGAATAGACATTTTCTCTTATCCTCACATCTCTACATAATGGGGATTATAAACAAAAGATGAAGCAATTTCAGCTATATCCATGATCCAGAACACCAAGAAATCTAATAAGATAACATCTCAATGAACACCAGAGAAGACTAGTCCTTAGGCTCTGACATGACTGATCATTCTTCTTTACCTACTCTACTTCCTAACGTGAAGCAGCAATATGGTTGTACAGGCCAACTCATAGTCCTGCAACATAAATCACATCTTCATGCACACACACACACACACACACACACACACACCCCTCCTGTTGAGGCCACAGAAAACCAAAAGTCAGGCTTGGCCAGACTGGAACCAAAGTGTGGCAATTCAGTCAGAAAATTGAAGAACAGAGGGAACAAGGGCAAGACATGTGCATGTCTGTGTGACAACCCTCTAAGTCTGAGGGAAAGAGCCTAGCATCCAGCTAGTTCTATTCCACCAGAAAACACTGGGGTCAGGGAGTAAAGCAGGGAAGCAATGCATTGTCCAGTGTGAGAGAAGGCTGAAAAAAACTTTGTGGTCTCACCCACCTCACAACAAAAGGGGAAAGAGTTAGAAAATGAGTGATAGGGGAGTATGAGGAGATAACAAAGACTGAAATTATCAAAGATCTCAGGAGGAAGAGCATTCAACTAAAAAATTTTAGCATAAGCATATAAACCAATAGGGAAAATATTAGTAACAGAAGGGAATATGGCCTCCAGATCAGATAAAAGAGTCTACACCTCTCTGAATAAATACTGCAAGACAATGAAAAAGGAATAAACATCTGATTAGACTGAGGACCCTGTTGATTTCCGGGAGAGCACTGTTATTGACTATACAACTGAAATAATTTAAAGAACAGAAAAACTTGAATTCCTTGTGATGACTCTCATCAAAGAAACAAAGGACAAGATAAATGATTGGAAATGCAAATACATAAAAGTGAAGGACAATAGAGAAGCAAAAAAAGCAATAATGCTGAAGGAAATCATGATCTCCATAAATTCAAGTGCATTGACCTCAAAGACAGGATGAGTAGAGACAACTTATAGTATTTCTAGGTCTCCCAGAAGAAGTTGACAGGTCAAAGAACCTGAATAACCAAATGCAAGAAATGATACAAGAAAACTGCCCAGAAATTCTGAACATATTAAACAAAGTACCAATTAAAAGAATAAAATAATTCAGAAATCTTCTCCAGGGAAAACAAACAAAACAAAGCAAAATTTCTGCAAACTCCAGGACATACACTGGTTAAATGAGCAATACTATTGACAAATCACAAATCCCACAACTAACCAGGAGAAATACTTTCAAACATGAAGGAAAAGAAATTTAAATAACACAAGACTGTTCTGCACTCACTTGGATAGGTGGGAATGGCATAATTTGTTCTGAAGAACAAGAAACTTAAGGTGAGAACCAAGATGACCAACTTGGAAATTCAAGCCAAACCATTAATGAAAAAATAGGGATGTTCAATTTTTTTTGAAGGCATTAAAAACATTCCTAGAAAGAAAACTAGATCTGAAGAAATTATTTGCTTTTCAAACACCTCAAATAAGAGTAAACAAAGACAGCAACCAAGAACAACAAACTAAGGACAAAGAAACAATAAAGATTTTCTTTCTCAATGTATGTGAGGAAATAAGGATGAAAGCAGAAGTTAAATAAAAGTGATGGTGGATAAACAGGTCTGAAACTTCACGGACTAAAGCTCACAGTATCATGCCTACAGGTGAATTAATGCTTTGTTTTGTTTCATGGACCTAAATTATGGAATGGAAGGGTGATTATAAGGAAGGAAAGGAAGGAAGAAGATAGAGGGGAATATGTGATCAAATAGTATTTTCTTGTCTTATTAGCTAGTAAAACAATATTAGTAGAGGAAGGATGAAGATATGATCAACAAGATGAAGGAATAGACATTTTCTTTGGTCTTCACAACCTCTCAAATCTCTACAGAATGGGGGTTATAAGCAAAACAATTTCATCCACTTTCATGGTCTAGGCCACCAAGAAACCTAATAAGATAATAATTGAATCAACAGAAGAGAATACTAATCAAGTACAAGCCTAATAATGAAGAGGAAATAACTCCTATGGTCTCTCAAGAAGAAGAAAGCCTTTGGGAGAACAGGTGAGGAGACAAAATGAAGGATTGAAAGTGGGGGAAAGAAATATGGGAATCTGGTTTCAGGGGTGGGAAGGATATTACTGATAAATACTGAGAGATATTTTATAAGGAGAGATGTGGAACTTACAATGGTTATAACCCATAGGAATTTGGTGTTTAGAGAGACCACTCATCCTACCAGAGGAGAAGGGGAAAAAAGCTCCTAAGAAGCATCTTGATATCCAGGAGAGGTGGAGGGCATGAACTCAAGGAGGTGGTTTCAAAGCAAATGGGGGAAATGAGCATATGGAGGGCAAAAATTAATAATGGATCATATAATAAGGGACATAGAAAATTACTACCATGGAGCAATATTATCACCATCACTTGAAAGAATTAGTATTTCTAAGAGTGAATCACAACAGAAAAAGAGGCCAACGGGGCAAGATCTGCAAAGCAATAACAGAAACTGAGAGAACCCAGAATACATACCTTAGAAGTTTTAATTCCATGAGGAATACAGATAAAAGAAGGACTAGGATGAGAAAATGCTCCCTTCTGGTGCTGGAGGTTCCCAAGAAGGAGGACTCTGTTCCCTAGAAGTCTACTCTGTTAATATACTCTGCCCTTGTTCCCATGTTACCTTCTATGGATGTGTGCCCATGACAGGCTATCAGCAAGATTGGAAAGAACTTCAGAGAACAAGGACCAAGACAGTTTCCCACTGGAAGAATGGTGACTTACAGTTGCTGGTCAGCCAAATCCATAGACACCTGAGGTCCTATACATGGATGCATGTGAGCAACTGCTACTATATAGAGTATAGCTATTCAGGACTATCTAACTGCAGAGGTCCTTGAGTTTGAAGAAAATGCATCAAAAGACTTAAAGGTGAAATGTATTCCTCTTTGATAATTGCAACTTGTCATTCATGGAGATGCAGAGTTGCCTTCCCTTATTAAGGCAACAATTATTGGTAGTAATATGATTTCACATATCTGTAGATCTCTGCATGGAAATAAAGGACAACAGAAGAATGACTAAAGAATTCCTGTTTATTTCATTCATTCATTATTACATGTTATCTCAGGATTGTAAATACTCTAGCAACTACCCATTATTGGTGTTTTCCAGTGGATTGTATCTCTGTAAAGAAACAAAACACAATTCTGCATTTTTGCAATTCTCTTTTGATTAAGCAAGAAGCTTACTCAGCTTTCCAGCAAACCAAATTTCTACAGTGAAGTTTAAATGATATTTAACTGTTACTGTGGCATCAATGAAGCTATTGATTATTCTGAAGTAGTGTGTTTTGATTGAGTTGACTGATTTAAAAAATCTGCTTGGACTTTAATTATGATGCATAAATTACAGTAACAAACATTTGGCTTTGTATAGATTTTTATTTCCACTCTCATAGGAAAGTTCAAAAAAGGTCGTATTCGAAAGAAATAAAGAAAAGGTATAAAGGTCATGAATCAAAGAATAAAAGTCTAAGATAGAAAGGGGAAACAATTAAGAGAATGAAGGGAAAGCATCCTTTTCAGAAAATGGCACAAGAAATGAAATAAATAAAAACCAGTTAATAAACAAAACAAGCTGACAAGCAAAAAAAGAGGAGATTTTACTTGACTATTTAATTTAGAGGAAGAATGTAATTAAGAGCAACAGTAGGATCACCTAGAAATTATAGGTCCAGGACCAAGAAGGCTCAGCCTTTAAGAAAATGGTGATGAGAGTACACTTTCAGCTCAATACTTACGAATTACTTTTCCATTCCTTCCCAAACCCCTTTAACATTGCTCCTCCTCAGACCCTAGCATTCATCTTGTTTGCTTCTCATCTTCCAAATGCCCAGGCCCTTCAAGCCATATCACTCTTTTTTTTTTTTTTTAATTTTTTTTTATTTACTCATTTACTTTTAATTTACAAGATTCAGTTCCACAATCACTTGAGTTTCAGATTTTCTCCCCTCCCTTCCCCCCCCCC
>CM053585.1:288288426-288345552 GCA_028646515.1 Pseudochirops corinnae
ACTGTTAAAAGAAAAAAAAAAAAAAGCAAAACCAGACATGAAAGAGAACTATAACGAGTTTTGCTTCAGTCTCCATTTAAACTATAGTCTTTCTATATCTTTCTCTGAGTTTAGGTATCTCCTTCCATCTTGAAGGCCATATCACTCTTAACAGGAATAGACACCTCCTTGTTGTTTGGCTGTTTCAGTCATATCCAAGTCATCATGACTACATTTGGGGTTTTCTTGGCAAAGATCATGTAGTGATTTGCCATTTCCTTCTTCAGTTCATTTTACAGATGTGGAAACTGAGGCAAAGTTAAGTGAATTACTCAGGATCACACAGCTAGTGTCTGAGCCCAAAATTGAACTCTGGAAAAAGAGCCTTCCTGACTTCAGTCTTGGTCCTCTATCTTATTAGGTTTCTTGATGCCCTAGACCACCATGAAAGTAGCTGGAGTTGCTTTATCTTTTGCTTCTAACACCCATTTTGTAGAGATTTGAGAGGTTGTGAGGACCAAAGAAAATACCTATTCCTCCATCTTGTTGGTCATAACTTCATCCTTCCTCTACTAATGCTGTTCTACTAGTTAATAGGATGAGAAAATACTATCTGATCACCACCTAGCTGCCCTCATTAAACTTCCAATATTTCTCTCCTCTTCTCTCTCTCTCATTAAAAAAAAATACCCACTCTTTGTCCCATTTCCTTTGATCCAATTCAATTAGCATTTGTTAAATACCTACAGGTTCCCGGTAAGGGCCTATGCCAGGCACTGGGAATATACAAACAAAACTGTCCTTACTTTCAAGGGTCTTATATTTTCCAAGGAAAATGGGCACCTTGCTCTCTGCTAGGAAACTCGAAAAATAGTCGAAGCTAAAGAGCTAAAGCAGATGTCAGCTTAAACTGAGATGAGGAGAGACTCCTAGAGAATTCTAGCATTTTCAAAGAAGCCTTCAAAGATTTAAATTCAAGGTTCATTAACCCAAAGGAATAATAAGATAATTCCAAGCAGAGAGGTAAAGTCAGTAGGGAGAAACTATTTCTTGGAAGTAGCCAAGATGTTTTAGTGTCAGGCAAGGTAAGAGAATAGGAGGATTTAGAGCTAGAAGGAACCTTCTTTGGTGTTGTTTAGTCTTCTCAGTCATGTCTGACTCTTCATGACCCCATTTGGGGTTTTCTTGGCAGAGATACTGGAGTGGTTAGCCATTTCCTTCTCCAGTTCATTTTATAGATGAGGAAACAGGGTTAAATGTTTGACTTGCCCAGGGTCATACAGCTAGTAAAAGTCTAAGGCCAAATTTGAAATCAGGAAGATGAATCTTCCTGATTCCCGGCCTGGCACTCTGACCACTGTGCCACTTAACTCCCCAAAAGGAATCTTAGAAATCACCTAGTTTCACCTCCTTATTGTAGAGATAAAGAAGATGAGGTTCAAAGCAGTGAATGACTTACCCAAGAAATACAGGTACTAAGTAACAAAGATTGAATTCAAACCCAATTCTTCTCATTCCAAAGCCAGTGCTCCTTCTGAAGAAGGGAATCTTTGATCATGGAATTTTAGGACAATGAAGATAGTATTTTGTGGGGCAGCAGATCCCTCCTAATACCCTGCAGATTGCTTACTATCTGTGAGCACTGGGCCAGAAACATTTCTGATGCAAACTCACTGCACAACCCTGGGCAGATAAGTCATCTTTTCCCCCTACTTTTCTCCTATATAAGATGAGGAAGTGTGACTAAGATGTAATGTCTCTCCAGCTCTAACATGCTATGATTCTATGATGTTCTTGCAGCTGTACATGATGCTGAGCTGTTCTTGGAGAAAGGTATATACATATACATACATACATACACATGTGCACACGCACACACCCATACATATATATGTATATACATATACATATACATATACATATACATATACATACACACACACACACACATATTAAGGGATTCTCAGCTGCCTAAAGTCTGATATTTGGGAGCTCCTGGATTAGTAGAACACCTCTATACTTGTTTTGCACCCAGTTCCCAGAGGTTAGCAATACCTGATTCCAGTTGAATGAGGGCCCAATCAAAGTGTTCCAGTGCCTTTGTTACCTAAGGCAAAGATTTCTTCCAACTCCTAAGTTTAGTTCAATTGTTTCATAAGGCATTGAACACCACTCCAGGAATCACTGTTGTGATTTTTAAGAGATTTTACCTTCAGGGGTTATTTAGGTCAATTATACTTATGTAGTAAGTAAGTGGGATTTATAGAAAAACCAGTACAAGAATCTTATAGGATAGGGAATGATCCCAGGGGAGTAACAAATACCCACATCAATGAAACTATGGATCTGTTATAAAAGTATCTGATGCGATGCACTGGAGAGAGTATTGGATTTGGAATCAGGGGACCTAGTTCAAATCCTGGTTCTGCCACTTACTACCTGGGTGAACTTGAACAAGTAGCTTAAACTCTCTGGCTCTCACTTTCCTCAATTATAAAACAAAAGGCTTGGATCTGAAGACTACATAGCATAGTGGATTGAGTGCTAGACTCAGGAAGACCTGGGTTTAAATCTTGCCTTAAACACTTAGCTAGCTATATGACCCTGGGCAAGTCACTTGATCTTTCTGTTCTTCAATTTCCTTATCTATAAAATTAGGTTGTTGAATTAGATGGCCTTTAAAAGTTCTCTCTAACTCTGTGATCCCATGACTAGATGATCTTGAATGTCCCTTCCATCTCTGAACCTGTGATACTGTGATAATCATATAGGTGTGGAATGCTAGTATTATTACAAGCCCTCTAAGCCAAATAAATATTATCTTGGCCAACCAGATCTACCTGATTCCTGAAATCCAACCATTAGAGATGAATCCCCTTGGCTTTGAGGTTTTGTCTAAAATGAAAATGCAAATCCTAATGAAAAGAGAAATATAGTAAAGTTGACCAAACTTTTATACCTTTGTCTATATTAGTTTAACTGATTCTTATCACCCCCCCCCAAAAAAAAAAACATGAGGGGGGAAATAAAGAAAGATGGTGTGAGCACTAGACTTGAAGGAGATGTGAGGAGAATAAAAGAAGGAGGAGTTTAAGGCAGGAAAAGAGTCAAAAAAGAAGGCAGGGGATACTAAAGATAAACTTGCATTACTTCATAATTTTTCCAAATGCCCACTCGGCATAGACACATGAATGAAGAGGCTTCTGATTGCTCTCTAGAAAAAAAGAATGATGATCAAAAAGTCTAACCCTTTTTCTGTCCCTAAACCAGATAAGAAAAACCAAACTCATTAGGGCTGTGAACAGCCTATCCCACCTGCCCAGTACTGATAAATACGCTGGGCTCCAGTCACCAGCACATGTGAGGCTCTCACTGGGTGGCAAAATGGCAATAACACAGCTCCAGTGTGGAGCACTCATTTGAGCTCACCCAACTCAGCAGCAGATGCTTCTGGACCCAGACCTACTCTATTCTGCCAAATTTGTCAGATGAAGCTGTAGACATGCAGGTCTGCTGCCTTTTCAGGATCAAAAGGCACATTTCCACCTGCTGTCATGTGTCTGATCAGAAACAAGCATCAGATGATTGAATGTGACAGACATCACATCCAATGTAGAAACTGTTTCCAATCACCTAAGCTTTTTTCTTACCCCCTTCACCTCAAAATGTTCACACCAAAGAGAACTGAGTTGGAGCAAAATCTTGAGTATATCTTTGTTCCAGTGACATATTTCTGTTTCAATTCAACAAACATTAATAAAATATCTCCCATATAGAAGACTGTGCTACTCACTAAGGACTGACCAATGACAAATTAAACAGCTCCTAACATTAGGGAGCTTACATTCTAGTGAAGCAATTTGTCATGAACTGGGTTCAAAGCCTGGTTCTGCTACGTGTTGTCTCACCTTGAACAAGTTTCAGCCTCTCTGTGTCTCAGTTTTCCCATTTGTAAAATTAAAAAGCCGAATTAGATGGCATCTAGGGTCCCTCCCAGCTCCAATTCTATGATCCTACAATCTTGAGTTCCTACCAAAAAAATCAAAGAGGGAGAGAACAGAAGGAACTGTGGTCATCAGGAAAGGCTTTACAGACAAGGATACCTGAGATGAGCTTTGAAAGAAGTTAAGAATTATTTAAGCTGAAGATGAAGAAGAAAGAAATTCCAGGTATCAAAGGTAGATTGTATGAATATACAGAGATAGGAAATGGACTCTCCAGTTCAGGAAAACCTTAGCTCAGTTTAGTTAGACTACAGTATTCATGAAGGCCAACATAAAATGAATCTGAAAAGGTAGGGAGAGGAGAGATTATGGAAGGTCTTATGTTCTAGATTAAGAAGTTTGTATTTTATCTATAGGCATAAAGAGGACCCACCAAAAGTTTTTGAGCTGAGAATTGCCATGGTCAGACCAATACCTTCAGAAGATTATCTTGATAGCTATTTGGAAGAAGAAGGCAAAGAAAGGCTAGGGAAAGGCAGGGAATACTAGGGAGGAAAAAGAAAAGGAACAGAAAGAAAGGGAAAGGAAGGCAAGATAATTCCACCTAAGAGGAATTGGAGAGACAGAGAGAAAGAGACAGATAGAGAAAGACAGAGGCAGAGAGAGACAGAAATAGACAAAGACAGAGAGAAGAAGGGAACAAGAGTGAGAATAGGAGATGGGGAACATCCACTCATAGGAAGTCAGAGATGATGGGTGGTACAAGAAAGGATATTTAGAAGGAGTTATCAGATAGCTTCCTCTGAAGCACCACCTCTGCATTAAACCTTTTATGATTCTCTGCCCCTCCTCCAACTTCTAGTGTTCTCCATTCTCTAAATATCTTGCATTTAACAACTTTTAATATTTTTGTATATTTATTTTTGTATACTTATATAAGTACATGTTGTTTTTTTCTGATAAAATATAAGCTCCTTGAAAAGGACTCACATGTACAAAAATATTTACAGCAGCTCTTTTTGTGGTGGCCAAGAATTAGATATTGAGGCGATGTCCATCAATTGGGAAATGGCTGAACAAGTTGTGGCATATTAATGTAATGGAATATTATTGGGCTATAAGAAATGATGAGTAGGCAGATTTCAGAAAAACCTGGAAAGACTTACATGAACTGATGCTGAATGAAGTGAGCAGAACCAGGAGAACATTGTACATAGTAACAACAACATTGTACAATGACAAACTTTGATAGACTTAGCTGTTCTTAGCAAGGCATGGATCTAAGACAATTTCAAAGGACTCATGATGGAAAATGCTGTCCACATCCACAGAAAGAACTATGGAGTCTGAATTCAGGATCAAAGCATACTGTTCTCTCTCTCTCTCTTTCTCTCTCTCTCTCTCCCTCTCTCTCTCTCTCTTTCTCTCTCTCTCTCTTTCTTTCTCTCTCTCTCTCTCTCTCATGGCTCCTCCCATAGGTTCTAATTCTTCTTTACAACATGACTAACAAGAAAAGATGTTTAATATGAATGTACAGGTAGAGCCTATAGCAGATTGCATACTGTCTTAGGGAGAAGGGAGGGAAGGCAGGGGGAGAAAATTTAGAACTCAAAATCGTATGGAAGTGAATGTTGAAGACTAAAATTAAGTAAATAAATTTTTAAAAAAATAAAAGAAAATATAAGCTCCTTGAGGGAAGGGATTGTTTTACGATTTACATTTGTACCTAAAGAACCTAAGTAGTTCCTGGGAAAAATAGTGGGAGGGTAATAAATGTTTCCTTTTAATTGGTCAAAAATCAGAGATACAGGAGAAAGCAATACCAAGAGAGTCAAGAAAGGAGAAGGTATGTCAGAAAAGGGATTGTCAAGAATCACAAAGAGTTCAAGAAGGTTGAAGACTAAATAAAGGCAATTAAGACATCGTTGTTAACCTTAGAGAGAGGTTTCAGTGGAGGGGTAGAAGTCAGATTGCAAGATATTGAGAACTGAATGCTTGCTGTAGAATCAAAGGCATGTGAAAATGATTCTTTCTAGGAGTTTAGCTGTTAACAAAAGACAAGCTATAGGATGACAGGTTGAAGAATGTATGGTAGGGTTGAGTGAGGATTTTTTTTTGAGGAATAGAGTATGCCTGAGCATATTTATAGGCAGCTGGAAAGGAAGTTAGGAGTATCAGGTGCTGCCTGTTGGGAAAGAACCAGTCGATATGGAGAGATGAAAGACAACAAAATCATCATATATAATTACTGAGTGTGAATTTCGACAAGTCACTTAATCTAAATCTCACTTTTCCTCCTTCTGTAAAACTAGGAATTGTAACACTTGCCCTACTGGCTATTCTCATAAAGTTATTGTGATGATCAAAAGGGATAAAAGATATGAAAGTGTTTTGAAAACAATAATGCCTCATACAAATATAAAGTGTTATCATCATTATTACAGACAGAATTTGGACTAGTGCCCTCAAAAAGTACATCGAGCAGGCAAGTAAGTCTAGATGAAGCAACAGAGTATCCTGAGGGCATGGTGGGAGGCAGCAAATGTCAGGCAAACTGAACCACCACCCTCTTGACTACCATCTCCCCTAGGACCCTGATAGAGCCAGCACAGGCCCCTGAACCAAAGAGCCTTGGGAGTAGCAACATCCTTTAAACTGCCAGTGCTGCTTCCACTCAGAACCTGTAGCCATCATTAATGGGAGAAATCATCATGGAGAAGGGACACACCTTCTTCATTACCATAAGCAATAACCACTGACCCACTGCCACTGAAAGGCAGATAAGCACAAGAGCCCTAGGAGTGGTACCACTATGCCCTGCCCCCAACCACTAATCTTGCTTGTTTCCAGTCCAGTCCTCACAGCCATCATCTGGGGAAGCAGCTCCTATGAAGAACAGGCCAGCCATCCCCAACAACAGTCAACCAACTGTCACTTATATTGGTCAAAAATCAGAGATACAGGAGAGAGCAATACCAAGAGAGTCAAGAAAGGAGAAGGTATGTCAGAAAAGGGGTTGTCTAGCTGAAGCAGCAGGGTGCCCTGAGGGAGAAATGCGTTACCATCACCTTGATCACGAGATCCTCTCAAACCTTGGTGGAAACAATCCAGGATCCTAAACCTAAAAGTTTTTGGAATAGCAGTAATCCCAGCCCAGGTCCTACAGCCATCATCCTAGGAAGCAAATGCTATGGAAACGCAGCCAGGGAATCATTACGGCAGGTGTTGTGCTGTATCTATTAAAGGCAGAGGAAAGAAAGTTCTTGTCACCAAAGTCCTTATCACCGTCACATCATTCAACATCAGAAACTGATATAATTTTATCAGTAGAAATGGCAATTCTTTAAAGAAGAGTCATCTGTTTATCTCTGCTCTCTAAGAACCATGAAACCTTTTCATATGACTTGTAGATCAAATTTTCATGTGTTGTCTGCCCCATTAGCATGTGAACTCTTAGAGAACAGGGATTGTCTGATTTTACTATTTGTTTCCCCAGCACTTAGTTCATTGTTTTTCATGTAGTATGCTTTTAATAAAGACTATGCATTCATTAACAACTATCAAATGCACAAATTGGGGATGACTTCTACTCCCTTATTCAAAAGGAATCATCACTTATTAGGGTCTGTCAAAATCTGTGTCTCCCTGAGAACTGTTATCTACATATATATTAATGGAGACTAAGTCCCTGCTATGAAATAAGATATGTGCATGCATGGGTGAAATCTATACTTATTTTTGCAGAGCACTTGAGGATATTATCTCTGGCTGATAGTCAATAATGTTAATAACTAAGGAGACTTCACTTGAAGTAAATTATTTTGCTGATAATAGAAATGTCATACTAATTAATGAACTTACTAATTCAGTAGCTGTTTCCTATTTAAATGGAAGAACCCAAGTTTAGTCATGTGCCTATCTATGTACAGATATGTGCATACAAATACAAGCATCAGGGGAATTGCATATATTTATATACACATATATATATATATATGTATGTATATATATATATATACACACACATATCTACATATAGATGTATGTATGTGTGTGTACATACACACACACATACATCTAGGGTATAGAGAGTTGTCTCAGCACTGGGAAGACCTGGGTTCAAGATTCACCTCGGATATATACTGGTTATGTGAACCTATCCAAATCACTTGACTTCTCAATAGCTAGACCACTCTCTTAGGCCATATAAGCTGCTGAACAGTGGCCAAATTGCATTGATAGGGGTAATTTTCTCACTTTGGAGCTCCCTAAACCAATGAAATATCAGATGTGTCCAAATAAAATATAATGTATGCATCCTGTTACCCATCCACATGTGGCTAATGACCAAATAAATTATTTACAAAAGGAACATAGAATTTAGTGCTAGAAGGAATTTTAAATATCATCTCATCCAAATCCCTTTCTTGACAGATGAGGAAATTGAAGCCCAGAATGATTAAGTGACTTACCCAAGGTCACACAGGCAATAAGTAGCAGTGTTGAAGCCAGGACCATTAATTCACATATATAATGCAAGAACTTAGCAGTGCAAGGCACATAGACATTTAATAAATGGTTATTGAATCTTTCCTAGATCAATGCTTTTTTACTGCACTGGTTCAAATACTATATTCCTTTAGAAAATACTTTCCTAAAACATAAAATTTAAGGCATATTTACCAAATGCCCAAACACATTCTCCAAATATATTGTTGTCTAAAACAAGTCCTTTCCTGCTCTGAATCCTATGGTCCTATAAAACCCCATAGCACACACTGTCTCTGACATTCTTTGGACATATCACATATTTCTTTGCATTAATGTTTGCCTTTTGGCTGATATTTATATAAGCCTTTAAGGTTTTCAAAGCACTTTATATAGAGAATATCCCAAAAATCATAGTGTAGTTTTAAGTTTTAACAACTTCAGAGTGCTGTAAATATACCAAAAATCTTGTCACAGTTTATTTTATATTTTTATACTTACAGTTTTATGAATTGCGAAGAAAAAATTTACACTAATTAAACACCCCATTATTATACATTGTGTTTGTGTGTGTGTAAAAGTTTCTGAATGATACTTTCTCAGGTTAGATAATCAGTAGAGAAAGTTATCTTGCATGATCACCTTAGTTTCTGAATCTATTTCCATTATATTCTTTTATTGAGGGGGTGACATTAAGATAATCACGTACACAACAAAACTGAAATCTTGGGATGAACTTAAGGCTAAGATTATAAATGCAGTCCTTTTGGTCACTTTTAATCAGCAGAAGCTGATTAAAAATTTTACAAAGCTTGAAAATATACTGGAATAATATACATCACAATACAGTGGTTATATTGAATTTTAATAAGGCACATTGTACCTCAAACTTATTTCAAAGAATTAAATTTTCAAATGATGTTTTTGTAAGTTTGTAGCATTTATATTTCTAAAGTTACTAAAGCTTAAAAATGGACCCTGTATCATCTCATTCAATTTTTACAACCCTGTTGATAAATATTTAATAGGTGATTTTATACCTGAGTTCTAGAGATGTTAAATTATTTGCCAGTGGTCAAATAACTACTAAGTGTAGGAAGGAGAATCTGAACCTGGATCTCTCCCAGCTGCTTTTGGAAAGTTCACCATCCTGACTCTCATGTTATTCCAACTAGAGTACAGGCTACTTCAGGAATTATTTAGTCATTAACTATGAGAGGTGAGCAGACTGGGAGTACATCTAGTTTAACTGACTCAATTGTAAAGATGAGGAAAATGAGTCCCAAAGGGATAAACAGATTTACCCAAGGTAACACAGCTAGTTGTCAAAAGGAGCAAGACTAGAACTTAGGTCCTCTGGCTAATGTCCATGTATCTTTCTACTATACCAATATATTTCTTTCCTTTACACTTAGCAAAGGTCTATCCATCTAGTAGGGGCTCAGGAAATACTTAGTGATATAATTGGATCTTTCCTACCTGGGGGAATAAGATTCACCAAGTTGTCCTCCTCAGAAATTGACCCAATCTGAAGTCTAGTCATTAAGTTGAAAGGGCTATCAATTCAATTCACCTTAATCTAGCAGGCATGAACAAGCATTTATTGAGCCATTACTGTGTCAGGTACCGTACTAGGTTATGGAGATACGAAGACAAAAAATGAAAATATGTAAGTCGTCAAGTGAGCTTCCTTTCTTCTCCAGGTAAGCAATATGCATATTTATAAGTAAATGTAAACTACGTGTAAAATTAATACAAAATTTTATGAATTGGGGAGAACATTAGCAACTAGAAGGATGAAGAAAGGCTTCATGTAGGAGACAACAACAGAATTGAGGAATAAGAGCATGCCAACAATGGAGTCTAACTTGTTCAAAGGCACACAGGTGTAGATGGAATATTGTGTATGGGGACCAATAAATGTTTATTAAACACCTACCATGGGCCAGACACTGGTATAGGTTCTGGGAATTCTAAAAGAGGCAAAAGACAGCCCTTACCCTCAAGAAGATTCCAATCTAATAGGGGAGACAATATGCAAAGAAATATATACAAAGCAAGGTGTATACAGGATAAATAGAACGTAATTAACAAAAAATATTATAATTTATAGTCAAAGGGCTATAAAACTATACCCTTTGATCAAGCAATACTACTAGTACTTCTGTATCCCAAAGAGATCATAAAAAAGGGGAAAGGGCCCACATGTACAAAAATATTTATAGCAATTCTTTTTGTGGTGACAAAGAATTGGAAATTGAGGGGTTGCTCATCAATTGAGGAAAGGCTGAACAAATTGTGGCATATGAATATAATGGAATACTATTGTGCTATAAGAAATGATGAGCAGGCTGACTTTAGAAAAATCTGAAAAGACCTACATGAATGGAGGCTGAGTGAAATAAACAGAACCAGGGGAACATTGTACACAGTAACAGCAACATTGTGTGATCATCAACTTTGATAGACTTAGCTCTTCTCAGCAAAACAATGATCTAAGACAATTCCAAAAGACTCATGATGGAAAATACTATCCACATTTAGAGAAATAACTATGGATTCTGAATGCATATCAAAGCACACTATTTTCACTTTTTTTCCCCTTTCTCATGGCTTTTCTATTTTGTTCTGATTCTTCTTCCACAACATGACCAATTTAGAAATATGTTTAACATGATGGTACATATATAGCCTATATCAGATTACTTGCTGTCTTGGGGAAGGGGAAGGGAAGGGAGGGAGAAAAAAAATCGGAACTCAAAATCTTATAAAAGTGAATGTTATTGTTACATGTAATTGGAAAAAAAAATAAAATACTATTAAATAGCAGGAAAGTAGATTGAAGAAACCAGATATAGTCAGAAATTAAAGATATTTGCAAGAATACATAAAATTTTAAAAAGTTTAAAACAATTAAAAATGGAGGTATAAGAAGACTAGAAAGGTAGGAGGGGGCTAGGTTGTGAAGGTCTTTGAATGCCAGAGAATTTTATATTTGTTCCAGGAGTCACTGCAGTCTATTCAAGTAGGGGTGTGGCATGGTCCTCCAGATCTGTGCTTTAGGAAGATTGCTTTGGTAGGTGAAGAGAAGATGGATTGAAGTAGGGAGAGAGATGAGGCAGGCAAACTGACCAGCAGATTACTTCATTAGTTTGGGCAGGAGGTTATGGGGGGCCTACAGTAGCATGGAGGTAGTGTCATATAAAAGAAGAAGATATATTTGAGAGATATTGCAAAGATTAAATCAACAGACCTTGCCAACAGATTGAGTAAGGGAGGTGACAGAATTGAGGATAATTCCTAGGTTGTTAACCTCTGGAACTGGAAACATGCTCTTGCCCTCCATAGTAATAGGGAAGGTAGGTGGCAGTAGAGTTTGAGTAGAAAGATAATGAGTTTGGTTTTGGATATAACAGTTTTAAGATCATCCAGTTTGAGATGTCTGAAAGGCAGTTGGAAACATGAAGTTGGAGGTCAGAAGAGAGGTTAAGATAGGATATAATTGAGGATCATAAGCATAGAGATGATAATGAAATCCATGGGAGCTGATGTGTTCACCAAGTGAAGTAGTAGAAAAGAAGAGAAGAGGGCCCAGGATAGAAGCTTGAGGAACAACTATGGTTAGGAGGCATAATCTGGATGAAGACCCAATGAAGGAGACTGAAGAGTGATCTGATAGGTAGGAGAACCATGAAAGAATGATGTCCCAAAAACCTAGAGAAAAGAATATCAAGGAGAAAAGTGATCAACAATGTTGGAAACTACAGAGAGCTCAAAGAGAATAAGGATTGAGAAAATGTCATTGGATTTCCAACTAAGAGATCACTGGTAACTTTAGAGAGAACAGTTTCAGAGAAATGGTAAAGTTGGAAACTGGTTTATAAGGGGTTAAGAAAAGAATGAAAGGAGAGAAAGTGAAGACATCCATTGTAGGATTTTTTTTTTTTTGAGCGAGTTTAGCAACAAGGGAAAGAAGAGATATAAAACAATAGTGAAGATGGAAAGATCAAGCTAAGGTTTTGGTTTTTTTTCAGGGTCAGGGACCAGGAAAAGAAAAATGTGATGTTAGCCTAGAATGGGGTTGGAGTTAGATTGAGAAGTACTTTAAATATCAAATGGAAGATTTTGTATGACGTTCTAGAGGCAATAGAGATAAGGAACAGTGAAATGACATCTTTTATTTCATGGATAATATGGTTTAAAAATAGAAGAAATATTAGATATCAACTAATCCAACCTTTGTTACATTTGAGATTGGAAAATTGAGGCCTAGACAAGAGAAGCAGAACTCAAGGAGTTCCTAGTCTTCATCATATTTGATGTTTCCAGAAACAGACTAATCTAAGTTCAACTGAACTCAATAAATACTTATTAAACACCTACTATGTTCGAGATCCTGTGCTAAGCCCTTGGGATTAAAAAATATCTAGACAGGGCATAGAACTTGATCTCAAGGAGCTAATTATAATCTAATGCAGGGAACATACACTTCCACAAGTAAGTATAATAATAGTTAGGATAGTCAAATGCAAAACAAGAGGCAAGGACAATGTTCTAGGAGAAATTTGATGAGTGAGAGCTCATTTTCCCCTGAAAGGCTTAAGATAGGGGTAGAGGTCAGTAAGACCTGATAAAAGAAATAAGACTAGTCTGGGCCTTGAATGTTTTAGGAGAAAACTTCAACATATAGATAAGTAGGGAGTCTATTTCAGACATCAAGGATGGTGTGAGCAAAGGCACAGAGACAGGAAAGGGTAGGATGATGATGGGGAGTGCAGAGTGATCCAATTTGGTAAACGGAGCTTGAGTAACTTGGAGTTGAGTAAATGTAACTTTTATACCTTGAGATAAGGCTAGATAACTCATTAGAGCCATTATTGAATCTTGAATGCCAAAATTAGTAGTTTATACTTTCTTTAGAAGGCAATAAAGTCATTAATTAATTTTTTTTGTCATAAATGCTGTTTATTAAACATTTAAGTTTACAAACTAATGTGCACCAATTAACGATATCGATGTAATTGGAGAGTACTGCGCCTTCTCCAAGCAGCACGACGAGATCCTCCAATGGTATGGTGGAATTTATGACCTTTTCCAAGACCCCGGCTCTTCTGGCCAGCTGAGGTAAGCCCTCGCATCTCTCTGTGTTTGTGCACTGGCTTGGTGATCCATTGAGTGTCAGGGTTTCGTCTGATAGCTTTATGGAATGGGTCAATAAGAATAACCTCAAAGAATTTGTAGGTTGAATCTTCACCTGCCCTGTAGGAGTTCAAGACTCTTAGGGCCCCACAGTGGCGGCCAGCACGCTGTTCTGCTACAGACTGAAGGCTCCGGGCAAACTTGAGCTGGTTGATACCATGATGCACGGGTTTGCCGTAGGTGGCACCCTTGGGGACGGGGCGCTTTCTCCCCCCGCGGCGGACGCGAATTCGGTAAATGACATAACCTTGCTTGGCCTTGTAGCCCAGCCCGTGGGCTTTGTCGGGCCGGGTGGGCCGGCAGGGGCGCGCGGTGCAGAGCCGACAGCAGGCGGTATTGCCAGCAGCGCACGCGCAGCAGGAACCGCATGACGTCGGACTGCTTCTTCCTCCACAGCTCCTGGATGTACTTGTAGGCCCCCATACTGGTTCGTGACTAGCCCGCCTGATGGCTGCCGCCGACCGAAAAGGACGTCACTAATTAATTTTAAGAAAAGTATATCTAAGAACTTCTTGGGTCTAATGTTCTATTTCTATGATCAAGGCTATGATCTCTTGTGATAAAAGTGATGAATTAGGAAGATTAAAGGATACATCATATCACAGAAGCCCTAGAAACAGGAAGTGCAGCTTGAGAACTGTTTCAATAATCCAGCTGAGATGAGATAGTCTTTGAGTGGGAACAGAAAGTAGAGGACATATGGAAGAGAATATCTTGTAAAGACAGAAGCAAATGAAACAACTTTGCAGGTAAACCGTAGGGCACCTCTAAGCAAGAAAGCCACTGGAGATTTGAAATTCCCTTGGCTTGTGTCCTTCAGCTCACAGGGTGAAGTTATTTTTGTGGTGTGGGCTAAAAAGTGGACCAAAATATCTCTCGCCTGCTTGTAAATTTCTACTTGGGAATATACTAAATACAATTTTCCCTGCTGAAATGCTGGTCTAATGAGAAGGAGGAGGAAAAGAACAGCTAACCTATGGTCACCTCTGTTTCTTTTGCTGTTGGAATGGCCTGCATACAGTAACCCTTGTCCTCATGAGAGAAAAACCACAATTTCTACTAAGTTCAATTCAAAATGGAAATTTTGGGGGCAGGAAACACGAAGATTTCCCTCAGGGTTATTTCTTATTTCTAGGTGGTTATTTATCTGGCATAATCTGTGGGACACTAGAGGTCGTAGTATCATTGAGTTAGACCTGGACGGGACCTCAAAGTTTATCTAGTCTTAACCCCTTTATTTTATAGATGAGGAAACTGAAAACCACAGAGGTTAAATGACTTGCCCAAGATCACACAAGTAGCAATAGTGGCAAAGCTGTGATTTAAACTCAGATCCTCTCCTCTCACTATACAATGAAGCCTAGTGATACGGCTGATATGAGTATAAAGAGAAATAATATTTATAAAGTGCTCAGAACAGAGCCTGGTACATAGTGGGCATTTCTTTCTTTCTTTCCTTCCTTCCTTCCTTCCTTCCTTCCTTATTTCCTTCCTTCCTTCCTTCCTTCTTTCCTCTTCTTCTCTTCTTCCTTCTTTCATTTTTTTTCCTTCTTTCCCTCCTTCCTTCCAGAGGAAATTGACAACTTGTCAGGAATGTCTTATCTTCTTTTTCAGGTGCAGGTTGTACTAGAAAACCTTTGAAGGCCCTTCTAATACAGAAGTTCTATGAGTCTATTGTCTTTCTAAGGGCTTAGAGGGCCCATATCTTAAAATATCTCCTTCAAGCATTTGTGTCACTGCATGAAATTATATGATTAAATATAATTAATTCTTTTGAGCCCCTTTTTTATGAAATGAAGATGCCCCCTGAGAAGGGGTTGAGTCCTAAACCATTATCAGTTACAAGTACCTTCTCCAGAATTAGATTTTTCAGATCAATTATAATAATAGCTTATGTTTTTTATAACCCTTGCTTTAAATAAATTGTATAATATAACCTCTATCCACTGAGGTACTATATAATAGAATCATGAAATATCCAAGCTGGAAGGAGTCATATTTTTTTTTCAATTTTGACCAAATGTACATTTTAACCTTATACACTCTAAGGTCCTTTAAAATAAGATCTTTTTCATTGTTGTCATTATATCCACAGCATTTAGCACAGTGCATTACATATAATAGAGACTTGAGAAATGCTTGCATTTACAAATGAGGAAACAGAACCACAGAAGGAAAATGATTTGTCTAAGTTCAGACATCAAGGCTGAAGTAGAACTATGACTATAACCCAGATTTCTTGATGCCCAATCCAGGGTTTTCTTCTACTCTGTTTTGTCATCACCATCTTTTGCAATGAATGTTTGATGATGAAGAAGGAAGAGCTAAATGTATAATCCTATTATTTTAGGCTATTATGCTATGACTTAGGTTTTGTTTTGTTTTTGCTTTTTAGAGGGGGAAAGGAGGGCAATTGGGGTTAGGTGACTTGCCCAAGGTCACACGGCTAATAAGTGTTAAGTGTCTGAGGCTGGATTTGAATTCAGGTCCTCCTGATTCCAGGGCCAGTGCTCTATTCACTGTGCCACCTACCTGCCCCTATGACTTAGTTTCATCTTATCTAACCCTTATACCTACATCATGTGCATTGAATACACAGTACTGTGTACCATGTACACAGTAGATGCTTAATAAATGTCTGGCGAATCTGAGAATTTGAAAGAGATAACATTGAAAGTGTTCTGTACTTGATAGCAATGAGCTGTCATTGTTACTGTTAGCTAATACTCAGGATTAAATTCAATCCAGTAGATTACTGCATTAGGTCACACTGAGTCTTCCACACTACCTCCACACTCTGACATAGTAGGAGCATTGTCCTATTTGGGACATTGTAGAGGGCATTCCCCATTTGGGAATAGTCGGGCTCCAGCAGGACAGTCAAGAGGGAGGGGGAGTAGGAAGGAAAGCATCCCTAATGTGATGCTTATATTAAGTCTTTAAATGTGTCCTTTTCTCACATAATGGTATTTATAGAGCTCACCAGTTTCCCACTGATGGGTTCTCCCTCCCTCTCAACTAGAATTTATATCTGTTTATATGTGCATTGACTTTGCAAAAAGCTTGGCAAGAGATCCAATTAAGCCAGATCATCTCTAAACTGCTTAAAAATGAATCTGAAAGGAAGATAAAGAAAGACAAAACAAAATGGATCATGCCCATCAATAGTTCTATAACAAACTTTCTTACTCAATGACAGGGAACCTTACCTTAGGATTCTGAAATTAGAGTTCCTGATATGTGACATGAGAAAATGAAGATGACATTTAGTAAGACAGAAATGGGAAGTACAGCTGAATCAGGCTAAATGTACACGGAAGAGATTTGTGCTAGAAATAACACAGTTTTAGGCATACGGAGGCATGGATATTTAAGATGCATAAGAAAAAAGGTTATAATCAAGGCTTGGAGAAAAACAGATTTTATCATTGCAAAAAGAAAAAAAAATGAGAGGACATCAGCCACTATCAATTTGCTTTCTCACCACTACAAATCTTTGTAAGAATAACCTACACACACATCAAATGCATCTTTGATTTAAAAAAAGAAGAAAATGAGAAGTTGGCAGGCAAACTTTCACAGTTATTCTATAGCACATCACATCTTTAGAGTCATAAAACTGACTTAAACATACAAAAAATAAGAAATCCCACTTAATTGTTTGTCAACTATTATATTAAAAGTTTTTGATTTGGTTGAACACAATTCAGCCTTGAGGGCTTTCCTCTAATGAGGTGTCACCTATGCAAATAAAATATTAATATCATACAAGATTCCTTGATATAAGTAACACTAGAAGTAGATATATTTGTAAATCTATTTCTTTAGATTTATTGATATCTAGTGAAGCATAAAACAGGGAGATACATGCTTACTAAAGGTTTTTACCACTGTCATGGAAGAGATCCAAAACAGAGTCCAAAAAAAAGAGGGATTCCTTGTAGATAATGAAATATTCCAGATTCTCTGGTTGGTAAATGACATTGTGTTGATTGAATCAAGTCTGGAAACATAGAAGAGGCTTTTAAATGAGATTAATAGCCACTCCAAAGGATTCAGCTTAACAATCTACACAGAAAAAAGTGGATGCTTATTGTTCAAAATATGCTATGCAGTTGGAGAGAAAATGATGGGGCCAGATTATAAGTGTGTGTGTGTGTGTGTGTGTGTGTGTGTCTATGTGTCTGTGTGTCTGTATCTGTGTGTGTGTGAGTGTGTGTGTGTAGTGAATAGACACTTCAGACAGATGACCCCAAACTTCTTTTTGAAACATAGGCAGACCTAGATGGAGGGACTCCTTCTTGTTGATTTATGGATTAAGGCAGAGTCACACAAAATGAGATAGGATGGATTGGTTATGATCCATATCCCTGAAGGAATTATAGTTATGAAACAACATCTTTTTGAAACGTATTTTTTTCTGCTGATGCAATGTGTCTGAAAATAACAGAATGCACAATCTCTTGCAAAATGAAATTGCATGTCACCCAAAAGGCAATGCAGAATTCATGGGAGGCATAAATAGGTTGTATTGTTTAATCAATGGTTACTTATGAACAAGAAACAATAAAAAAGATGCCACTAAATAAATGTATGATCAATAAAGGATGAAGACTGGTCATGTAACAAGGGTGAAGAATAGCAGATGAGTAATCTATGAGCTGCATTGATACCCAAGTAATATGAAGAGACCTAGATAGAGGATTCCTCATTGGTAATTTATAGGACAGTGACAGAGTCATACAGGATGAGATGGGATGGATTGGTTAAGATCCATATCCCTGGAGGGATTACACTTATGAATAAGCTCATTGATCTACTAGTATCTTGTAGAAGTTTATTGATGTATTGTTTTATGAATTAGATTTAATGAGAAATATCTCAAAGCAGTAAGCAGAGAATCAAGGAAAGGGTGCATTTTCATATATCCAGTAGGCCTATCACTATTGTCTTCTTAGCATCACCATGCCAACTGCAGTGAGTCACATTAAAATGTAGCTGTTAGAATATAAGTTACAATGTAATAATGTAAAGGAATATTATGGCAACATAAAATGTCAAAGATGAAAACTACAAAGAATTATAAAAGAACCTATGTAACCAATACAAAGTGAGATAGGAACAATTTTTTAAAAATAACACAAGCACTCACCACAACAATCTAAAAGAACTAACAAAAACAATAGAACTTTGTATGAACACATGAGCAGCTTCAAAAAAAAGAAGCTTCACAGGGCAAATTAATTGTTGTCCTTCTATACTTCAGTAGATCTGTACTATACTTCAGTAGATCTGTAATCTCCTCAAAGCAGACCTCTTCTCCATCAGCACAGATCACAACCCATGCAAAAATATCCCATTCTGTTTGATTCTTTGCTAGGTATTCTTGTAGACCCTCTCCAAAGAATACATCTGACATGCTGGAGATCTTCCTCTAAGTCTTATATTTCACAGATAGCAATGCAGATGGCTTTCTTTTCTTTTCTTTCATCAGGACTTCTTTTTTTCCCTTTTTTATTCCTTATTCTCATGCTATGGCCAGCTTAACTTGTTTTGATCATATATCCACATTTTTGTCTGATGCCTCATCAAGGCATAGAAATGCTACTACGGTATAGAAATCTATTCCAGTAGAAGCATAAAGACAAAAAGTTCATTGCCTACAGGCTGCTCTACAGGGTGATGAAATAGTTTACTATTGCAACTCATACAATTGTTTTCTATTTAATTAAATGTGTTATTCACTTTCTCAGTCAAAATGGAAATAGTTTGAACTTTAGTGTTTTGACTTATTCCATAGTTGGTTAATTTATTATAAAATTAATTATCATATTTCTTGAGTGTGTTGTTCATAGTATCACTTTTTTAAAGAAAGTAGTTACTAGTATATTAATGCAGAAGGGAGCCTAAGATCCAGAAGTATACTCCCTACACACTCACACATACACACATACACACACACACAGCACCACCACCACCACCATCATCATCAAAGACAGAAGTCTTCATAAGCAATAAATTTACTTATTGAGTATATGACATTGGATTTAGGGATGAAACAATTTTGCCTCATATTTTACTGGAAAAAAATCTCTCTTTGCAGAGATTTCCCTCTTTCTCCTTCTTCCTTATCTCACATCATCCGGATAGATGCCTTTTGTCCCCATTTCCTTCACTCTTGTCTCACATGAAGAAATAGCCCTTCTCTCTACCAAGGCAAACCCTACTACATGAACAAGTAGTACCATTCCATCCCATCTTCTCTAACAAACTCCCCCCTCAATCATTTCCACCTTCTCACTTATCTTTAATCTCTCTTTGTTTATGAGTTTTTTCCTTACTTCTTACAAATGTGCTCATGTCTCCCCCACTATCAAAAGACACTTTATCTGTCAAATCTGACTATCATCCAATATCTCTTCTCTTATTTGTGGCTTAACTGGAGAATGTCTTCTATTGCCAATATCTATTGCCAACTCTCATTCTTCTAACTCTCTTTAATTTTCGGTGGTATGGTTTTCTATCTTATCATTCAAATGAAACTTCTCTCTCCAAAGTTAGCAATGATCTCTTAATTGTCATATCTAATGACCTTTTTTTCAATCTTCAATCTTATTGACCTCTCTGCTGCTTTTAATACTGTTGAATACCAACTTCTCCTTGATATTCTGTTCTCTCTAGTTTTCTGTGACATTGATCTATCCTAGTTCCTCTACTACATATCCACCTTCTTATTTTTCTTTGCTGGATCTTTGTCCAGGCCATATCTCCTAAATGTGGGCATCTTCCAGGGTTCTGTCCTGAGCCTTCTTCTCTTCTCCCTCTAAATTATTTCACTTGGTGATCAGCTCCCATGTTTTCAATTAGCTATGTGCTAAAGATTCTCAGATCTACTTATCTAGCCCTAACCTTTAGTCTCAACATTTCTGATTTTGCCTATTAGACATCTCAAATTGGATAGCCCATGGACATCTTAAACCCAACATGTCCAAAACAGAATTCATTATCCTCCTCCCCCCCAAAAAGCTTCCCTTTCCCAAACTTCCCTACAAGTGTTGAGGGCACCATTATTTTCCCAGTCACCCAGGATCACAATCTAGGTGTCACCCTTGACCTTCACTGTCTTAGCACAGTGCCTGGTTGTATAATAAGCTCTATATCAATATTTATTCATTCCCTCTCTGTCACTCTCCATATCTAAACTGCTGCCACGGTCTGTCAGTCTTACCTTTGTAATATCTTTCACACATGCTATCTTCTTACCTCTGATGCTGACATACCACCCTGGCAAAGGCCCTTATCATCTCATTCCTGGATCACTATAATAGCTTCTTGATTGGTCCTCCTGCCACATGTCTTTCCCCACTTCAATAAATATTGAACTCAGCTGGTAAATTAATCGCCCTGAAGTACAGATCTGACCATGTCACCCCAGCCCCAACCAAAAAATTCCAGTGTCTTCCCATCACCTTCAGGATCAAATATGAAAATCCTTTGTTTGGTGTTCAAAGACTTTCATACCCTGCTTCACTCTACTTTTCCAGTCTCTTTATACCTTACTCTTCCATATGCGCTCTGCAATCCAGTGACACTGGCCTCTTTTCGTTCCTCATACAAGATTCTCCATTTCCAGATTGCACTGTCTCCCATGATTGGAATGCTACCCCTTCTCATCTCTGTCTCCTGGTTTCCCTAGTTTTCTTCAAGCCCGAGCAAAAATCCCTTCTTCTATAAGAAGCCTTTCCCCATCCTCCTTGATGTTAGTGCTTTATTTCTATTCATTATCTATAATTAATCCTTTGAGAGCAGAAACTGGGGTTTTTTTTGCCTTTCTTTGTATCCCTAGTACAGAGTGCCTGGAAGATGGTGGGTGATTAATAAATATTTATTGACCAAGTAATCAAAGAAGGTCAGAACATGGTAAATTTAGAGTTGGAAAATATATGAAAGGTCATGAAATCTAACCCCCTCCCATTTTTGCTGATGAAAAAACTAAGGCTAAGAGAGGTAAAAATAACTTTTCCAGATAAGACAAGTCATAGGTATCTGAGTCAAGATTTAAACTCAGGTCCTTCTGAATTCAAGTTCAAAATTTGATTCACTATAGGAACTGGCTATCCATTGAGTCCATATCAGAAAAGAACATCTAATTGGGAATGAAGAAATTCTTTCCTTCAAAAGGCTGCAGGAGCATTTATGTTTTAGAAGAAACATACTTCACTGGATTTATTTCACTGGTTGGGCACTTCCACCAGGGCATATCACCCCCTACACATATACACATATACATATCTTCTTATCCTGCGTAATTCTTGGCCAAACATTCTAAAGAGAATTGATTTACCCAGTATGGAATATTTAAATTTATGGAATAAGACTCTTAGAAGGTCAAATAATGGAGGGGAAGAGATTTTAAATTTTAAAAATTCGTCTACTCTGCTTCTCTTCCTCTCCATAAGCCTGTACCAAACCTATCAGAGAGGGTCAGACTTCTAGCTTCTTCTTAAAAATCCACTGGGTTATTTTTGGTAACCCATCAGAGACTGGAAGATTTTTTTATTTTTTTTTTCCTTAAGGCTAAAAATAAAATCACTACTACAAACAATAACTGCACTAGGGCATGCTCTCCATAAACACCTCTTGACCAGTGAATACTTATGAGACATTGAAACCAACTTGAATCCTGGACCCTCAATATTTAATTGATTGCAGAAACAAGCATCCCATTCTTTATATTTTAACTATTTTACCCACTTTTTGTAGCAATATGACTTGGCAAAACTCTTGACTGATTAAAAGCTTTAAGCAAAATCTTTTAGGATAAAGAACCAAGTCATAAGAAAGCAAACTCATAACAAAAACATTTTCTAGGCTGGATCTCTGAAAAGGAAAGGCAGGAGACAAATACTGAGAAGTCAAAGTGATGTAAAAATAAAATACATCATTAATTTTTTAAAAATTATATACTCTAGTAGATGTTCTGAGCTTCTCAAACATTCAGGCTAATCTCCTCCCTCCTCTACATCTATAGCTATAATACTGAATAATAATGTGTTATTGGAAAGTTCATAGAATTGTAGAATGCTACTGATTGGGAAAAAAAATTCAAAACTTTAGGTATTATCAATTAACCAAGCAACTTCAAAAAAAAAAACAAAACCCTATTCTGTGTCGAGCATTGTGCTAGATACTAGAGAAAGAAAGCAAAAGCCCTTAAGGTGCTAGCATCCTACCTGGGGAGAAAACAAATACCTACATAAGTCTTCGTAAAATAAATTCAGGATAATTTTTGAAAGATACTAACAGAGAATAAGGAAAGGCCTTCTATAGAAGGTGATATTTGAACTGATTTTTAAAGGAAAAAGGAGATACAGAGAGGTGGAAGTGAGGAGGGAATGTATTTCAGACACAGGAAATAGCCTGTGCAAAGGTACTGTTATTTCTTCAAATTAATTTTTTTCAATTAACAAGCACTTATTTTCTCTTCCTCCCATAGCTCTTCTTTCTATCACTGGAGAAAGGGGAAAATATATCTTATAACAAATATTCATAGACAAAGAAAACAAATTCCTACTTTGGCCACATTTGAAATTTTATTTTATTCTACATATATAGTTCATCACCCCAATTCATATAAGTTTTCTCCGAATTGATAGGAGCAATAGTCTAACCCAAGAGTGGGGAATCTGCTGCCTCAGAGGCCACATATATCCCCTTGATTGAATCCAAACTTCATGGAACAAATTCCTTTATTAAGGAAATTTCTTCTGTGAAGTTTGGATTCAATCAAAGGGCTACACTTGAGAACCTAGAGGGCCACATGTGACCTCAAGGCTGCAGGTTCCCCACCCTGGTGTAACCTTTGCCCCATGTAAGTGGTGTTAGTTTTTCCTTAAAAGGTATTGAGATGATCCTGGATACCTGGTAGTCTCAGAGCACTGAAAGTTCAAGTTGTTGATATCATTTCCTTGTAGCCTGAAGGTAAAATAGTCATAGCAGACTCCAGATAGCCTCTCAGAGGCTTAGCTGGTGCAAAAACAATAGACAAATCAGGCAAAGAAGTTTTGATTAAGTGAATCAGGTGTCCTCATTACTCTTGTTGAATATCCTTCTGCCATGGCTACTTAAATTTATTTTTGTTGAATGATCTCTAAGTGTCTTGTTTTGTTCTGATGAGAGTTAGGGTTACATAAAATGATGAGGTCAGGGTTAGGGGTGCTCAAGACCCCCAAAATACCAACATGCCAGGCCCTGTTGAATGAATTCAACTCAAGTCTTTTCTCAGCTAAAGAAAAGCAAAGTTTATTAAAATTTTGGGTAGGCCTTATTGGGTAGACTCTTAAGGGGCCTCAGTATCTGTGATGCTTGCATAGGGCAAGCTGGCCAGAATCATCCGACACAGAGTAAGTCTGTGCTAGGCCATTCTCTGGCCTTCTCCATTTCATGGAGGTAAGATGGGGTCTGATATACAGAAAGGTTGTGGGAGGAATCTAGAGGTGGTCTAGAGGAAGAGTTTGGGGAGGGTCTTCAGGACCGAGACAATGAGGTCAGACTCCAGTAATGAGTGATTAAGGGTGGGAAATTGCTGGAGGCTACCTGGAGATTACAGACAATGCTGGGCTAGGCCAGTTCAAGGGTGTAACAGATTTGGGTATATTTTGGGAGGATCAAGGGTGGGAAATTGCTGGAGAAAAAAGGGCTAAGGATTTGGGGAGAGCCACACTGAAAGGCTTATTGCCTCAGGCAAATGCCTCAGTGGGAAGATTCAAGAAGAGCTCAAGGGGATTCCCAGACCTGTACCTCATCAGTTCTAATAATGAAAATGGACTAACAGTTCATTGTTGCAGTTGTTCCTGAGTCAGGCACAACTTTAATACCACAATTCTCTAAAACTATGCCTTTTTATCATTTCTTGGAGAATAATAATATTCTATCATGTTCATATACCATCATTTGTTCAAACATTGCCCATATGATGGCCACCCTCTTAAACTCCAGCTCTTTGACATCACAAAAAGAATTACTATCAATATATTTGTACATATAAGTCTCTTTCTTCTTCCTTTGATCTCTTTGGGGCATAAGTCCTTACTTGAATGACTGAGTAAAAGATTTCACAATTTAGTAATCTGGATGGCATGGATCCAAACTTCTTTCCAGAATGACTGTACCAATTCATAACTCCAATTCATTGGTTAATGAATTGACAAATAACACAAGAATATGCTCTTATTCCTACAACTCTTACAATATTGTCATTTTTCTTTTCTGTCAGCTTTGTCAATTTACTGGGTATGAGATTGCTTTCAATAGCATTTCTCTAATTATTACTGACTTGAAACTTTTTTCATATGACTATTGATAATTCTGGATTTTTCCCTTAAGAAATATCTTTTTATGTCTTTTGACCATTTATCAATTAAGAAAGGACTTTTTCTCACAAATTTGAATGAGTTGAAAGAATTGTTATTTAATGCAATCCCACTGATCCCTGTTTTACAAATGGGGAAGCTCACAACTTTGAGGTACAAAATTCAGAGTCATAACAATATAATGCAATATTGTGTGCAGTATATATGTTAGATATACAAGAAGATATAAAGTTTAAATAAGACATAATACCTGCCTTCTAGGAGTTCACAATTTAACCAGGAACGAGGATTTAACAAAAATAACTGTAATATACCACTTTACCTGATAAATAACACTATAGAGTTAATAATGGAAGGTTTTCAGGATGTAGAATTTCAACTGAGCTTTAAAATAAGAGTTGTAATTCAACTGGTGAAGTGTTTAGAGGACATCCCAGTCATAGGGCACAGCATAAGCAAAGATAAGTAGACAAAAAGATCATGGACTACATTCAGGCAACCCAGAGTAGACCAGTTTGATTGGAGGATAGAGAAAATGGAGGAGAATAATATGAGAAAAAAACAAAAAGTTGAAGTGATATTGGATTGTGGGTGCCCTCGAATTCCAGCCAGGAGAGGTTGAACTTTACTTAATAGACAATAGGGAACTACTGAATTTTAATTTTTTAGAGAATAATGAATTGACTGGTTCCACATTCAAGGAAAAGAATGGATCAGAGTGGGGTGAGATTGGAGTTAGGAAGTTTCATTAGGAAGTTATTCCCAGAGTCAAGTGAGTTATAATGAGGGACTGTTGTAGGGTGGCCATAGTGGGAGAGGGAAAGATATAACAGATATTCCAGAAGTGGAATTCACAGGAGTTGGTAACTGATTGGAAATGAGAGGAGACATGTTAAAGATAATCCCAGTGATTCCCCCATAGGAGACCAGGTTAATAGTGGCATCATGGCCAGAGACAGTGAAACTGGATAGAAGAGCAGGTTTAAAGTGAATAATAATGACCCAGGTTTTGTACTATCAGTTCAAGGTACCAGTAGGTACAGAAGGGGAGATGTCCTATAACCAGTTGGAGATTCTAGATCTTAGAAGAGAGAACAGTATTGGAGCTAGAGATCCTGGGCCATCTCCTGCTTAGAGAAAGTAGTGAAGTTGTGGGAGTGATTTAGACTGTCAGTGGACAGAGAGAGAGAGAAGATTCTGCTATGTTCGCTGGACTTAGTAAGGCATGACAACGGACTCATGCATAGTAGAAAGTTTTCCAACAAATGTCTGTGAGCAAAAAGTGTTTTCCATTGACCTCTGTTAATTAAAAAAATTCAGTTAACCCATTCCAGTTTTAGTGCAGATTTACTGTGTCATATCTAAGTAAAAAAGGTAACCACCTGTGTGCCACCTGAATTGTCATTATATGCCACTCTAGAATCTTGATACTTTCATGAGATTTTATTGCTGCTTGGCATCTACCTTTTCTTCCTCAGGGCTACAGTACATACTTAAGGTTTTCAGATTCCCAGGCACAAAAACAATTGCATTTTGCACTTCCCTAGTTCACTCCAGTCATACACACAAACACAAACAAGATAAAAAAAAAATAATCCCCTCTGTCTATGGGTTCATTTTAAAAAGAAGTAAAAAGAACAAAAGCCAACACAAAAGTACAGACTTGAATGATACAGAATTGCAAAGGTACTTGAATCCAATGAAAAAAGAAGAAAGGTACCTATCTTCAAGCAGCAAAGATTTCCCAGGTGGTGTTTAACTTACATAAAGAACTCAGGTGAGGTACCACTCTGAGCTTTCCTTTGTGAGCTGGATTCTTGAGGAAACAAGCTTGGTATTTCAGATGCTGCCTTGGAACATCAATAAACTGGGTAGGGATTTGTGAATTCCAGAGCTCAGTATGATATTCTTCAAGGATGGAATTAATTCAACAAATTCTTACCAAGTACCTACTATGTGCATGACACTCTGCAAGGCACTAGAAGAATCTTTGATTAATAATATAGTCCATGTGCTCTAGAATCTTGTGAAGGATCTTGAATGCTATGCATTTGAAATGAATACAGAGAATAATATGGAAGCCAGATAAATTCAGAACTAATACAATGTATTAGAAGAGCCCTTATCTGGAAGTCAGAAAAAAGACTAAGGTTCAGGACCTAGTTCTGATCCTATTTGTACAACCTCTCTAAGTTTTGTTTTCTCATCAGTAAAGTTACAAAATTATAGAGTAGAAAGTGTGCCCTATTTAGTTAGAATCTGAGTTCTGACCTTGGTTCAGCCATGTATTACATCATGACTGCAGGCAAGTCAGTTATCCTTCCAGGTCCTCAGTTTCCTCATCTGTAAAATTATGCCCCTGAGATTCCTTTCAGCTCTAAATCGATGATGCTGTGAAGAAGAAATAATAATATGTTCTCTACCTACCTCTCCTGATTTTGGTGAATACCTATGCTTTAATTAGTATGACTCCTAAGAAATGAGTCTGAAGGATTTGCTAGAGGCTCTTAGATAGTAATTGACTTATCCGACATACTAAGTGTCAGAGGCAGGATGTGAACCCAGATCATACTGACTCCAAACCCAACATATTATCCATTACATAATCTTTATAAAACCCTGCCTTTTGTGAGGATAGTGCTTTCCAAACTTTAAAGTGCCAAAGGAAAAAGAGCTATGATTATTTCAAGGCAGACTATAGCCAGTTCTATAAGAACAAACAGGATTCCTACAGAAGCCAAAGAAGCAATACACAGAGTACCCGTTCTGGGTTTCCAATGTTTATCCACTCCACAAGTGGCCTGAATTTCATGTTTGCTGACTGTGCAAAGGGAGTTTTGCAAGATAACTGGATCCTGTGACTTTTTTCCATATTATACTTGCCACCTGCAGCTTCTTGGAGAAGGTCTGATTAAGGATGAGAGCCAATGGAAAATTCCCAAGATAGGCTTCTCGGGAGTCCACTAGTGAGCTCACCATATGGCAACAGGATTGAAGTATAGAAAGTGAACATGAACTCTACAGTATGAATAGATTGCATTATTTAATGCGTATAGGTAAGAACACTGCAAGAAATGGTGATGAGCTCCTTGATTCAATTCTTTCTTTTCACTCTCAAAATCCTCTTGGATTTGCCTACACATCTACTACCTACTTAATCTACTAAATCTTTAGTTTGCATGCCATGAATATGATTCTTTGAATACAAAGGGTAAGATAACAAAATGGATATACTAGATAATAGGTAAACAATAGGTTTATAGAGGATCTGTGTGGTGGGGTGGGAAGGAACAGGTGAATATAACTTCCATCTAAAGGAAATTTCAATAGAAAAATGCAGCTTTTTAATTTTTAAACTAGTATGAAAAGAGTTGCTAGAAATGTTTATGTCCTTCATAAATGTCTTGGATCATTGTATTGTTCAGAGCACCTAAGTCTTTCATAGTTGATCATCATTACAATATTGTTGTTTTGGTATACAATGTTTTCTCCCAGTTCTTCTTACTTTAATTTCCCATCAATTCATATTAACTCTTCCCAGGTTTTTCTGGAACCATCCTGCTTATCATTTCTTAAAGAATAATAGTATACTATCATAAGCATATACCACAATTTATTTAGCTATTTCCCAATTAATGAGCATCTCTCTAGTTTTCTGTGTCAGCATAAAAAAGAACTGGTATATTTAAATATATAAGTCTTTTTTCTTTTTCTTTGACCTCTTTGAATTACAGACCTAATAATGGTACTGCTGGCTTAAAAGGTAGGCACAGTTTTGTAGTACTTTGGGGCTAGCTCCAAAGTATTTTCCAGCATAATTGGACTAGTTCACAACTCCACCAAGAGTGTATTACTTAGTGTAAATATTTTCCAAGACATCTCTCGAATTTGTCATTTCTGACAGGTATAAGGTGATACCTCAGAGTTGTTTTAATTTGTATTTTTCTAATCAATAGTGATTGAGAGCATGTTTATATGACTACAGACAGCTTTGATTTCTTCTGAAAGCTACCTTTTCATGTCCTTTGACCATTTATTAATTGGAGAATGACTTTTATTTTTACAAATTTGACTGAATTCCATATATATTTGAGAAATGAGGTCTTTATCAGAAAAGCTTATTGCAAAAAAAAATAAAACATTGATATTACTTCAAAGTTTATTGTATTACTTAGCAAAATATATAGTTTCTCTGATTATTTCTTTTAATTAGGTTCATTTTTGCTTTTGTTTTGTCTGAGATCATGATTGCTACTCCTGCCTTTTTCAGTTCAGCTGAAGCGTATTAGATTCTCGTAGTAGTACTCCTTTTTTTAACTCCACGTGCATGTATTTCTGTTTCAAGTGTGTCTCTTGTAAACAATATAATGTTGAATTCTGTCTTCTAATGCATTCTGCTAGCCACTTCCATTTTATGGGTAAGTTTATCCCATTTACATTCATAGTTAAAATTACTGTGTGCTTCCTTTTATTCTAGTTTCTTATGATTGTCCTTTTATTCCTTTTACCTTCTCTCTCCTCAAAAGTTTATTCTGTTTCTAACCACTGCCTCATTTACTAGAGTTGCCAAATAGAGTGCCCAGGTCCTATAGTCAGTGCCAATAAAGGGCTCTGTAATCTCTTTCTGACCAGTTGTCTGACCTGCTTATTATGTTTGGCTCAATGGTTCCTGAAGCTGCTGCTGCCGCCACTGTCATAGCAGCCTCTAAGACCCATCGCCAATTTTACCACTGCCTGTGATGTAGATCAGTCCCCACTCCAATGTCAGAGATCTCTTCTGCTCACTTCCTTAATTATCTTAGGCTAGAAAAATGGTTCACTTTGACTTCTTGCTTTTTTTGATGCTATAGAATTCTATCTGAAGCATTGATTTTTTTTTTAAGTTTGCTGGGAGGGATGTTGGGAAAGTTTAGCTATATTGTTGCTTCTATTACACCATCTTTGCTTCCCCTTTAGTAAATATCATATTAGAACCAAAGAAGGATTTTTCTATATGACTTTGGAGGATGCACTATTGTTCCATGAGCAGAAAGACTGAAGGAATGGCTTCACTGTATAATATACATACATATGTGGAGGGACAAAATCTGAGATTTAGTTGGCATTAGAAACTCATGTAGGAAGAAAATCCCTCTACTAATACATATAGGTACCTTCTCTATAATTTATAGTCTTGGAAAGCTGCTCAGAAAGATAGTATATATAAAAGGTGGAATTTGAATGCTGGTCTTTCTGGTTTTAAGGCCAGCTTTTTTCTCCCCTATACCATACTGCTTCTCCCTTTTTCTGCCCTTTTGTTCCTTCTCCTTTTTATTCTCTCTCTCTCTCTCTCTCTCTCTCTCTCTCTCTCTCTCTCTCTCTCTCTCTCTCTGTCTCTGTCTCTCTCCTCCCCATAGGAGTGTATTTGTGTGTATGTATAAATAATATGTATACATGCATATATGTGAAACTACATGAGATAATAATTGTAAAGAGTGGAACATAATGACCACTATATAAATGTTAATTATTATCATTACATGCATATTTATGTGTATATGAACACAATTGTGTGTTCACATTCACCTATTCCTGTCATACTTTGAAAATTGGCTAAGATGATAAAAGATGGAAATAGTCGATGTTGGAGGGAGTGTGTAGAGATAGGTACACTAATACATTGTTGATGGGGGTGTGAATAAATACAATTATTTTGAAAATAATTTGGAATTATACAAATGAGTTGAAACTTTTGATGCAGAAAATTATACTCTAATAAGACCATTGATAAGAAATACATATATATATATACATATGCATAAAACTAAATATTTATAGCAGCATTTTTGTGATAGCAAAGGCTTGGAAATAAAGTTTGTGGTAGATGAATGAAATGGAATGTTACTATGGCATAAGAAATTATATATGTTGTAAATACAGAGAAGTAAAGAAAGATCTACATGAACTGATGCAGAGTGAAGTGAGAAAAGCCAAAAACAACATGAACAATTATTAGTACAATGTAAGCAGCAGATAGGGTGCTGGCCTTGGAGTCAGGAGGACCTGAGTTCAAATGTGGCCCCCAATACTTACTAGCTGTATGACCATGGACAACTCACTTTACCTTGTTTTCCTCGTTTTTCATCTGTGAAATTATCTGGAGAAGGAAATGACAAACCACTTGGGTATCTTAGCCAAGGAACCCCCAAATGGAGTCAGAAAGAGCCAGACATGACTAAAAAGGTTTTCAACAACAACAATAATAAACAAAAAGAACAAGTCCACACAGAAAAAAGGGGGGAAAATATCACAAAATTACAAATGAGAATGATTCCAAAAAAGAGATCTAAGAAGATACCCCTACCCCACCTATTTGCAGAGTTGGGAGGTCCACAAGTATATAGTGAATGTCTTTTCAGATCTTTTCAATGTATTGGGTTTTTTCTTTTCTTTTCTTTTTTTTTAATTTAAGATATTATTCATTATATGGACTTCTCTCTTGAAAGGAGAGAGGGAAGGATACTGGGAGAAATTATAGTGATGTAAAAAATAAAAGACGTAACTAAAAACTTATTTTTAAAGAGAAAATATGAATATGTGTATATTGTGTGTGCATGCATATATACATATAAAAACAAAAGTATATAAAAAGGCTATCCTATCTTTTATGCCACTCCTTATGCTCATATCCTCTAAGAAATAATGCTGAAGCATGCCTTTCCAAAGACACCATAGAGTATACACACACATACAAACACACACACTCACTCACTCACACACTCCTCTACATCCACAGGATCACTGTCCTACTTAGGGTCTTCATCTCATCTTGCCTTTTGAATTGGTCTCCCTGCCACAAGTCTCTCCCCCCTGCAATTGATTCTCCACACAGGTACCAAAATGATTTTTCTAAAATTCAGATCTGACTACATCCTCCTCCTACTCAATAAACTTCATGGCTTCTTAAAGCCTCTAGGATCAAAAATATGCATGTTGTTTCCCCAGTAAACCTGGCTTCACAACCTTATCACACTTTACTACCCATTCATGTTTCAGTCAAACTGACCTTTTTGCTATTCCTCACACTCAACAATAGGTTTCCTGTCTTCATGCCTTTGCTCTGGCTGTTTCCCATGTCAGGAATGCATTCTTTCTTCATAACTCTCCATCAGAATCCCTGGTTTACTTCAAGGCTCAACTCAAGAGCCATGATCTGCATGAGGGCTTTCCTAATTCCCTTTTTCCTAGACACTGGTGCCTTTCTTCTCAAGATTACCTTGTATTTTTCTGTGTGTGTTTTTGCATAACTACACACATACATATAAGTATATGCATTCATATAGCTGTATATAAATGTGTGTATACACACATCTTTTTTCTACACTTTATACATTTATGTAACTATATATGACATATCAGTATATATAATTATATTTATTATAAATATATATATATACAGTCTCTGTATATGTGTGTATGTATACATGTACGTAAGTATGCATGTTGTTTCCCTAGTAAACTTCTTAAAGGAAGGGACTGTTTTTGTTTTGTCTTTACACACACACACACACACACACACACACACACACACACACTCACGAGTCCCTAGCAAAATGCCCGGCATACAGTAGGTGCTATTAATAAATGTATAGTGCTTGTATGAATGTACTGATCAATAAGTATCTATTACTACTACTACTACTAATATTAGGTAGCATTTATATAGTGTTCTAAGGTTTACAAAAATGCTTTATACATATTATCCCATTTAATCCTCACAGTCCTTTGAGACAGGTGTTATTATATATGGCCATTGACTGATTACATGGATGGATGTGTAGGACCATCATTTATGACCTGCCCATGAAAGCCTGGCCACTAAGTCAGTGAAATCAGAGACTTTCTTGGGACAGAGGCAGAAAAGTGACACAGTGGATGCAGTACCAGATCTGGATTCAAGACGACTTGAATTCAAATTTAGCTTCAGACACTTGATAGCTATGTGATCCTGGGCAAGTCACTTAACCTCGTGTCTGCCTCAATTTGCTCAATTGTCAAATGGGGATAACAATATTATGTACTCCTGGGTTTATTCTGGAGATCAAATAATTTGTAAAGTACTCGGTACATAGTAGGCACTTAATAAATGTTTATTTCCTTCCTTTGGTCCTGCTGGTGGCAAACTTTTCCCTAGTATTTCCTCCTAAGCTCTTGTGGTCTTGGATATGACCTGGGGGCAGATTGGTCTGAATGTCGCTGACCTGCATCTTGAAAGCACAGAGCATAATCAGGAGGCTATTGCAAGCAAATAAACTTGAGAAGCAACACAAACAAGTATTAAGACCAAGGAATCCAAACTGCCAGAGGTTGATACAAACCAAGTGGCTGTGATGATTCCTCAAGAGCAATGGAGAATTATGTGAAAGGGTGAACTAAAATATGGGCAGAATCTGCACAACTGACAAAGATGGTGGCTGGGAAAGAAAGATGTCAGCAAAATCTACTCCTGCCTTCTCTGCTCCAGGGAAAAGCAAGTTTCCTTGGGGTTAGTTAATCCCTTTACTATGTCTGTTCCATTGGCCCATCTGGGCTGTTTGAAAAGGGCAGCTGGATATTTGAGAGCAGTAACCTTTCCCTACAATGTTTACTTTATGCCTAAGCTTTGAACATATGATTAAACCATGCTAACCACCAGACCTCCTAAGCTGTATGTTGTAGTCTCAAAAATAGAGAGCAAAAGGATGGTTTAGAGGTTTATCTCATTTCTGGAGAGAGAGACATCTTGCCTAGCTTAGCTAGGCAAAGTGGAGAAACCTGTTTTAGGTTTTTATAAACCTGCCAAAAGAATATAAGAAAAAAAAAATATACCTGCAAATCCTCATTCCTTCATGTCTACCAGCCTGCAGAACTCTAAGCTAGGAGCAAGCAAAGTGAGAAGTTATTTTCCTCTCCCTAAAAAGCAGATCATACTGTGTTTGAGAGGAAAGCCATGCCACCCCACCTCCCATCCCCAGAAGTGGAGTGGGTTGTTAGGGAAGCTCTGCCTACATGAAGAAAGGAGCAGTAGATTCCTGGGGTAGTCAAGGTCTCCAGTTCAGGGGTAATTTACAGTGAAGCCCACCTTGCTTAACAGCTTAACCTAGTGGTTATATTAACAGAATGTAAATACTTTAATAATACGTATTTCATATCCATATGTATATTTTGTTCTAGGCCACTAACCTCAGTCACATAAAAAGCTCCAAGTATTGAAATCCCCTTCCCTGAGGCAGATCAGCAACTTAGAGGTTTTAAGATCTGCCAGATGTCCTCAGAAGTAAAATGATTTACCTATGTTCACATAGCTAATATATGTCAAAGGTAGGTCTTGAGTCCAAGTCTTTTTGATCCCAAGGCAAGCTTTCTGTCTTTTCTATCATGTTTTCTCTCAAGAGGAGATACTTGCTTAATGCAAACCCTCCAGTTCTCTGTTGGTGTATGACAATGTCATCTGTCTTTGGCTATCAACCCTTAAGGCTCCAGGAATAAGGCCACACAAATGACCTTACACAAAGCTTAGCTCAGAAGCAAGGAAGGAAACATGCATTTATTAAGCTCCTGCTGTGTGCCAAGCACTACCCTAATTGTTTTATAAATATCTCATTTGATCCTGGCAATGACCCTTGGAGGCAAGCATTGTTTATTATCCAGATTTTATAATTGAGGAACTGAAGCAGTGTTTAAGTGATTTATCCAAGGTCATATAGGATCACATATATGGATTCTCCTGATCTTTTCTGAATTCTTCTAGCCATTCTCTGCAGGCCACCATTTATATTGTCTCAGTCTCATTGTCACCTAAGCTTTGCTTTCCTAACATAATCATGAGTGGTTAGAAAATAAGGCCCTTTTATTCAGCCATGCATCCCCCATAGCACTTAGCACAAGGACATGTATCCTTCTGGCGCTCAATAAATGTTTTAGATGCCTGGTGAATCATTCTGATGATAACTACCATCAGATTCTAAACCTCTGTTTTCCTTTTAAAATTTCATCTTCTTTTCACTAGGTCCCTCCCCCAAGCTTCTTTAAATTGGTAGAAAATGAAAAATAAACAAACAAACAAAATCACCATTTGGATATTTCCAGGCAGAGGATATTTGTATCATATTTCAGTCTTTAGTGGGCATTCTCCTCTATCAGGAGAATGCATCTCAGAAGATGAAAGACAAAACATAGGGAGTACCACATAAGCACACTTGGCACGGAAAGTGTTACTGGTAATGGATGGTGCTGAGGATCTTATACAAAGGATAAAGATGCTTTGTAAGAATATAGGAGAACATTTCCCCCCTGTAATTATTTTGTCATATATCTTCCAACATGCAAACCTGAAGGCAAATCTCCCTAACTAACCCATTCCAGGACATAGGAGTCAATGACCCAGGTCAAGCCAGACCAAGAGAGCCCATGTCTAGTTAAGTAGGGGAATGCGGAAGATTCTATAAATGTAGGCAGCTATGAATTTTGATTATAGGCTGAGAGTATGTCAAAATATCTCACATTGTAGTTATTAAATCTTGTCTCTCCTACCAAATTCTAAGTCCCCTCAGCATATGGACACTGTCTTAGACAATTTGTATCTCCCTCAGTGCCTAGCACAGTGCCTTGCGCACAGGAAGTCCTCGATAAGTGTTCACTGAATTAATTTTTAGAAAGCAAGCACCATATTTCTAAGCAGGAAACAGGGTTTGGAATAAGGGAGAGAAGAAGAAAAAGAAAGACATCTGGGTACCACAGGGTCCAGGTAGATGTTCTGAATCCTAAATCTGGGAAGATTAGCAAAGAACATGGGGAAAACAGTAATAATAGCAGCACCTTTATTTACTTACCAAAAAACCTTCATTTTATCCACCTGCACAATAATCTGCCAAACATTAAACACAAAAGAATAGTGGGCTAGTGACTGGTCCCAGGATATTTCTGTCAGAACTCTAGCAAATATGAGAGGAGAAAAATAAGAAAAAAATAGGTGATATTATAGGGCTTAAGATTTTTCTGAGTGAAATAATAAATAACACTCAAAGGGCACTGGAGAGGTACATGGTGGATATGACCAGGGCTACAATATACCATGAATAAGGAATGATGAACCAAAGTAAAAGTTATCATCCAAAAATATATGATTGAAAAAGAAGATGAGATGGGCATGTACTGAAACAAATGAATAGCCATCTTTTCTACTAATGTCTCCATAATCCCAAGAGAATGTGAAGAAGGATCCCACCATGTTGGACAGATGTCCTAGATGCATTGAGGAAGCTAAATGGTATGTGGTAGAGTACCAGATTTAGAGTCAAAGAGCTAGTGGGTTCTAATCCTACCTCATGCACTCAGTAGCTGTGTGAGCCTGGGTAAGTCACTTAATGCTCCTGTGCCTCTGTTTCCTTATCAGTAAAATTAGGGGTTTGACTCAAAGAATGACACAAGATGGGCAGTCATGGATAGACTGCAATCCACATCACTGGAGAGAGCATCAGTAACTTGCCTGTGGTCACAAAGCTAATGACTATCAAAAAACAGATTTGAACCCTGATCTTCCTTAATCTAAGTCCAGGGCTCTACACACTACTACATCATAATGGCCCCAGAGGGAGGACCTAGTGACCAGGGTTATAATATTGAATTCTAGAAAATAGGCTCTTTGTTTTCTGCCCTGCCTTATGTTCCATGATAAGTATAAAGGTACAAAAATTTATCCAAGATATTGTCAATTCCTGTTGGTTCTAGCACAATAACATCTCCAGTATCAATCTCTTCCTTTTCCTGCTTCATTCCATTCACCAACCAATCAAGAAGCATTTACTGAGCACCTAATTTCTTCCAAGTACTATAGACTAATTGATACAAAGACAAAATAAAAAATAAAATGAGGTTTTCCACATGTTTACAAACAAAATAATAAGAAATATGTACGAATAAGGAGAACTAATAATTCAGAAAATCCATCTTCTTGAAGGAGTTAGCACTAGAGGTAAGCTTTCATAGTTGCTAAGCATCTCTAATAGGTAGAAATGAGGAAGGAAGAATTTTTAGTAATTGGCAAAAATCTGTACAAAGGTGGGAAATGGAATGTATCATAAATAAGTTGGCCAGTTTACCTTCAACATAGATTGAGTGAAGATGAATAAGATATAATCAGCCTGTAGGGGTAGGTTGAAATATGAATGGCTTTAAATTCCAAATAGAGGAGTTTTTATTTTAACTTAAAGGCTTCTTGAGTGGAGGAATGAAATGGTCAAAACTCCACTTTGGATGTACCAATTTGAAAACTGTGTAAAGGATGAATTAGAGAGGACAGAAACAAGATTCAGGGAGACCAATTTGCAGGCTACTGCAATAATCCAGGAGGTTAAGAAAGGGGGGCAGGCACAAAGAAAAATAGTACTGGATTGGTTGTCAGAGGACTTAGGTTCAAATACCAGCTCTGATACTTACTACTTCTCTGACATCAGGCAAATAACTTCATCTCTTTTTGCCTTATTTTCTTATCTGTAAAATGCAGAGGTTGGACTAGATGGTCTCTAAGGTCTCTTCCAGCTCTAAATCAAAGATTCTATTTTAAGGGAGGTGTGGCCCTTAACAGTTCACTTGTGTAGGGTCATAAGTCTGTTTTACAGAAAAGCTGTTGTTGAGTTAACTCTCTCTTAACAGTTCACTAATCTGGGGCATGGGTCTTTCAAATTTCTAAGTTTCTGAAGTTGTCTGGCACAGAATTTTAAGATAGCAATGGTTCATTTTGAATGTGACAAGCTATAGACTACTGGAACAAATGTAGAAAATAGTCAACCTCAATAATTTTTACTTAAAGAAATGAGGAATTTGAGAAATTTTAGGTTAAATAAAGAAATGTGGACATTAGAACTGTTCTATGATATCAAAAAAAAATGTTATTTACCTAATCATAGACAAAGATATGAATTTAGTTACTAACTATAAACTAATATAGTTTTTCTTTTTCATGGAGAAGACCCTGATTCTGAACTCAGAAATATGAGAGGTCAAAAGACCAATTTCAGAACTCTTTTAAAGAAAAATCGCCACTTTCTCTTGATCCTGTCAGTGATAGTTATTAAAAGTATTAAATTCACATGACTAATATGAAACTATATTGAATATGATTATACATGTATAGTCTATATCAGATTGCATGTAATTGCATATAATCTTGAGGAAGAGGAAGGGAAGGAAAAATTTGGAACTCAAAATCTTGTAAAATTGAATGTTGAAAACTATCTTTGCATGTAATTGAAAAAAATAAAATACTATTAAGTGGAGAGAAAGTAATAAGTTCAGGCAAAGCCAAGATGGTGGAGTAAGGGTAAGGAACTTGTCTTAGGTCTCCCCAAATACTTTTAATTAATAACTCTAAAAAAATTCTAGAGTGGAAGAACCCACCAAAAAATGGAATGAAACAATTTTCCAGCCCAAAACAACTTAGAAGGTCGGCAGGAAACATCTGCTGCACCAGGGTGAGAGAGTAGCATAGTCCAGCACAAGCTGAGCTAACACAGCCCTGGCCCTAGCAAACCAGGGGTAGACTTTCAGAGCCACTGAGTAAGCAGCAGTGGTGGCAGCATTAGCTGCTATTTCTGGAACTCTCATTCCACAGACAGTAAAGGGGTAGAACAACTGATCAGAAAGAGATTAAAGAGGTTTCTTTGCTAGAACTGAGTCAGGACTCTGTTCCCTTGCCAAACCTGTATCTTGGTCATAGTCCTCGGTGGCAGTTCCAGGGCAAGGAGTCTTAGTACACCAGACATTGCAGCCACAGAAGAGCAGGGACCCTCACCACAGTTCCAGGGCAGAAAAGAGTGCTTATAGTTACTCACAGATCAGACCACAAGCCAGGAGTGTAGCAAACACTTGCCCTTAGATCATACCATTTAGGAAGAACTGAAAACTTGCAGGTCCCTAGAAGTATCTTTGAAAACAACTGCACAAAAACCCTGATGCTTAGGACAGTGTGCCCTCCAACCTGGAAGCAGAGTCCTACTTTAACAAAGAGTTAAAAGTCAAGTAATAGGCAAGGGAAATAAGCAAATGACAGGGAAAAAAATTCTTACCGTAGAAAGTTATTATGGTGACATGAAAGATCAAAACACACACACTCACAAGACAACAAAGTCAAAGTTCCTACATCCAAAGCCTCCAAGAAAAATATGAATTGGTCTCAAGCCATGGAAGAGCTCAAAAAGAATTTTGACAATGAAGTAATAGAGGTAGAGGAAAAATTGGGAAGAGAAATGAGTATGATTCAAGAAAATAATGAAAAAAGAGTCACCAGCTTGATAAAGGAGACACAAAAAGTAGTGAAGAAAATAACACCTTAAAAAAAATAGACTAGGCTAACTGGTAAAAAGAGGTACAAAAAACCAAGAAGGAGAAGAACACCTTAAAAAGAAAAACTGGCCAAATGGAAAAAGAGGCACAAAAATTCACTGAAGGAAAAAAAAAAATACTTTTTAGAAGTAGAATTTGCCAAATGGAAAACAAAGTACAAAAGCTTGCTGAAGAAAATAATTCCTTAAAAATGAGAATTGAGCAAATGCAAGTTAATGACTTTATAAGAAATCATGAAATAATAAAACAAAACCAAAAGAGTGAGAAAATATGTAAAAAACAAAAACAAAAACAAAACTTCATTGGAAAAACAACTGACCTGGAAAATAGATGCAGGACAGATAATTTAAAAATTATTGGATGACCTGAAAGCCACAAATAAAAAAAGAGCTTAATGATACTTCTAGATCTATATTCCAAAGAGATCATAAAAATGGGGAAAAGGAGTCATATGTACAAGAATACTTATACTAGCTCTTTTTTGTGGTGGCCAAGAATTGGAAATTGAGGGAATGTCCATCAGTTGGGGAATGGCTGAACAAGCTGTGGAATATGAATGCAATGGCTTACTATTATTCCATAAGAAATGGTGAGCATGTGGACTTCAGAAAAACCTGGAAAGACTTACATGAACTGATGCTGAGTGAAGTAAGCAGAACCAGGAGAACATTGCACACAGTAACAGCAACATTAGCGATGACTAACTTTGATAGAATTAACTCCTCTCAGCAATACAAAGACCTAAGACAATTCCAAAAGACTCATGATGGAATCCATATCCAGAGAAAGAACTATGGAATCTGAATACAGATTAAAGCATAGTATTTTCTTTTTTTATTTGTTTGTTTCTTCTTTCTAGTGGTTTTTCCCTTTGGTTCTTTACAGCATGACTAATGTAGAAATATGTTTAATATGACTGTACATGTATGGCCTATATCAGATAGCATGCCATCTGGTGGAAAGGGGAGTGGAGAGAGGGGAGAAAATTTAGAACTCAAAATCTTATAGAAGTGAATGTGGAAAACTAAAAACAAACAAATAAAATTAAATTTACCAAAAACAAATAAATAAATAAAATCTTTATCCAGAAAAAAAAAAGGTGCCTTTCACTTTCAAGAAATTATCAAGGAAAACGGCCCTGATATTCTAGAACCAGAGGGTAAAATAGAAATTGAAAGAATCCACTGATCCTTTCTTACTTCCAAGAGCCAAACTCTACAACTCTACTACTCTACTACTACAACTCTACTACTCATCTCCAAAAAAAGCCCCAAAACAAATCCTGGAAAAGTAGAACTAGCAAAAAGAGGAGTTGAAATAATCTTTTAGCCCAAGAAAGTTGGAGGATCAGCAAGAAATGTCCACCTCATTTGGACAAAAGGGAAACACAGCCCAGGACAGGAAGCATCCTGCCAAGTATCAGCAGCAAGCCCTACCTCATCAAACCAGAGGAAGATCATGAGCCCCAGCGTGGTGGAGCAGGCAAATGCCAACACCAGGAACTTCATGTGCCTTAGTGTAGCCAGGGCAATTTGCAGACTCCTGCTCTGAGAACCACTATATGCATCAGTGTAGCCTCAGCCAGAAAAAAATAAGTAATCACCAGTTAGTACTGCCTCACTACACTTCAGCATAGCCCTGGGGAAACAGGTAGGCAACAGTTCTACAGGTACCTAAGCAAACAGGCAGCTGCCAGCCAGCATCAGGCCTGCCACATTTCACCGTAGACCTAGGGAAGCAGGTAGCTTCCAGAGGCCTGACTGCTACATGCTTCAGTGTGGCCACTGGGAAATGCAGAAACACCACCACTGGGCCTCAGCATATGCCAGACACCACCATTAGGACCCCAGTTCAGCACCAGGTAAGCTGCCAGACCTTTATGATCTCCAACCCCCACTCCACCCCTTCAGTGCCGCACCAAACACAGAAGCCCCCCATGGGCCTCAGGGCAACATCAGTACAGCAGCAGGAATACAGCCAGGGCCTACAGTCACTAATACAGAAAACCAGAAACAGTGCCCCTACAATGCTATGATGAGAGCTGTTTTTTTTTTTTTAAAAAGGAAAAAGAAAAAAAAAAGGATCAAAAGAAAACATCAGAAAAAGAATCTGATCATAGAAATATATGATTACAAGGAAGACCAAGACATAAACTCAGAAGAGGACAACAATATCAAATACTCGTGGGCAAAACCCCAAAGAAAAATGGGAAATGGTGTCAAGCCCAGAAAGATCTCATGGAAGAGCTTGAAAAGGAGCTAAAAATCACATAAGAGAGATAGAAGAAAAATTTGGAAAACAAATGAGAGGGATGCAAGAGAATTATGAAAAAAGAATCAACAGTCTGAAAAACTGCCTAAAAAGTAGAATTGGTGAAATGGAAAAGGAGATACAAAAATCCACTTAAGAAAACAAATCCTTAAAGAGTACAATAGGCCATATGGAAAGTACAAAAGCTAATTGGGGAAAGCAATACTTTGAAAGTTAGAATTAGACAAGTAGAAGCTAAATACTGAGACATCATTAATCAATCAAATAAATTCAATAGAATGAAAAAATGGAAGAAAACATAAAAATACCTCATTGGAAAAACAACTGATCTGGAAAATAGATCCAGGAGAGGCAATATCAGAATTACTGGACTACCTGAAAGTCATAACCAAAAGGACTTGTATAGCATCTTTCAAGAAATTATAAGAAAAACTGCTCTGATGCCCTGGAATAAAAAGGTAAAATAGGCATTATCACTTCATGAAAGAGATCCTGAAATAAAAACCCCATGGGATGTTATAGTCGAATTTCAGAACTGTTAGGACAAGGAAAAAAATTAATTAAAGTGGCCAGAAAGAAACAATTCAAATATCAGGGAGACACAATCAGGATCACACAAGACCTAGCAGCTACAACATTAAAGGACAGGAAGTTATGGAACATGATATTCCTGGCAAAAAATGTTAGGACTACAACCAAGAATCACTTGCCTGGCAAAATTGAACATAACACATCAAGGGGAAAATATGGTCATTCGATGAAATAGAAGGATTTCAAGCCATCCTAAAGAGAAAACCAGAACTAAACCAAAAATTTGACCTCCAATGTCAAGACCCAACAGAAGCATAAACAAGTAAAAAGGAAAAAAGGAAACATAAGGGATTCAACAGAACTAAACTGTTTATATCCCTATCTGGGAAAGCAACACTTGTCACTCTTAAAAACTGTATCACTAACAGTACAGATAGAAGAAATATACATAGATGATACAGGTATAAGGTGAATTTGATGGAATGACATAAAAAAAATTAAAGGATGAAAAAGAGGAATACAAAGGGTGAAGAAGGAAGAGAGGAGAATGGGGCAAATCATTTCACATTAAAAGGTGAAAAAAGCCTTTTACAGTGGAGGGGAAGATGGGAGGGTGGGCAGTGGATTTGCTTGATCCTTACTATCATCAGTAGTGACTCAAAGGGAGAATAATATATACAATCAGTTGAATATAGAAATCTATCTTACCCAACGTGGAAGTAGGAGGGGAGGAGATTAAGTAAAAGGGAGGGATGGAAAACACAGGGAAGGCAGATCAGGGTAAGTTAAAGATAGAAGCAAAATACTGGTGAGGTGGTAAAGGGTGAAAGGAGAAAAAGACAAACAGGAGAAAGAATAAGGAGGGAAATAAACAGATAGTTATCATAACCGTGAATGTGAAAGGGATGAACCCTCCCATTAAACAGAAGTGGATACCAGAGCAGATCAAAAATCAGAATCCTACACTATATTGCTTACAAGAAACACACTTGAAGCAGAGAGACACACACAGAAGAAAGGTAACAGACTGAAGCATGTAATGTTAATGGGATTTAAGATTTTCCCTGCCCATTAATAGGCCTCATGTGGAGCCCATTAAGTTTGCTTAGGGATAAGTACAAAAGATTCACAGAGGAAAATACTATTCATATCCAGATAAAAAAGTGATGGACTCAGAATACAGATTGAAGCATTTTTTTTGCTTACATTACTCTTTTTTATGGTTTTATTTCCTTTTGATTTGTTTCTGTTTACACAACTGTGACAAATATAGAACTATGTATTTACATTATAGCACATGTATAAAAACCATGTCAAATTGCCTACCATTTTTAGAAGAGGGGAGGAGGGAGAAAAATTTGGAATTCAAAATCTTGTAAAAATGAATGCTAAAAATTATCTGGATATGTAATTGGGGAAAAATAAAATAGTATTTAAATATGAAAAAAAAGAATCCACCAATCACTTCCTGAAAGAGATCCCAAAATGAAAATTCCCAGGAATATTATAGCCAAATTCCAGAGCTCCAATGTAAAGGGGAAAATATTGCGAGCCGTCAGAAAGAAACAATTCAAATATCATAGAGCCACAGTGAAGATAACACAAGTTTTAGCAGTTTCTATAACATTAGAGGGTTTGGAATATAAAATAGGGCAAAGAAGCTAGGATTACAACCAAGAATCATCTCACCAGCAAAACAGCATAATCCTTTAAAGGAAAAAAAAATGGATATTCAATGAAATAGATAACTTTCAAGCATTCTTGATTAAAAGATCAGCACTGAATAGAAAAGTGTAACTTTCAAATGCAAGACTCAAGAGAAGCAAAGAAAAGGTAAATGGGAAAGGGAAATCGTAAGGGCCTCAACAAGTTTAAACTGTTAACATTCCTACATGGGAAGATGATACTTGTAACTTATAAGAGCTTTCTCATTATTAGAGAAGTTAGAAGGAATATATGTAAACAGAGGGCACAGGTGTGAGTGTACACACACACACACACACACACACACACAAAATGATCCTTTGAGGTAATCAAGACATAGTGAGGGTGATGGTGGTATGAGTAGAGAGAAAGAGATGTATATTAGAAAAATTAAGAAGATGAAATCAAAAAGATTTGGATATAAGGAACGAGTGGAGAAAAAAGCATTAGGAATGACTCCTAAGGTGTACTTAACAGATATACAGAATCTAGGAAGATGGGTGGATTTAGGGGGAGATTATGACTTTCATTTTGGATATGTTGAATTTGAAATGCCATGTGATGTCAAAGTGGAGATACCAAATTGAAATTTGAGCAATTAGAGATGCAAAATTGAAGCTCAAGATTGAGATGAGGGCTAGATATGTAGATTTTGGAGTCATATATGTAGAGAAGAAATTTGAATCCATGGGAGCTAATGAGATTACCAAGAAAAAGTATAGAGAGGAGAAGAAAAAACCCAGAGCAAAATCTATGGATATATCCATAAATAGAAGGCAGGAAATAGATGAGGAATCTACATAAGACACTGAGAAAGATTAGTCTAAGAGAGATGAAGAGAAACATGACAGAGAGGTCATAGAGAAGAGAGTATCCTGAAGGAAGGGTTGATTAATTGTATCAAATGCTGCAGAAAAGCCAAGGAGGATAAAAACTGGGAAAAAGTCATTTGCATTTAGAAATAAAGGTACTATTCTGCTGACCTTGCAGAAACCAGTTTTCATCATATGATAGGAATGGAAGCCAGATTTCAAGAAATTGAGGAGTGGGAAGTGAGAATGTAAAGACTAGTAGGGTAGACAGTTGTGTTTTGTTTTGTTTTGTTTCTGGGAGTTTGAATGTAAAATGCAGGAGAGATTTAGGATAATAACTTGAGGAGATGGACCAACTGGACAGTAGGAAAGAAGCCAATAGATATGAAGAGGTTGAAAATTAAATGTAATGAAAATCTAAGTTTACATTCCTGAGTATAAGGAAAGGGTTTGGGGTAAGTAGAAAGCCTAACATGTATTTTGATGAATTTTTTTCTTCTTTTAATTTCATAAAAACATTTTTTATTGTAATGGATAGCTCTCTGTGGGGAGGGAGAGAGGAAGAAGGAAGAAATACAAGGGGAATGTAAGTGATACAAAAATCAATAAAAAAAAATAAAAAGAAGAAAATTAAGGACAGAGATGGAATGATTAAGGAGACATTCTTCTGGAAGAGATATGAAGGGATAGGTTCAAGGACATAAGTAAAAATATTGGAAATGGCTAAAGGAAGGGTCATCTCTTCCTCTAAGGTTAGTACAAGGAATGACCCCCTCACCAGAATAGGGATAATACTGAGGTAATTTGAAATGTGGAATTTAGAAGGAGAGTTCTTGACCTGTGCTTTAAGTATTAGACAAGACCCTCTTCTTAGAGAGGGAGAGAAGGTGGAGGTATAAGTGGCTTGAAATGAGAAGATTTGGTACAGCTGCTGTGGAGAATGCAATAGAGAGCAGATCAAGAAAGAATAAAATCCCAGATATAGAATCGATGGACAAGTTGCAAATAGAGAACAAAAAATTTCAGTGGATCCAGTCAGCACACTTTTGTAACTTCTAGAAGAGATGTACACAGCATGTGAGCAGCAGTAGCCAAAAAAAAAAAAAAAGATGGGGAGAATCATGCAGGGTTGAGGTCTGGAAAATAACAAGTAGGGATAGATCTAGTGGCCAAGGATTTAAGAGTCAAAGTTGAATTATTTAACTGTAAGGGTGAGATTTTGAAGGGATTAATGAGGGTCCAAACCACAGGTGAGGGGTTGGGAAAGGCAGAGGGAGTAGAAGTTGTGGTGAAGGTAAAGAATAGATTTAGAAGGGATGGGGTCTTACAAGGAGAGCATAAGTGTAAAGAAGTTGTGGTCAGATACAAGCAATTATATTCTGTGCCATAGAGGTATAAATAATACTTGTATGTGGTGATCATATAAAAGGTTTGACTCATTCTGTTCATTGAGGAAAGATATAGATCATAAGAGTTGAGGAGGCTGGTGAAATAGGAAGCAAGGAATTTGAAGGAATATCAACATGAAACTTGAAGTCCCTAAATATAAAAGAGTATAAGGGCATGCATGGTCTGTAATGTAGAGGAAGATTGTGACCAGGTAGTAAACTCCTTGAGAAATGAGAGACCAGACCCAAGATCCAGTTTTAAAAGACCCTAGGATATATATAGATTGGGTGATATATCTGAAGGGAGTGAATCTCAAAGAAAGAACATTCACTGAATGAAGGTGGCAGCCAAGAGGGCCTGGGAATAGGCCTGAGAAGTAGGAAAGGTAGTTCCTATCTCTCCTGACTTGGTGTTCTGGGTTGGATAGAGAGATTAAGTGGATGCAGGGGAAAAGGTACATTAATTACTGGAGAGAACATAACTAGCATAGCACTGTCTATATTCTGGGTAAAGTCAGGTTTCTATGACTGGAAGAAGATAGAAAAAGGGTCAGAGGAAGAGGTCTAATTTGAAGAAATATTTGTTAAAAGGAAAAATAATAGAATGAAGGGCTCCACAGGGACAGGTGGAACTGAACAAGGAACCACAACAGACAGGGATATCAGGCATGGGAATGGGGACAAAGGAAGAGTTTTGAAGTAGAAAGTCTCCATTCAGACTCCCAAGAACTTTGACCACAACCTTAACACAGTAGAGTGCCATTTTAGTTCCCATAAGTGATGGCGATATTGATTTTATTATTATTTTTTTAATAAGCAATATGTGTGCTGGAGGTGGGAAGCAATAATGCATGTGACCACAAGTCAATCAGAGAGATATCTGTGTTGGTGTCCTGGTAGAATGGTTGAATAGGATGAAGATGAAAGTGTTTTCATAAATGCTATCTATCTGGACTATTGCAAAAGGCAGGTAGTCAATAAACATTTATTAAGTGCCTACTACATACCAGTCTCCTTACAAGTCTTCCCACCTTTTCTCTTTTCCCCTCTCCAATCCATTCTCCATGCCATCATTAGATTAATTTTCCTTAGTCTGCTCACATTACTCCACTGCTTAAAAATGCTTTTGGTTCAAAAAAAAAAAAAAATGCTTTTGGTTCCTTGTTATCTACTGAGGAATGTTCATACTAGTCCATGGGTCCACCATGGTTCTCCACCATCTTTCCTGCCTTACTCTATATTACTACTTCATTTCTTCTATACTCCCATCAAATGTGAGTCTCTGTACTCTTAATGCACCTGCTACTTTCTTATCTCCCAACCTTTGCCCACTTCATTTCTTTCCCCCTTTTTTTCCCCAATAAATTCCTACCCATTCTTTAAAGCTCATATTAAATTCTACCTAGTCTCTGTGAAGATTTCTTTGAATGACCCTGTTGACAACCACCTTCCCCCTTAGACCTCACCTAGTACTTTGTTTTCTGTACCTGTCCAATAATATTAGCATGTTATGGTATGAATTATTCAATATCTGTGCTTGCTTCTAATTCTCCCACTGAACTGCAAGTTCTGTGTTTCTTCACAATTTTTCTTCAGATGCACACAGTAGGTACTTAATAATTATTTCTAGAACACTGAAAGAGCTTGCAGGGGTGTGTGCGTGTGAGAGAGACAGACAGAGAAAAAGAGAGAGAGAGAGAGAGAGAGAGAGAGAGAGAGAGAGAGAGAGGGAGAGAGAGAGAGAGAGTGTGTGTGTGTGTGTGTGTGTGTGTGTGTGTGTGTGTGTGTTTCCAGCCAGAGAAAAACAGAGCCCCTCAAATGCCAATAGATTTTGATTAGAGCTGGGAGAGAGGTCTAGGACTTGGGGTTGGGCATGTTCTTACAATATTGTGCTAAATAGATTGCATTTATTCCCTTTGTCCAGATTTGAAATTCCCTTGATTTCATTTCCTGTTTTGTTACCCTTAATTCTCATGGAAAATACTAGTCTCATGTTTAAGACTTTGCTGATTCTCCTGATTGCAGACAGCCTCTTCACATGTGGGGTATTTCAAAGATTGATACCAAAGAAGGTCATAATAAGTCTTTCCTAAGTTACATGATTAATGCACTTTGAGGTTTAAGAAAAAGTCTGTAATTGGGAGGGTTTAAGTGTATGTCGAGAAAATTCATTGCTGTCAGAGACGATTCACCATCGCACTGATGGAGCAAGCAGTAGCCCTTCTGAGAGGAAGAAATTGCAATAAATCTAAACAGGAAAATATCAGAGTTTTGCTACCACACTGCATAAAAAATCTCCTCCCAGAGCTCAAGGTATTTTTCAAAACTATGTTACAGGCCTACCTGTGAGCAAAACCAGACTCTTCAGAGAATGAGTAATAGAGAGAACATTTCATTGTACCCTTTATTAAGTCCCCCAAATTTGACTTTTCTTGGAACCTCTAACATCTAGCTAAGAACTGTCTTAGAGCTATTGAACACAGAGTTTATATTTGATTTTAATCTAGGGTGGGAAATGTCTGCTAGTGCTGTGTGTGTGAAATATTTTTTTTTTATTGTCAATCTAGACAGAATCATTCCCTTCAGGAGAAGGAGGGAGGAGGCATCTGAAAAATTACTAATTTGTTAAATTACTAAAAACTACTAATCAAAGAGTAAAGCAACATGGTGCAATAGAAATGTCCAGTTTTGTGGCTAGTTGATCTGGCCTTGAATTCCCACTCTGCTACTTTCTGTGTGACCTTAGGTTAGTTCCTACATCTCTTAGGGCTCCCATTTTCTTATCTTTAAAATGTTGAAATGGATGAGTTCTGAAGTCCCTTCCAACTTTAAATTTATGATGTGAACACCTGGAAAGTTACATTCTGATTATAGGCTGAATTCATAAACTATCTGTCATGTGAGCTGTGAGAGCATCCCACCCACCAGAAACAGGAACTTGACAAGAGGCACACACTTTGAAATATAGTTGATTACTCATAGAAGTCTGACAAAAAAAAAAGCCTTTATGAACTTAGAGGATAGTAGATTTTGTTTAGGAGTTGAGAAGTTTATAGGGCAGGGAAACTTTATTCTTTGTTGTGGCCTTTTGATAGTCTCTGCAATAGAAAGTGGACCTTCCCATTGTCCAGTTGTTAAGCAGAATAAAGATAACTTATGAAGTCTCTGTGACTGTGGTTGCCCCCAAGATAAAATGGTTGATTTGGAGTCATCAGTAGTATATCTTGGAGGACATGTTTAATTGGTGGGGAGATTCCCCTACAGTGAATCAATTCATGAAACCTATTCTTGGAAAATCAAATTCTATTGAGAATTATTCTTTCATTCCCTTTCTTCTTCCATATTTCATTCAAAGAGATCCTGAGAGTAAAGCTGATGGCAAGCTATATATGTTGGGGAAGAAAAAAAGGAGTGATGAAAGGGTTATCCTCTTCCCACCAGGATCTCTTGAGGGTGGATTTTGAAAGATATAGAGCAGACTTAGGTATGTTCACCTATGTGGCTGGCCAATGGGAATTTCTAGATTTGTGCTTTCTAGAGAAGTTCTTGAGGGTTTCCTCTTTGGAACTCTGTATTTGAGTCCTGAAAGACGGAGTTTTAATTATGGGAATTTTCTAGGCAATATAATCCTAGAATCTCAATTTATAATCATAGAAAGGAGATTTCTTGGTCAGTTCTAAATTCAAGAAGGGTGTCACGAGGAGTCCTAAATTCAAGAGTCAGTATGCATATATTAAGTACTTACTATGTTCCATACACTGTGCTGAATGTGACCTTCTAACTGAAGAAAGGATTTCCTCAGAAGTATGATTTTTGGAGAAAAGATAACCACTCAAGTGCCTCATCCCTTCAGTGGGAGGAGCAACTAAGGACCAAGATCACAACATGAGGAAGCAAAAATCCTGAATTTTGTCTTTTTCATATTACTCTGAGTTGGACAATGAAGGACTGATAGGAGAGAGTTACCTATATAATAGCTTCGAGTTTGTTTTTGTTCTGGCAGAGTACAAGTCCTAAGAATGTCTTTACATGGGAAAGAGAGGGACCTGCTAGAAATGTCAGGCTATTGCCAGTATAATAATAGTGAGTATTTCTATTCCACAGAGTGATACAAAATGCAAGGTGGAATTGTAAATTTAGTGGGAGGTGGGGAAGGTTGCATTCATGCCCATGAAAACAGACACTCACCAGAATATGGGTCGGAGGTAGTCTCAAGTTCAGTTGCCTTCTGAAAAAAGTTCAATTGAACAACAATGGTGAGTCTGAAAGATTTTAGGACATTATAGAAAAGTATGACTCATGAGAAAGGAAGAGAATTGTGTGACTTGATTAGGGGCTATTGTAAGAACTTTTATCTGTTTTATATATTTGTTTATAGGCTTTCCCAAGTCTTTTACATTTTTATAGAGCAAAGTAAGAGCTTTTTATATCCAAAATGCATGTGTTAACTTAAGTGTGTCTACAAGATTTGGGGACCCTTTTGCTAGCATTTTTTCAAAAATGAGACATGAACTATAGAGATTTCTTAAAGTAAATTCTGGGAGGGGACATAAACTAAAGATGTACTTTTCTTTTAGAGTAGCTTCCAATACTGAAATTAGTCCAAGTGAGTCCAAAACGTTGGTCACTCTGGGACACAGGTCATGGAAATAAGACAAGATGTTTTGTCTACAAAACCAAGAAGCACGGTGACTTTCTAAAAGTGTATGCAACACCATGCATTCATGGCTTCATGCCTCTCCAGCGAAAGGAGAGAGGTGCAATCGCTTCAACTCTTCTTGAGAGTAAAGATCAGTCTTTGCAATTGCATCTCTTTTAGTTTGGAGTATGCTTTTCACATATGTTACTTAATCATGGTGTGGCTTTTTTTCCTGGCACTGCTTATTTCCGTCAGCATCAGTTCATATTAGTCTTTTCCAAGGTTCTCTGAGTTCCACATAGTGATTGTTTCTCACAACATAATAACAGTTAATTATATTCACATATCCTGATTTGTCCATTGCCTATTTTGTATCTAGAGTTTTTGCTGCTAAAAAAAAAAACATGTTAGGGGCGGCTAGGTGGTGCAATGAATAGAGCACTGGCCCTGGAGTCAGGAGGACCTGAGTTCAAATTTGGCCTCAGACACTTAACACTTACTAGCCATGTGACCTTGAGCAAGTCACTTAACCCCAATTGTTCCTCCAAAAAGCAAAAAAAAAACAAAACATGTTATTACAATTTTTATAATATGTAACTTTCCTTTTGATCTCTTTGAGGTAATATATAGGGCATTTTCTGAATTTAGAATAGGAAGACATGGATAAACAATCTACCTTAAGTACTTAGTAGTCGTGTGACAGGCAAGCCACTTAACCTTTCTTTATGTACCTTAGCTTCCTGATCTATGAAATTAAGGAATTGGATTAAAGGATCTCCAAGATGCCGCCCGCTTCTAAGTCTATGATCTTATTCTGCATGGAAGGGTATAAAAAGTGTTGTGATATTTCTTGCATAATTTCTGAAATGTTTAGATAACTCACAACTCCACCAGTCTTCCTCACCCCCATGGAATATGCTCAGAGTCACCATTCAAGATTCCAAGTGACCACATGAAAGCTCTGTGGGGATTGTTTTCAACCATGCATGACTCATTGCTGAGATACACTGTTGAAGGAATATCCTTATTGTATATGAAGCTAGAAGAGTTGATCACTCAGTTGGTATGCAAAAGAAAATTTCCTGCCCTTTCACCACTCTCTTGGCTTTAACTATCCTCTGCAAAACTACCCTATATCCTTAGCTATAACTCTACTATGCAGAGGAATTGAAGTACTGGCAGTACTCATCTCTCCCTTTCCCCATGCTATACCTCTCACCTCATAGAGATTCAGCTATAGTGACTCTGTCATAGACCCCTGATTACCTTGTTCACTTTATGTCCCCTTCCTTATATCAGTTATTGAACAGATTTCTTGAGGTGTGTGTATCCAAGCGTAGGGACAAACTCATGAGTCTGCAAAGTCTGGAGGTTCATGGTCCAACAAGTAAACTAGCTAGTTCTGCAGGAGCAGGCAGAAAGGACATCCACAATCAAAAGGTTTGGCTCAGGCCTGGTCATTCCACTAGCAGATTTGTACTAAGAATGGCTTTGACAGTATAGTGCTGAGGTGAAATGTAAAAAGCCCAATTAGTGATTCTGCCAATTGCTTGGTTCTAATGAGGCTTGAATATTTGCCTTCTTGCAGATTGTGATGCTAGTTACAAAATAAATTACTGAATCTTATTCTGGTAATTTGTACTTGTGAGTCTTTTTAGTTTGTTTGTTTTGCCTTCCTTTTTTATGTAAGAATAAATTACCTATTCCATACCTGATTCATTTTGTACAAGGTACATGATTTTTTTATTTCTCTCTTTTTATGAAGGCCCCAGATAAAATGAAAGTAAAAATTGTCCCTCAAGAATCAAGTAGGGGATTTAACAAGCTAAATGAGTGTGAAAATGGAGGCTAACCCTTCTAATTAGAAGCAAATTCATCCAAGACTGAACCCAATCCAAATCACATGCCTGGGTATAGAACAGGGAGTGGGTACAGTACCTAAAACTCTGTGGTCCCAGTAGAGATCCCTCAAGCTTAGGAGTGTATTGATAAGCCTGTCTTCCTGATAACATTCAGGCATTGATGATTTCCATCTTTTATTGTATTTGTCAGTTTTCTGAGTGTGAGGAATTTGTGTTCCTTTATAATTAGTGATTTAGATAAATCTTTAATATGATCGATCAGCATCTGCAATTCTTCCTTTGAAAACTATTTATATTCATTTGATCACTATCTATTGGGGAATGGCCCTTGGTCATATATGTGTATTAATTTGTTATGTATCTTGGATCTCAGACTTTTATCAGAGGTATTCAATGCAAATATTTTCCCCCAATTTGCCTTTTTATTAAAATTGTATTGACATGTAAAAGCTTTTGATACTTATACACCAATAAGTAGTTTTATATTTTCTCAATTATTATCTTTCTACTTTGTTTGGTTTAGAATTCCTCACCAAATCTTATTTTGAGGTGGCTTTCTTGTTAGCTTCTGATTGATACAGTTGGCTGTCAGGTATAGTTAGACGAGCAAAGAAAATCTAGCTTGTGCTCTTTTGTAGTTGACCTTCACCCTCAGAGGAGGCAGCAAATGCAGAGCATTGTAGCTAGAGAAGAAATAGTAGTAGTTACTTCACTCAACCTGGAGGTGGTGACCTGGAGTTCAAGTGAGAGGGTAAAAATAATAATGCAGAGGTCCATTATATTAGTCTGATGGAGAGCTATGAGATATAGGGACACTGAACCAGAGGATCTTCAAAGGAGAATGCATGGCTGAACACCATGACCAAGACTGACCTCAAAGAAAAGACATTTGAATGTGTTCTCTTCCTTCTCTGAGGAGTGGAACATTTAATACATTATCCAGGATAATACATGCTTTGCTAAAATGCTTTCCTATTATTAATTTATTCTTTATTTATTTATTCTTTATTATTATTTATTCTGTTAGAAAGATTCATTCTTCAAGTGTAGGAAATGGGAAGTGATGAAATGTACATGGGAAACAACAGTAATGTAAAAACAAAAGATATGGATTTATCTTTTAAAGTCTTATTTAATATTTTTCCCAGTTACATGTAAAAATAATTTTATTATTCTTTTTTAAAATTTTGAATTCCAAATTCTCTCTCTCCCTCCCACCTCATTGAGAAAGCAAGCAATCTGACATAGGTTTTACAAGTGTAATCATGCAAACATATTTCCATATAAGTCATTCCATGGAAGAAAACACAAGCCAAAAAAAGAAGAAAAAGAAAGGATGTGAAGAAAAAGTATCTTTGATGCGCATTCAGGCTCTACCAGTTCTTTCTCTGGAGATGGACAGCACCTTTGATCATAAGTCCTACAGAACTGTCTTAGATCATTATATTTCTGAGAAGAGCAGTTATTCATGGTAGATCATCATATACCATTGCTGTTACCATGCACAATGTTCTCCTGATTATGATAATTTCACCCTGCACCAGATCATGTAAGTTGTTCCATATTTTTCTGAGTCATCTCTTCTTAAAGCATAATAGTATTCCATCACAATCAGATACAGTAACTTGTTCAGCCATTTCCCAATTGATGCATATCCTCTCAATTTCCAATTTTTTGCCACCACTAAAAGAGAGGCTATAAATATTTTTGTACACATGGATCCTTTTTTTTTTTTTTAATTTCTTGGGGGTATATACCCAATAGTGGTATTGCTTGGTCAAAGGGTATGTATGGTTTTATATTCCTTTGGGCATAGTTCCAAATTGCTCTCCAGAATGATTGAATCAATATACAACTTTACTAATAGTACATACCTGTTTTAACTTCACCACATCCCCTATAACATTTGTAATTTTCCTTTTCTGTCATATTAACCAGTCTGGTAGGTATGAAGTAGTAGCTGAGAGTTGTTTTACTTTGCATTTCTATCATCAATAGTGATTTAGAGCATTTTCTCATATGACTATAGATAACTCTGATTACTTTGTCTGAAAACTGCTTGTTGATATCCTTTAACTATTTATCAATTGAGGAATGGCTCTTATTTCTATAAATTTGACTCATGTCTTTGAGAAATGAAGTCTTTATCAGAAAAACTCACTGGAAGCAATTTTTTTTCACAGTAATGATTATCAACTATGTATTTCCCTCCATCCTATTTTCTCCATTTATCCTACTCTCCAAAAATCCCAATATAAGCAATGCAACAAAGTCCCATCCCTGGTGTCAGCAAATGGACCTCTGCAAATCTCCTTACCTGTTGTCTGATCCCCTGACTCTCTGTGGACTGGGGGGGTCTGAAAACCATCATTGCTGCCACTGATTCAGTATTCTAAAGACTTGTTCCTGGTTTTTAAGGGGGCCCAGTCTACATTGGCCGAAGTCTGTGCTAGACTGTGCTCCTCTTACCCTGCTGCAAAAGACCCTTTCTGTTGACCTTCTAAGTTGTTTTGGACTGAAAAATTGTTTGATTCCATCTTTTTATGGGTTCTGTCACCCTAGAATTTATTTAGAGTGATTATCTAAAGGTATTTTGAAAAAAAAAATGCTCTATGATAAAGTCCAGGTTACTTGGCCATAGTTAAGAATCTGGTGATCCACCAAAGTCTAACTCATTATTACACGAAAGTAATCCAGCAAGAATTCTAGTAGAGTTCTAGCCAGCAGAGAAATATTTCAAATACATTCCCAGAATCTGCTATTTCAAAACCAATCGAGGGTAATAAGGAGGATCATATCTCTAGGAAGCTGGTAACTAGAAGCTGAATTATTTGACCATGATGTCCCATGAAACAGAAATAAATGAAAAACATCTCTTGGTCTTACTCACTTCCCCTGCCACAGTAACAGTTATGTAAAATGGGGCAAGAGATTATAAGAAATATCTAGTCATTAAACTGTCTACGAAACTTAATTAAAGCATTAATGTTCTTAATATGATAACTGTACAGTGAATAATGAAGTGATATATTGGTGGAAGAACTGAATTAACATCTACATAAGTATTCTTATTATAAGTGAAACAAGAAATAACTGAATGGAAGAAGATCACATAAGTTCTCTTCCAAGAGGCAAACCAAAAAAATAGCATTTCCAAATTACAGGCTTCAGTCAGTTAACCAGAATTTATTAAGTGCCTACTATGTTCCAGACACCGTGCTAAGTTCTGGGGATACAAAAAAATGACAGAAAAAACCAAACAGTCCCTGCCCTCAAGGAACTCAGTCTTATTGGGAGGGCATCCTACAAAAGAAAGAAGATGCATTCATAATTAACTGGGGTCTCAGAAGAAAGACACTAAGATAATGGAGACTGAGAAAGGCTTCTTATAAAAGGTGGAACTTTAGCTGTGAAGTGAAGGAAACTAGGAGACAGAGATGATAAGGGAGAATGTTTCAGACAAGGGGAACAAGCAGTCAAAACAGAGTAGAAAGATGAAATTTCCTATTCAAGGAACTGCAAGGACAGTGACACTGGTTTTAGGGGGTACATGATGAGTGGTGAATTTTCAACTAAAGTCTCACCTTCTGCAAGAAGCTTTTCCCAGTTCCCTTAATCATAGTCCTTTCCCTATGAGACTGCCCCAAATTTGTTCTGAACACATGTTTTTTCTACATAGTCATTTGCATGATGTCTCTTCCCTATAAGACTGCGAGTTCCTTGAAGGCAAGTACTATTTTTTGTCTTTCTTCATATCTCCAGAGCCTTACCATTGAGACTGGCACCCATCTCGTAATATAAGAAGACAAAAAAGGTTGGTAAGCACCAGGTTATGAAAGACTATAAGAAGTTTATATTTAATCCTGGAAGACATAAGGATATTTCTAAGATTAAAAAAAAAAGACAACAACACAGCAATCCTGGGGGACAGTGAATGCAAATATTACTTTGACTAATCTGTGATCTTCTTGAAGTATTTATTCCCTTGAAAGGTAAAGATAATTACCTACCCATTCTCTATCAACCTGTTCTGCAAATCCTCTATATGATGATATGATTTCTACCACCAGGGGATGGAAGTGGGAGAGGGGTGTCTATATACATATATACATATATATATATATGTATATTATATATATATGTATATTATATATATATATGTATGTATAAAATCTTTATGGATGAACTGAGGCTAAGAGACTGGAAGTGAGTTGCCCTAAATCACATGGCTAATGAAAGGCAAAATTTGGAAGCTGACAACAAGTAACTAATCAATCAATCAATATTTATTTATTAAAGACTTACTATATGACAGTGCTTTGATATTACAAAGATAAAAATGAAACTGTCCCTAACTTCAAAGCACTTATATTCTGATGGGGCAAACAAGTACGCATATAAGTAAATACAAAATATATAAATAATAATATACAAATAAATACACAAAAAGCAAATTCAGTGTCCCTTCAGACATATCTGACAGAATTTTCAATCAAGGGTAACCATGGAGATTTCCAGGAAATATGAAAGATGTAAATCTTGTGAAATCATCTGAAATCCACAAGAGGAATCATGG
>CM053585.1:288346052-288361472 GCA_028646515.1 Pseudochirops corinnae
TTCCCAATTTTTCCTCCACTTCTCTTATTTGGTTTTCAAAATCCTTCTTAAGCTTCTCTATGGCCTGTAACTAGTTTACATTTCTCTTGGAAGCTTTTGGTGTGGGAGTTCTGACTGTGTTGTCTTCCTCCCATTCCCAGAATTGATCTTTTTTTGTCCCCAGAAAAGGAATCTAAAGTTGGATTGATGTTCTTGCTTTGCTTCCTTTGCCTGCTCATGTTGCCAGTCAATTACTTGACTTTTGGGCTTAGTAGAATTCTGCTTCCAGAGGGGAGACCTTTGTCCCAAATCGCTGGGGTTTTCACACCTGCCAGAGCTATTAGAGGGCTGTCATCTCTGCAACCCCCACCAGCTTTGGCTCACTGGTCATGCACCTCAGGACTACCACCCAAGATCACAATCCTGATCCAGGAAGGTCAAGGGAAGAGCACTTAGCCTCTGAATGATTGTTTGGCTCCCCTGCAATCTGCAGGTGGGGAGCTCTGAAGCAGCCATGTGGAGGCAGCTGCAGGGCCACCCACTGAACTTCTTGCCCTGGGGACAGTCAGCCATACCTGTTCCTTTCCCCAAGAATACATATAGAGAACTCACTATACTATGTAATTCTATCCTTAAAGTTATTCATAGCAGCAGTCCTCAGGAGAACTGTTTGTGATTGGCTTTATACAGTGAGACCAATCTCTAGAGATTAGATTTGGAAACAGGTTCCAGAAGGGCTAAGGAAAAAAAAAAAAGAAGAAATCAAAACCAAGCAGCTTAATCAAGCTGAATCTATCCAAGATTATGAGGCTAGGAACCTAGATGAATATTCAACTCAGAAATGGAGCTCTTTGATTCTAGGGAGAAGAAATATAAGAAAGAATTCAGTCCATATTCAGTCTATATGTCCAACATGGACATTCAATCCATAGCAGGGAGCTATAAAAGATCAAGACCTCATTCTATCCCCTGGTTCCCCAATAAATATAGAGAAGCTTAGGTTTGGCCCTTAAGTTTTAGTATATTTTAACCCTTCTGTATATTTCCTAATGGATAATAGGAAGAAAAACCCTTATAAAAACTGAATAAATCTTGTGGGCCTGAGAGACATCAGGGAAGGGGAGACCCTGGAACTTTAAATTCCCTTCCAAACAAAGACAAGTTAGGAAATCCCAGGAGTAGAGAAGGGCTGTGGGCAATTAAGACCTATCAGGCCACCAAGCCCAGAGAATAAAAGGTAGGAAAAAACAAGCAGGCAAACATGCTAAATAATGATGACTCACATTTCTATAGTCCTTGAAGATTTTATAAAACACTTTTCTCACAGCAACCCTCAAATGAGATATTAATAGCCTTTAGCACAATTAAAGCCTTTAGCACAATGCCTGGCACTTAGTAGACAGGTAATAAACATATTCTCTTTTCTGCCCTGCTCACCCTTCCCAATCCTGTGAGGAAGGCAATGCAAGCACTATTATTCTATGATTTCCTTGGTGCAGAAATTCTATCCAATATGGTCTAATCCAACAAAACTTTAATAAATGCCTCCTATGTGCAAGACCGTCAGTCAACTAGAATTTTTTAAGTCCCTACTATGTGTTAGGCACCCTGCTAAGTACTGAGGTTACAAAGAGAAGCAAAAGACAATCTCTGTTCTCAAAGAGATCACCATCTAATGGGGGAGAAAAGTAAATAACTATGTATAAACCATCTACATATAGAGTAAATTGAATAGTCAACAGAAGGAAAGCCATAGAATAAAGAAGGATAAGGAAAATCTTCCTGTAGAATGTAGGGTACTATGCTAGGTCCTGGGGATATATTAAAAAATAATTGTAATAAGTTCTTCATATACTCTACTGAGAGAGGGGAAGGGAATTTAGCATGTAAATTCCAATGCAGATCATAACCCTTTTACACTTGATGTTCTTAGAAAGATACATAAAGCTCAGAGAGATAAAGTGGCTTATGAGATGCCACAGCTCATGTCAGAAGTCAGATTTGACCCCAGGTCTTTCTCACTCCAAGTCCAACACTCTATCCATTAAGTGTGACTGCATCACTTACTGTCATCCCCATAACAACAGAAATTTCTATAGCCCTTAAAGAATTCTGTAGTATAAGCTAAACATTTGATTTATTTGTATAGTGCCTTATAATTACCAATCACTTTAGATACAGTATCTCATTTGACCCTAAGAACTATCTTTTGAGGTAAATAACATTGGTGTTATGTTCATTTAACATATGAAATCTCAGGGACTGAGGTGCATATAAGTTAAATGACCTTCCCAGAGTCACACAGCTAGTTAATATCAAAGCTAAGACTCACATTTAAGTCTTCTGATTAGAAGAGACCCCTCTGAATCAACCCTTTGCATTTAGCTGCTTCTCCCTAAAGTATCACTTGCAAATTTCCACGAAAAGCCATCTCAGACCCTAGCCAGGGGATCCTCGAAAGCCAAAGTCAGAACTATCACCCAGAGGAGCTCCAGTTCCCTTTAAATTCCCCAAAGCGTATCCCTAAAGTTCCTGTTAATGGCCTGTCCTATCTTCTGCTTATGACTTGACATCAAACCTCTCATCCTAGCTGAACTGAACCCACAATCCTCTCTGACCCTTAGATCCATTGTCTGTTTCCTGAATGGGAAAAGTGAAACTTCTCAGCCCATAAGTTTTGTGGGAGCAAGCCAGAGTTTCAGTTTCATCATCCCATCCCCTTTACTGCTGCCATATCAGCATTAGGCTTCTCCAGGAGTCTTTTGATCTCCACCTTTGTTGGCCACACCCTTATCAGCATTAGGCCCTTTAGGAGTTTTCTACCTCCAACCTTGTTGATGACCTTTCCCCCTTCCCCTCCCTCAATTTAGCGTTTGCCAAATAAGGGCATGAACAGTGGTTCCCTGCACATCTCCCAGCCAATGGGGGATAGTGGCAGATTTCCTTGTTATTTGCCATTGGGGAAGAGTCTCAAATGGAGACTTGAGCCCACCTCCCAGACAATAGGGGATAGTGGAAGGCTTCTTTGTTCCTTATCTTTGGGAGAGATTTTCACACTCAGATTGTAAGCCTGCCTCCCAGCCAATGGGAGAAGGGACAGCAGGGGGGGAGGGGGCTTGACTGCACTAGGGTATAAATTCTTGTTCCATCTTCTGTAACAGGCCTCCTCTCCCTGATCTGCCATGGAGAGGAACATCTTCTTCCCCCAGGAGAAGAGAATAAAAACTTCCTGTTCCTTCCTCAAGATACCTCTGACTTTTAATTTTCCTGGGTAGGGGATTTTTGGGGCCCCCACACCCCACACATTCCCATTGAGAGAAGGTCTCTCCTGTGGTGAAAACGCTCCATGCAGACCTTTACCTTGGACCTCAAGATCAACTCAGGATTACTGGGCTTTTCCATCCATCCTTCAGCTGAAGTATGTTATCTTCCCTAATTAGAGGGCTAAACTCCTGGATAGTAGAGATTGTCTTGCTGTTCTATTTATATTCCCAGAATTTAGCACAGTGCTAGGCATGTGGTGAATGCTTAATAAATGTTTCTTTTTTTTTTCTTTCAATGAATGTAGTTGATGCTGGAGGAAGTACATTTTAAACTAGGGTGAGGTACCTAGATTTTGGTTGTTGGTAAGAAGCAAGGCAGAAATTACCAAGTCCACCAGACTTACCAGACCCTTTCTAGTTTAGCTCCTGAGTTGATTTGTGTTATAAGGGTTATCATTCAAGCCAAAAAAAAAAAAAATCTCCTCACCCTAGGAGTTTAAAAAGACAAGACGTCAAGGCCTAAAGAATTCTCTAACTTTGTTTTTCTCCTCCTATTCTTTAGGGATCTCTCAGTCTAAACTCTTTTCTGACTCAGGCTTTTAATTATTACTGTACCTCTACTTTGCTAGCTGAGCATAGTTCAAATCCTCTTAGGGACTCCACTTAGCAAAGCTGCAAAGGAGCTAGGTGGATTTGGGGAGGGGGAGGAAGAGATTCTCTTTAACCCCCGAGATGTCCCCTGGTTGCCATGCAAATCAACTGAAAAGCAAGACTAAAAAGAACCAGGTGGGGTGGATGAAGCTAGTGACCTTCTCTGCTGTTTCCACCAGCAGCCAAAATCAGTATATACTCCCTATCAGGGGTATAATTAGTTTATTTTATCAATTGCCTTAAAGTTTGTCTTTTCCAGGAAGTCTAATCCTATTAACTGAGCCAATGCTCTCTGGGGAAAGGAAAATTCTTCTTTTGGGCTTTCAGGTGGCTTAAGGAGGTAAAACTCAGGACAAAGAGAATTGAAAGGAGTTTGTAATAAATATGTCAAAGTACCTGTTGAAGGGCTGATCAGTAGAGATCAGCAAAGGCTTTCAAGGTGGAGACAGCTTTTATTGCTAACTTTCCTAACTAAATAAAGAAAGACAATTCAGATAGGTGCCTATCAGCAAAAGAGGTTGGGCCCTTGCATCTGAATTCCTCCCCTAGGTAGTAAAGTATGTGACATACTTGCAGGTAGGGGTTGTTAAATACCAAGGCTTTTTCTGGTACCACTCTGCTCCCTTATATAGGGAGTTCCAACATGCATGTGCCTTTCTCTTGCAATAAATCCAGTTGCAATGCATGTCTAATGGACTTGTGATCAAGGTATAAACATCATAGGTAGGTGTGCTAGGTAGGGGTACATGACAAAGAGTGGATAATGGAAAAAGTGCAGACTTTGTGTCACCTAATCCTACAGAGACTCCCCCAAGGCTGATTTACAAGCAGGGCTGGGAACAATGGGTCACCAAGTCAAAATAAATTTCAATAGCACTCCCACCCACCCACCCATTTACAAATTTCCCTTTATTTTCCATTGAATTTTGTTCCAAACTATTAGAGCTGATAGAGACCCTAGATATAATCTATAATCTATATATAATCTATAATCTATAACCTGTGGCCTTGAGGCCTCATGTGGCCCTCTAGGACCCTAAGTGCAGCCCTGTGCCAGAATCTAAACTTCACAAAACAAATCCCCTTAATAAAAGGATTTCTTCTGTAAAACTTGGACTAGTTGAAAGGTCACACCCAAGGACCTAGAAGGCCACAGGTTCCCCATCCCAAATCTAATCTAACCTTTTCATTTCACATATAAGATCTGATGTGGAGAAGTGATTTAGGGAGATCCCATAGCTCCCTTGAACTTTCAATCTTCCCACTTGATGGGGCATTTGCATGAGGCCATAAGCTTTTCACTGTGGCTCTGTCCAGACCTCTTTTACTAGCCTAGCCCTCCATTGTCCATCTACTTCCCACCCTTGAGCCTATCAAAACATCAATCTACCCTTGAACTGGCCTAGCCCACCATTGTCTGTTGGCTCCAGGTAGCCTCCAGCAACTTCCCACCCTTCATCACTCATTTACCTCATTAACTCCTCCTGAAGACCCTCCCCAAACTCCTCTTCTAGACCACCCCTAAATTCCTCCCACATCCTTCTGTATATAAGATCCCATCTTGCCTCCATGAGTGTGAGAGCATCATCTATTTCTAGCACAGACTTGCTTTGTGTCCAATACAGGTGAACTTTTAATAAACTTTGCTTTTCTTTGGCTGACAGAAGACTTGAGTTGAATTCATTCAGCAGGACCCAGTGTGTTGGTATTTTGGGGTCTCAAGCAACCCTAACCCTAACCACATCAAGAAGACCTGTGTTTGAATCCTGGCTCTGACACCTGTGTGACCTTGAACAAGTCACTTGGCCCTCAATTTCTCTTCTATAAAACAAGGATTAGTACCAAATAATCTCTAAACTTCTTTTTTGGTTGGAATGTGTCTGAACTTAACATATCCAGGAAGATGAAAAGCCTTTATGGCACAAAGAGCATGTTCCTAGCTTAAGCATAGCCTACAAAGTGCTTTGCATTACTTAACACATTGACTCTAATGTCATTGGGTCACCCCAGGAAGCCATCATGATAGCAAATGTAAGGTTACAACCTGACAGCCCTTTCTTGGAGAGATGTGCTCACTGGACAACTGTGTACTCAGCAAAAAACAAACAACTACCTGGAAGTGAGTGTGGCAATGCAGATCTTTGTCTCTGCAAGGACGTACTTGCCTAAAGGAAAATAATTAAGGAGTTATTGCAATAAAATGCAATTTACTCCCAAAAAACAATAATTTCCCCCTATGTTGAAAGGGTCTCACCTTTGCAAAGATTAAAGGTAATTACAGCAATATATCTGACACAAAGGAGAGGAGAAAAAGAAGAGAAAGAGGACAAACATTTCTTTTTAGAGTTGCCATTGAATGAATGATCTGATATGTTACAAGGACATCATTCCAAATATTACATGACTCTAAAGCAGCAACATCCTTTCCATATTTAATATGTGTCTTTGAAGGAAATTAAATTTTAGGGAATTAAATTTTAAGGTCACCCAGTCAACATGCCAACCCTTTTTACATTTATTTTCATCTTATCTCTCAGTTTTGTCACCAGTTACTTCCCTTCTGTCCATTTCCATAAATAAATTGTGTTGACTCCTTAACTTATTGCCACTCTCCTGCTTCAATTACATCCCCTGAAAACAGATTCCTCCCCCATCTCTATAATGGAGTCCCATTATTCCCTTTAGGAATGTCCCTGACTTCCTCATTTTCTCATCACATACCCTGTGCTTAGAACTGGCCCAGCAATCTCCCTTTTCTAACTTCATAAAAACTTCCAGTACTCAGAATGGTAAAACTGGATGGGGCAATAGAGATCCTTTAGCTCCACCCACTTATTACACAGATGGATAAGTGACTTGCTCAAGTTAACATATATGCAATGACAGAGAAGAACTGAAAAGAAAAAACAAAGAAAAAAACCCTTCAGTTTCCTGTTACCAGGTCCCAGTTAAGTCTCTCCTTGCCAGTAAATTACAAGGTTGAATGAAAATTCAAATTTAAGCAAGAGGCAATATTGAGTACTTTAGCAGAAATAGCCATCGGAGGATTGAGGCCTCTCTTTTCATGATTACTTCTCCATTCCCAAAGTTGTTAAAAATAAATTTTTGAGAAACATGTCACTGTCTCACATGCTAGATATGTAGACCATTAGCACTAGAAAGCTCTTTGGCTATCATCTGATATGGAGGTTACAATGAAGCTGAGCTGAGGTAACTCTGGCTATGGGAGAAGGGAAGGAAATGAGATGAACATAGAAGGATGGAGGGATAGTGAATTAATTTCCTAGAACCCATGATGGCAGCAGAGAAAGAAGGATACATCAAAGAAGACAAGCAACTGAGCCAGGGAGAGCCAGCCCATTAATAGTCTTTAAAGAGAGGGATTACTTCAATCTCTTCCATGTCTTCTCTCTTCTTATCTGTTGAACGCATGGGGACTATATGAATGTCTCTTGGATTTCCTGTGATGTAAAGGAATAAGCTCCCCTCCCCTCCTCCTTCCCTTGCAGTTAAGGTGGATGTTTGCACAGAGCAACAGTAACTGGATGAGCATGAAATAGGATCTTAAGGCCTTGGCTGTCTCTCTTGCTTTGTATGTATTTTCCCTCTCTCCATAGGTGACTGAACAGTAATCCTGAGATAAGCATTTCCAGCTTTGGAGACATATTAAGAATTCCTGGGGTCCTCAGTCAGAGCTGATTGGCAACAGGAACAGTTTCTGCAACTACACCCTTCTTGGGGAAGATGGTCACTAAGAGAAGGATGAATCCTAGCCTGGATAGCTAGAAGACATAGACAACAAGGAGGGTGCTACTCATTAAATACAGAGGCAAGATAAAGATGTAATGATTGTTCAATCGTTCCAAAAATGTTTCATGTTTTCGTATTTCCAGCATCAACTTCCTGGGAGTGTAATACAAGTTACAGGTTACTATTTCATGTTTTATGTCTTTGTCAGTTTATGCTTATGAATCTTACGTGTTTTGAGCTTTACTTTCATGTGGAAGAAATTAAAATACTCCCTGTACCTATTTCATCTACCTTGTTACATTAAGTACTTTTCTATTCTCTTTTGTAGAGACCCCAGATATAAGCTAAACCTAAGTAATGAGTGATTTTCCCTGGAGCCTGGGGCACTTATGAGGCGGGACAAAGTTCCAGACATAATGAAAAAGAACCTGGCTCCTCTTTTTAGATGAGACCAGTCTATGTATACCAGAGAACTTGATCCCCTTAGTGGAAGATGGTGAGTGATCCTGTAGGATTAGTGAACTATTCTCTAAACTGTTGCTCATGTACTCCTCCCATTGCATTTCCTTTTACTAATCAACCAAAGGATAGGTTTTTAAAAGTGACTATACTTAATGCAGTTCTACTGTAATAAAAAGAACAAAATAACCTCCCAAAACTCCTTACTTTGAGTCCACTTCCACATAAATACACATATAATCCAATTATGCTGAATGCACAGGAAACACTCATGGAGCATAGACACTTAGGGAGTCCATTTGGTCAAGACAAGAGGAGCAACTCATATGTCTGAACAACTGGTGATTTCTCTCCATGATGTCATTGTGCTGATTTTGGCTTGACCTGCTCCCTGCTAGACGTTGCTTTCTACTACTACTCAAATGTGTATCACATCTTCCTAGTTACCTGCTGGGCATCACATTCTGCTCTTCCTACTGGGTATCAAGTCTCCACGGGCCATCTCCAGTCTTCCTGATCTATATCTTGCCCTTGGACTCAGATAGCTCCAAAGGAGAAAATGAGGTTGATGACCTTGCACAGCCTTCCCTCAATTAAATCCAATTCACTTGCAAGTCATGGTATCATCTTCCTGATGTCATGGTCCTCTTCAATAATGAAGGACAAACAACAACCTATGAGTAAGTCTGAGCCGCCCCAGTGGGGACAACTGGCCAATTGCAGTTGGGCAACTCATCTTCCTTCCTTCCTTCCTTCCTTCCTTCCTTCCTTCCTTCCTTCCTTCCTTCCTTCCTTTTTCCTTTCCTTTTCTTCCTTCCTTTCTTTTTCCCTTCCTTTCCCTCTGTTTGCATAGGGTACCATGGCCTTACCCATTATGGGTACTCTGCCCAAAAGAATGTAAATTTCAGTGACTGAAACCTAGCAAGATATCTTGGGGTTTGCTGGCTATATTTCTTTCTTAAGACTATGCCTTAAATCAGTTCACTCTGGTTTTCATTGATTGTCCAACATTAGGTACCAGCACAAGCACCACTTAGTACTGCCATTTATTAGGGATTCCTTTGACATGCAACAGAATTCTCATTCGTATTAAAGAAGTAAAGTTAATTGAAACAAAACACATTGACTTCAGCTGAAAATGTATGTCTCATTCTTCACCTATAGTCCATCATTTTTTCTGCCAATGAGGGAGGTATAATTCACTGTCAATACTCTGTAATCAATATTGTCTATAGAAGTAGTAAGTTTGGAGGTTACTCAATGCTTACCCCACTTGCACCATCATGATCATTATTTAAGTTGTTTTCTTGATTTTGATTATATTACTCTGTAATAGTTCATTTAAGTCTGAGTTCAGTGCCAAGTTGGCAAATATCCAATGGATTATCCCAAGGATTTCTGCTTAACCTTTGGCTTTTTAACTTTTTTTGTCCATGATTTATATAATGACATAGATGATATGCTTTTCATATGTGCAGATGACACAAAACTTGGATGGGCACTAATACAAGGGATGACCAAGTAAAAATCTGAAAAGTTCTTAACAGAGAGTATCTGAAGAGACATAATAAAATAAAATTCAAGGTGCATAAATGTAAAGTCTTTCACTTGATATAAAAAAAATAAACTTCACAAATACAAAATAGAGAAGGCATGGTTAGAAAGTAGGTTTTTAAAAAATTATATCTGAGATAGACTACAAGATCAATATGAGTCAATGGTATGACATGGTAGCTAAAACATCTAATGCAGTCTTGGACTGCACTAGGCTAGGAATAGTATCCAAAAATAAAAAAGTGGTAGTTTCACTGCACTATGGCCTAGGTATCTGTGTTTAGTTTGGAGGAACCATAGGTTAAGGACATTAACAAATTATAGAGAATCCAGAAGAGAAAAACCACCAGGATGGAAAAAATTTTTTTGAAATTGATTTATTTATTTACTTTTAGTTTATAAGATTCAGTTCCATTCTCTCTTGAGTTTTAAATTTTCTTCCCTCCCTCTTCCCCCCACCCCCATGGTAGCATACAATCAAGTATAGGATCTGCAAATACTTTCACATTGGATATTAGTCTGGTTGTATAGAAGGGTTGTAACCAATGGAGTGAACAATGGAAAAAAAGAAAAAACCAAACATGAAAAAGAACGCTAGCATGTAGATTGCTTCAGTCTCCATTTAAACTCTGTTCTTTCTAGATCTTTCTTTGAATGTAGATATCTCCTTCCATCCTGAGACTTGAAGAGTTGTCTTATGACTATGCGTTGCTGAGAAGAGTCCAGTTTATGAAAGCTGGTCGTCACACATACGTGTCTGTGATTGTGTACAAATTTTTCCTGGTTCTGCTCTTCTCACTTAGCATCGGTTTGTTTAAGCCTCTCCAGGTGAATATGAAGACAGTCTCCTCCTCATTTCTTATAGCACAACAGTATTCCATTACATTTATACTACAACTTGTTTAGCCATTCCCCAATTGATGGAAATCCCCTTAATTTCCAGTTTTTTGCCACTACAAAAAGAGCTGCAATAAATATTTTTGTACATATGGGTCTTCTTCCCACTTCTATGATCTCTTTGGGATACAACCCCAGAAGTGGTATTACTAGGTCAAAGGGTATGCAATTATTTATAGCCCTTTGGGCATAGTTCCAGATTGTTCTCCAGAATGGTTGTATGAGTTCACAGCTCCACCAACAATGCATTAGTGTTCCAATTTTTCCACATCCTCTTCAGCATTGTCATTTTCCTTTTTTGTCATCTTAGCCAATCTGGTTGGAGAGATGTGGTACCTCAAAGTTGTTTGGATTTGTATTCCTCGAATCAATGGTGATTTAGAGCATTTTTTCATATGCTTATAGATATTCTTAATTTCTACCCCTGAAAATTGCCTGTTCATATCCTTTGACCATTTATCAATTGGGGAATGACTTGTATTCTTATAGATTTGACTTAATTTCCTGTATATTTTAGAAATGAGGCCTTTATCAGAGACACTGGTTGTAAAAATTCTTTCCCAATTTCCCACTTCCCTCTTAATCTTGGTAACATTGGCTTTGTTTGTACAGAAACTTTTCAATTTAATGTAATCGAGATTACAGGATGGGAAAAATCTTAAATTCATGTTATATAATGAATTATTGAAGGAACTATGGGTATTTAGCCTGGGGAGGAGAAGACTTAATGGTTTTCTTGAAATACTTGAAGGATGGCCATGTAGAAGATGGATTATTCTTATTGTATTTTATTTCAGAGGGCAGAATAAAGAGCACTGGGTAGAAAGGGTAGAAGTTAGAAAGAAACAAATATAGACTTGAGATCAGAAAAAAAAAATCCTAACAATTAGACCAGTCCCAAAATTGAAAGGAATGCCTTAGGCTATTGAGTGTTCTTCCTCATTGGAGATCATCAACAAAGGCTAGATGACTCCTTGTCAGGTATATTATAGTGGGAATTCCTTTCTTGTGTATATGGTTTGGATAAGATGGTCACTGAGATTCTTCCAACTTTAAAATTCTCTGATTCTAGAAGGTTACTTTGAGTTCTTCACATTTATCTCTTCTTAGGGAACAATAATATTACATGTGAAATGGGGATTTGATTTGTTCTGCTTGACTCAAGAGAAGAGAATTAAAAGTATTAAGTAAAAGTTGCAGAAGCAGGTTAAGATTTGGTGTAAGGAAAAACTTCCTAACAATGAGAGTTTAGTAAAAGTGGAATAGGCTGCCTCAGGAGGCAGTCTTTTTTTGGAAATGGATATCTTGGAGCAGAGAATGGACCACCACTTGTTGGGATGCTGTAGAATGAATTCTTATTTGGGTCTGAATTGGATTAGATGGTCTCCATGGTACCTTTTAATTCTTTGATCATGTGATTAAGTGGCTTATGAGGAATGTATACTGAGGCAAATTTCTGGAGAGAGGCCAATTAGTTTATGAGATTACAAAAGAGGTAGTAACAGTGACTTTAATCTCCAAGTACTCCTAGGAATCCCTGTACCTTGAACTATTTAGATAAATAATCTGGATAGAATTTTGTGGTTCATTCTTCTTTGACTGAACTATTTCTGTAATAGAAAAGGGAAGGCTTTAGAAGCAAAGTGGTTAAGGAGAAAGGATGAGATCAATTATCTATTGGGATTCCTTCAACAAATGTGTTGAGAGGTAAGTTATAGGGGAGTACTCTAAGTTACAGGAATTTTCAAAGGTAGGGAACATATTGAGGACTGGTTAGCAATAATGAGGAAAATATTTTTTGGAAAGGAGTATTAAAGATCAGCAAGGTCTCTAGTAGTAGTACTGCTCATATGAAGGGAAAGTGTTCAGGATCTTTTAATGTGTGTGTCATTTTAAGTAGCATATTGATGGATGCTCTGCTAAAGTCCTACTCCAGTCCCTTATAATGGTGTGGGTGTGACCTTGGATTCCTGAAGGTTATTAGAGAAGAGTTCAAATTCCAATAAATCAAAGGCTCCCAAATTTATGTGGTCTACCCCTCCTTTTCAAAAAGTAACATTCAGCACCCCTTGAAATCTTTAACACTTAAACATTTGTTGAAATTTACATCATTTCAAAAATATATAACATTTTAAATGACATCTTAAATTTAATAATTTATTATAAATTTGTGGGGATTTTTCCTGCACTGAAATTTTTATGACACAATATTGCATCATATAACCATATAGTATTGTACTGTAAATGAGTCATTACATGCACATATTCCTGCCAATGCATGCAGGACTTGCTGACAATGTAGGGCACACTCACCTGCCAACATTTCCTTGTTAAGACCAGTTGGTGGACTCTGTCACTGATCAGTTATAACTTGCATTTTGTGTGTTTATTTGGAAAATAATATAATCACTATGACTTTAACTCTGTTACACAACGGATGAAACATATATGAATGTTTTTTTTCAAAATGTTCTTCTTTGGTTGTTTCCATCACCCCCCTATTTTTATTCAACATCCCTCAACTGCTTCAAAAGCTACTACCACCGCCCTGGATTGTTCTAGTACCACCCAGGGGGTGGTATCACCCATTTGGGGAACCTCTGTCAGATCCTCAAATATGGGACTGATATGATCAATTATACTTTTTTTGGCCAAGGTCCAGAGCAAGTTCACAGGAACTCACCATTAGTTGTCTAAACAATGATGGATTTTGTTTATTCATAGCAACAATTGAATGACATTTGCCAAGTCATATTAGTCTCATAATCTCCTTCAGAATAGGAAGCCACAGCAAATAAATTATAAATCCTTAAATACTGAAGTATATGTAAGTTAGAATTGCTGAAGAATTCTTCTGAATACCATTTTGAGCATAAATCAGGTTATCCAATAGGTCTAAAACAGCTTCTTCTCTGGAGAATAAGACACATTAACATCTACTAATCACCAGAGTCTAACATTCAATTGTGTCTAGCCACAATTGTAGCATATTTATAACAATTTGGACTCAGAAAACCTAGATGATCTATCTGAACCTTGTGCTATCTTGTATTCCCTGCTTGTTACCCTGAATCTCAAATCTCTAGGGCAATAAATTAGTTCTCACATTTTTATAGGGATTTTATTATAAATATAGTTTTCATTCCATAGATCATATGGAAAGGCCTTATGTTAACCCATATATCAGTTCTCATCATTTTTTTTTTCTCAATGGAAATCAATATGGAACACTAGACTAGAGTACAGGAAATCCAAATTTCCTCTACCATCTCTTCCACCAATAGCACTGGAACCTCAAACAAGTCACTTTCTCTCCTTTGATCTTAATTTCTTTATCTATAAAATGAGGGAGTTGGATCTAAAAGACACCTTCTAACTTTGACTTTTTACATTCTAGATTCTTTGGTTCCAGTTCTGATTTTCTGTGATTTTGAAATATTATAATCTGAAGACTATAATGAAAATACCACTCTGATGACTCATTGTGGCATGAGGTGACTGTGGGTTTTTAAAGATTGTATTAGTGGGATGAAAGCTTGGAAAGATTCTTTCATGATAGAAAAGCTTCATGTACGATTCTGCCAACAAAGGTGTCTGCTTTCTGATGACAAGCAAAGTACAAAGAGACTCATGATCTTTAGATTGGCCACAAGGTGAAGAATTCTATAGCCATGGCAACCAATGAAACAAAGAAATAATGTTTGCATTCGTGTGTGTTTGTAACAAAATTAGCATTAATTAGGAACTATGTCCAAATATTTGTTGCAGCTCTTTTCTGGTGGCAAAGAGTTTGAAGTTGAGGGGATGTGCATCAATTGGGCAATGGATGAATAATCTGTGGTATAAGATTGTGATGGAATACTACTGTGGTATAAGAAATGATGGAAGATGGTGGTGGAGGAGCAGCAAAGTTCCACAGCTCCCACATAGCTACTTCAAATACACATAAAATATGACTCTAAACAAATTTTAGGGCTCTAAAACTCACAAAAATACACCTCCCACTGAAGGCAGCTAGCAGAAAGGGATCATCACACTGCTGAGAGCTGAAACCAGCCCAGCCTAAAACCACAGCTTGGCCCCAGGGCAGCCAGGATGAGCAACAACTGGAGCCTTCAGGAGAGTGGATCAGCGGCAGCTGTGGCAGTTTCCAGAATTATCAAGCCATGAGAAACAAGGACTAAGTGAAAGGTCAGTGGAACTCAGTTAAAGTTGGGGGAGAAAAGCAGTCTGGCCAAACTGCCTCCAGGGCAAGGAAACGGCAGAAGCAGTGGCCCTGCAGCCACCTCCACATGGCTGCTTCCAAGCTCCTGGCCTGCAGACAGCAGGGGGGCCAAGTGATCGTTCCGAAGCTAAGTGCTCTTGCATTAAGCAGCCAGGATCCGGATTGTGGTCTTAAGTGGTGGTCCTGGGGTGCGTTTTCAGTGAGCCAAAGCTGGTGGGGGCTGCAAAAAAATGACAGCCCCCTAATACCTCTGGCAGCTGGGAAAACCCCAGCAATTTGGGACAGAGCTTTCCCCTCTGCAAGCAGAGTTCCACAGAGCTAAAAAAAAAAATGAAGTAATTGACTGGCCAACATGAACAGGCAAAGGAAGCAAAGTAAAAACAGCAACCAAACTCTAGATTCCTTCTTTTGGGACAAGAAGGATGAAAGAATGGAATGGGAAGAAGACAACACAGTCAGAACTCCTGCACCAAAAGCTTCCAAGAAACATGAAGACTACCTACAAGCCATAGATCAGCTTGAGAAGGATTTTGAAAACCAAATAAGAGAAGCAGACAAAAAATTAGGAAGACAAATAAGAATGCTGCAAGAAAATCATAAAAAGAGAGTCAACAACCTGACTGAAGAAAATAACACCTTAAA
>CM053585.1:288361972-288412784 GCA_028646515.1 Pseudochirops corinnae
TGCTGATCTGTTTTTCTGTTTGTTTGTAACTTCTGTTTGTATTCTCTGAAGTTCAGGGTGCTGACTTTTCCCCCTGAACTAGGTAAATGATATGTTTGATTAAAGTAAGATTGTTAACCCATTCTGAGTTGCTTTCCTTTAGAAAAGCAGATCTAAGAACCTGGGCTAGTAGCCGCCCTAGGTATGCTGGGGTACTTGTTGTTACAACAGCATATAGTAGCATTATGGTTTTTAATCCATTCTGCTCTCCACCTCCCTTTTAGGAGGGAGTTCATCCCATTCACATTCACAGTTATGATTATTATCTGTGTCTTTCCCTCCATCCTATTTCCTCCCCTGTTTATGCTTTTATTTCTCCCTTCACTTCCTTAAGAGTTTTCCTTTGGAGCACCACCTCCCTCAGTATTCCCTCCCTTTCAACCACCCTCTCTTTTCCTACCCTTCCCCTTATTACTTCTTCCCTCCCTTCTAAGAACCCCACCTTTTCTTTCCCCTTTCCCCTCCTTGTGCCTGTAGGGCACAATAGATTTTTATACTTAACAAGGTATGTTATTCTGTCTTTGAATGAAAACCAATGAGAGTAAATCTCATACAGTGCTCCTCTCCTCCCTTCTTTCCCTCTCTTATAATAAGTTTTTGTGTCTTTTCATGTTAAAGTCCTACATTTAACTGATTATGTTATTTCTCTCCTTAAACCAAAACCAATGAGAGTAATAAAATGTTCATCTCCCTCTCTTCTTTCTTTTCTACTATAATATGTTTTTATGCCTCTTTGTGTGCCATAACTTACTCTTTTCTGCCTTCTCCTTTCCGCTTCTCCCATTACACTTCCTATGCCCCCCTTAATAGGGTTTTTTTTTAAATCATCACTTTGGTTAGTTTATGTCCACACCCTCTATCTATGTATAATCCTTTTATATATTGCGATTATTATACAATTATCAATATTGACAGATATCAGCTTCCCATGTAGGGATGTAAACAGGTTGCTCTTATTGAATAACAAGTTATGTCGGGGGGGGGGCATTTTCCCTTTTTATCTTTTTATTTCTTTCTTGAGTCTTGTATTTGGAGATCAGATTTTCCACTGAACTCTGGTTTTTTCATCAGGAAGGCCTGGAAGTCCATTATTTCATTAAAGACCATCTCCTTGCCTGAAGGATTATGCTTAGTTTTGCTGAATAGTTGATCCTTGCTTGTAGTCTGAGTTCTTTTGCTTTATGAAATATCATAGTCCAATTCCTACAGTCTTTCAATGTAGAAGCTGCTAGGTCCTGTGTTATCCTGACTATACTTCCACAATATTTGAATTGTTTCTTTCTTGCAGACTGCAGTATTTTCTCCTTGATCTGATAGTTCTGGAATTTGGCTACAATAGTTGTTGGAGTTTTCAATTTGGGATCTCTTTCAGAAGGTGTCCAGTGGATTCTTTCTATAACTATTTTACCCTCTGGTTCTAGGACCTCAGGGCAATTTTCCTTAATGAATTCTTGGAAGATGTTGTCCAGAACCTGAACTCATCATGGCTTTCTGGTAGACTGATCATTCTTGGATTATCTCTCCTGAATCTGTTCTCCAGGTTTGTTGTTTTTCCGATGAGATATTTTACATTTTCTTCTAATCTTTCATTTTTTAGGTGTTGTTTGACTTATTCTTGATGCTTCATTGAATCATTAGCTTCAAACTGATTGATTCTAGTTTTTAGTGAATTATTTTCCTCAATTAATTTTTGAAATTCCTTTTCCATATGTCCAGATTTTGTTTTTAGGGAGTTCTTTTCTCCAGTTAGATTTTGCACCAATTTTCCAATTTCACAAATTTTACTTTTTAAGGAACTGTTTTCTTCAGTAATTTTTTTTCTATTTTGGCAAGTGCAATTTTAAAATAATTAGTTTATCTTCTACCTCTCTACTTTGGCTTTTAAAATCCTTTTTGAGGTCTTCCAAGAATGCTTCCTGGGATTGAGATCAGTTCATATTTCCTGTTGAGGTTTCAGAGTTGGGTATAGCATCAATGTTGACCTCTTGTGAATTTGGTTCTTCTCACTCACTATAAAAGGATTCAATCATTTGCATTCTTCCAAATTGTTTCTTTCCCATTCTGATTGCCTATTTCCTGGCCTTTAAAGTAGATTTCTGCTTCTGAGAGCTCTGACCCATGCTTCTTATGCTGGGAGCTAGGGGTCTGGTTATTGGCTTTGTGTGCTGTGTCCTCTGGGTGTCTAGACTGAAGCCAAGGCCATGGCTTTCTGAGTTGCCTCAGGGTAACTCTTGAAGTGTAAAGTGTGGGAGAGGTATGGTTTGGCTCCTTCAGGATTCCACCTCCCAGACCCTCGGCTGAAACTCAGGCAGGCTTAAACTGCTGGTGGCATGCAGCACAGGTGTCTGCCAGTTCCGTTGGTTGTGTGAACACCTGAGGTTCTGGTGTTAGCACTTGCTGGTTCTACTCCCCTTGGTGTTCAGTATCTCCTACTGGTCCGCTGAGATGGGGCTTGTTAGGACACTAACCCTGCACCTTAACCTCAACACAGTCACACCCACACCCTTCTTCTAGGACTCCCAAGCCTGAGGCTGGTTGCGCTATTTCAGAATTTTACCTTGAGGCAATAATCTCTGGGTTTTCAGGGCCTTGGGAAGGGAGCAAAGCAGCCAGGGTTTACTCTGCCCTCTTGGCTCCCAGGAGTACAGGTAGTTGATTTTCAAACATCCAGGCTGTGGATTAGTAGTCCCAGAATTAGCTGCTGCTGCCCTGGGCCCTGCACTTTCTCTTACCCACCTCGAACAAACCCCCGTCCTGTGGTGAAAGGTCTGGGAATTTCTCCTGTGTGAGTGAATCAACTTGCCCAGGTTCACTCTGGGAGCCATTCCACCTAGTTGGGTCTCAAGTCTGCACTGGTGCAGCCCCCACATTCCATGTTTCCCCTGCCCAGTTTCACGTGTGCACCTTACTGGACTGAGAATCTGCCATATTCCATCTCCTAATGGATTCTGCCACTCTAAAATCCATTTAGATTTACTTTTTAGAGGTTACTGAATGAATTCAAGGAGGAGTTCAGGTGAGTTCCTGTTTTCATTATGCCATCTTGGCTCTGCCCCCACCTGTCTATTTCTTAACCAGTACCATATTGCTTTGATCATTACTACTTTGTAATACAGTTTGAGATCTTGTACTCTTACGCAACCTTCCTTCAATTTTTTTCCCATTGATTTCCTTGGTATTCTTGATCTTTTAGAACAGTATAATTTTAGGTCAAAGGGACCTTAGAAGGCATTTACTACAGTCTCCTTACCCAGTGCAGGAACTCCTTTGACAGTATTCTAGATGGATGGCCATCTAGCTTCCATTTGAAGCTAAACAGCTTCTGATGGTGGTCCACGGATTGTGGGAGTTTTGTTACAATATTGTTCCTTAGGTAGAACTGAAATTTGACTCTGTTACAGAGATGCTGGATGTCTTATACAGATGAGTTTCTAGCTGCTTCATCCTCATTCTTCCTCAAGCTTACTTGAGAAACTATTAAAGCTTCAATTTCAGTGTTAATAACAAAAAGAGAATTACTTAATAATCTGGTAAAAGCTCCAACCCTCATTTGCAAAAACTAGAGAATACTAAGCTTCAGTCAGAAACATGAGGTTACTGTTTAAGGTCTATATTTTTTTCCTCCTTTTTGGTTAAAAAAGAGAGAGAAGAGGAGGTGGGGAAGAGAGCAAGTGTTATATTGAAATGCTAATCTCATTTCATTAAATGAATTGTGGAGGCTGAGATAGTGATCTGCATCCTCACAGAATCATTTCTTTAAATACCTCATGCTTAAGATTCCCCTCTAGGCAACTTTTCATCTTTCTTGGTTTTTAAAAAAATAGCCTTAAATTTTATTAAAGAGTCCCAATTAAGCTAGTATCTTGCTTCAAAGAGCATCCAGGCTTAGGGGGATATGTTAAACGCCATGAGTGAGAGAGAAATTCATCCTGAAAGCTCCTCCTAAGGACTGAGCTGTCCTGCTTATTCACACACCCCTAAACTAGGCAGCACTTATTTTGGAAACCAGGAAATAAATGTGTGACTGAAGGTCAAGTCAATTACAAAATGATCTTAACAGATGCAACCTTTTCTCAGTGGTTTTAGCCCACCAGCCTCCATGTTTGCTGGAAGTAAATCTCTCCTCCAGTTCTTTTAAATCTCAAGAGGTCAGCCACTGATCCAAGTCACATACACCATAATGAGTTTAGGGGTGAATTGGTGGTGTGCTGCTATAATAGATCTATTCTTCCTGTGCTTCTGGGTTTATATTTTAACTCAAGGAAATAAGAGATTTGGAGTTATTTTTAATATTTTATACCCACTAACCTAGAATAAAGCATGAAAGAAAATCAGTACCTAAGAAAGGAGAGAAACCAGATATGAAGATAAAGGAGAGAGCTAAATAAAGCAATTACTTTAGGAAGAGTAGTAGTATAGGAAGGAGATTACAGTGAAAATGGAGATGTGAAGAGCATATAGAGAAGGACCTTCCCAAGCTCAGGAGTTCAAGACAAATTAACAAAGGGTTCTAAGCCTTAGACCTCTCCTGTGTAAATGAGGATAATATATTTGTGTTCACATGCACTATTGGACAATTTAGTAAATAGAGAGTGAACTTTGGCAACCTGAAAACCCAGATTCTAGTCCTGCTTTTGATACATATTTACATAAGTGACCCAGGGCACATTGCTTAAATGCTGAGCACTCCCAATTCTCCAAAACTATGAATCAAGAATCTGCTTTCGGGGTGGTTAGGTGGTGCAGTGAATAGAGCACTGGCCTTAGAGTCAGGAGTACCTGAGTTCAAATCCAGCCTCAGATACATAACACTTACTAGCTATGTGACCTTGGGCAAGTCACTTAACCCCAATTGCCCTGTCTTCCCTCAAAATAAAAAAAAAGAATCTGCTTTATTGGAGGGAGTTCCACTTGGGTCTCCTACACTACTGAAGTTATAAGTTGAGAAGATTGTTGAGGAAAGTGCTTCGCAAAATGTAAATCACTAACTGCATATAAGATAGTTTAATGCTATTTTTACCATACTAATGATAAATAACTAGAAAGGAATGAGGAAAGAAGGAAAAGTTAAAAAAAACAACAAAAAACCCCACCAAAAACACAACCTACAAGATTTGAACTAGAAGCCAGCAAGGCAATAAAAGTTTTTACCAAAATAAGAAAAGATCTCACTTTTTTACTTTAAGGGCCAGAGAAAAGGACTAATAGTCTGGTTAAACTCTTCAGGTAATGCCTCCATTAGGTCATAGAATTTAGAACTAGAAGCGACCTTAGAGATATTAAACTGGGTGGGAAGAAAGGACGTGTCATTTGGGAAATAAAATGTGTGACCAAAATGACTCTGCCATTTCTTGACTATGTAATCTTTATCAAATAATTTCACCTCTCTAAACCACAGTCCTCTCCTCTGTAAAATGGGGATAATAATTCTTGCATTAGTTACTCCACAGGTTGCTGTGAGGAAAGTTCCTTGTAAAAATGAAGTACTATAGCAGTGTTTCTCAACCTTCCTAATGCCGCAACCCTTTAATACTCTTATGTGGGCCTATCTGCATGTAGGTGCACCCACCTGGAGATGGATAGAGGAACCATGTCTTGGTTCCTAAGACCATCGGAAATATGTGTTTTCCGATGGTCTTAGGTGACCCCATTCGACCCCTAAAGGGGTTGTGACCCATAGGTTGAAAACCGCTGTACTATAGAAACATCTGTTCTTACATTACTTTTCCTCTGTCTCCTCTGCTTAATCTCATCTAACCATTTCCCTTCTCTTCTCTGACTAGTGGCACCTCTCATAGATTTCTGCCTTCTCTGAATTACTACAGCATTTTCATCTGTATCACATAATTCAGCATTCAGATAGAGGGTCTTAGTCACCTTAGTTTCACATGTGCAAGCCATGAATCCTGTAATTTCAGAAGGCTAGAAGATAGGGGTGGCTAGATGGCACAGAGAATAGAATACCAGTCCTGGAATCAGGAGGACCTGAGTTCAAGTTCTGAGTCCTGAGTTCTGAATCCTGGCCTCAGACACTTAATACTTACTAGCCATGTGACCTTGGGCAAGTCATTTAACCCCAATTGCCCTGCCCTCCAAAAAAAAAAAAGGCTAGAAGATAGAGGCAGTAGGGAAGAATCATGACTTATTTTGCTTATTTTCCCCACAGAACACAAGCACAGTCCTAAAAATGTTCCTTTCCTGTCTCGTGCCTCAGTTTCCTCCTCCATAAAATGAGAGCATTCTAAAGTCTTTCCCAGCTCTGGCAGTCTATGATTCTATAAAAGTTGCTGCTCAATGAATATTTGGGTCATTTAATTGATTTCATAGAATGAGTCATAGAATGGAATGTAAAAGCTGAAAGAAATTTGGAAGATCATGTGGATCAACCTTCTGGCTTGACAGTAGAGGAAAGTTTTACTCAGGCTTGTGATTTGCCAGAAATCACATAGTCATCTGGGAGCAGAAGTGGAGCTAGAACCTGAGTCTTCTAACTCCTTCCTAATCCAAACTTCATTGCCTTGGTGCAAGACTCCTTTTAAGATCTTTCATAGCTCATGTAGACAACATGGTTTAGGGGATAGTGTACTGATTTAGAATCAGAAGACAAGTTCAAATGACTGTCTTCTTTACTACCACTGTGACCCTGGGCAAATGACTCAACCTCCTTGAGTCCCAGGCTTCTCATCTATAAAACGAAAGTTGGACTAGTTGGCCTTTGAGATCTTTTCTGTTTTATGTGTGTAACCATATTATTCCATGTGACTTCTCTCTGATTCTTCATATTCTTCAATCTTAGATCGCTAAATAATCTCTCAGGTCCCTTCCAGTTTGAAATCCAATGATCCTATAGCCAATGAATACTCCCTACCTGTAGAGGGCTCTGTGACCTCAGAAAGCAAGAGCTTGGAAATAAATGGATTGTATACTTGGCATACCTCAAAGGTTAATTGGCACATAGGATTTCACCAGCTCTAATGCTAAAGTAGGCAGTGACCTTTTTGCTATAAGTAAACCAAGAAAGCAGTTCTAAAGTGATGTCATTTGCATTTATATGGGGATATAGCCTTGCTTTATAGTCCCATTCTACATTTTGCTTATTTCTAATGGAATGCTAATTTTATATGCATTCTTCATACCCAGATTTAGACAAGACACCCCGTTGTGCATACTTAGTTTTTATCTAAATGTGTCATATCTCAGGTAAAAAATGTACTGCCAGCAATGTAATTATGTATTCAGAATACTGCATGTGTCTGCTGGGGGCTTATAAATCAATTGCTTATTGCACTATATATTTTCCAATATTTATTATTTGCAGTCGACACATTTGAGAAAAGTAAAGTGTGTTGCCTGCCTGTGTTTTAATAAGAAATATGGGCTCAGGACAGGGGAAGAAAATAAATTCAAGATGACATTTCTTGACCAGGAAGACCTCCACTTTTTCCAAATCTATTTTAACCAAAGACCTGAGGTGGGAACTGAAAGCAGTCAATTCAATGACAATATGACATGATAAGGGCTGTTTCCTTGGCCCCCTAGCAGAGATTTTAGATGCAGTAATAGAGGACCCCAAAAGTTTCTAGCCATTCAACTCCAATATAGCACCATCATAGCAAATTTTAAAATATGGGGCAGAAAATGATCACTGAGCCAGATCTGGCTTTTGCAAATTATATTGAGCTTCATAGATTTTCTGAGAATACGGAAAAATCCATTCCTGAGAGTCACATTTCCACAATGGGAAGGCTTTTCTAAGAGGGTTTTTATGACATGGGAATGTTCGAAGGTCCCATGGAAAGCTCATCTTTGATTTTCAGATTCAGAATGGGGATCTCTGAATGAACAAGTGCCCTGTCTAGGAACAGGATGCCAAGTGATCAGGACCACTCCTGGTGTAGGGAGAAGATATGGTATACTAGATATAACATTGGATTGGGGGTGGGGGGAGAGAGTAAAAGAAGAGAATAAGCATTTCTGTAGCACCTATTATGTGCTGGCACTATGTTAAATGCCTTTACAATTATTTTAATGATCTTCACAACAACTTGTGAAGTAGGTGCTAGTATAATCCCATTTTACAATTGAGGAAACTGAAACAATTTATAGTTAAGTGACTTGCTCAAAGTAAACTAGTAAGCATCTAAAGCCATATCTGAACTCAGATCTTCCTGAATTGAGGGCTAGTACTTTATGTACTGTGCCACCAACTGCTTCCAATCAGAAGATCAGAGATTTAGAGCTGGAAAGGAACTTAGAGATCCTCTAGTCCAACCTTCTCATTTTCTTTTTTTTTTTTTTAATTTATTTACTCATTTACTTTTAATTCAACCTTCTCAGGAATCAAAACCTCTGAATACAAGTTCCCACTACAAGGAAAGTATTAGCTGTGTTAGCTCAAATACTTACCTCCTCTGGGCATCATTTTCCTCATCTGTAAAATGGGTCACAATACTTGCACTACCTATCTCCATAGGGTCATTGTATCAGTGAGAAGATATATATTAACATACTTTATAGCTATAAAATGTTACAAATTATAATTACAATATACTGTAAATTGTTAGCTATTCTCATTGTGGCAGTGTAGCACATGGGTCAGGAAGATTTGGGTTCAACTTCTGTTCCTAACATATACTAGTTGTGTGACCATGAACAAGAGATTAAGATCTCTCAGTGTCCAAGCAGCACTTTGAGATCGTAAATTACAGACAAATGACCCATCTGTCCCACTGGAAAGAGTTTCCTTACCAGAGAGTTCTTTTCATGGATGAAATCATTGATTTGGAACCCTCCAAAATTATTATAATGGACAAACTAGGTACCAAGATATTTGTTTTCACACTTTTTTTTTTGCCACATTCCCTTTTGTCACAAAATGCATAGCCACATTCAAGAGATACCTATCTGAGGCTCGTCCAGAGTACTCATTAAAGGGTATCACATATAACATAGAGAGAATAGCAGTTAGAGAAGTGCTCAGTAATTGCAAGGAAGACATAATTAATAAGAGGGCCTGTAATGATGCTTAGCTTCAGATACCAATATGCCAATGCATAGAATATGGGTAATAATGATAATAATAATTTTAAAAGAAGGGTGGAGTGAATTTGAGATTTTAACACTAGGGAATACATATTACTTAAAAGGTACCATTGAGAGTTGATGGAAAGAGGGCATTAGAAATGGCAGTGGAAGATAATGTCTTATCCAAAAGAAATGGATCTAATAAAGGGGAGGTGAGTAGCACTGTATATCACACCTGTTTAATGCCTAGGTACCCAAGGAAAGACTATAATGCAGTGGAAAGAGTGCTAGATTTAGCATTAGAAGACCTTAATTTGTTCTTTGTGATCTTGGAAAAGTTTCTTTATCTGTGAAATACAAGGGTTGGATTATATGGCCACTAAGATCCTTTCTAGTCCTAAAATGATGATCTTTTGGTGAAAAACATTTTTGTAAAGATAAATGGAGGAAGGAATAGAAATTCTATCATTATGAGAGAATACTACAGACTGCCAAATCAGATAGAAGATATGAATGGTACTTTTCTGTAACAAATCACAAAATTGGTACAGAAATAAGATCAAGTAGTGATAGTAAGATTTCAGGCATCTTTGACATCTGCTGGAAGTCTCAGTCTGTTGAAAACAGATCATAAATCAACTCAATTTTCTGACAGTGTTGTCTCAGAAACAAATAAGCAAAGAAAGCAGCTAGGTGGTGCAGTGGATAGAGCACTGGCCCTGGAGTCAGGAAGACCTGAGTTCAAATTCACCCCCTGACACTCAGGAGTTGTATCACCCTTGACAAGTCACAACCCTGTTTGCCTCAGTTTCCCCTTCTATAAAATGAGCTGAAGAAGGAAATGGCAAACCACTCCAGAATCTTTCCCAAGAAAACTTCAAATGGGGTCACAGAGTTTGAAATGATCCAACAACAACAAAAGAACAGAACTGGTTTTCTGGACCAAATTCTAACCAATCAGAGTAATCATGGAAGAAACAGATGACACCATTTTAAATATTTGGTACAGCTGAGAAGGTGAATGAAGGTGATAAACATATGTTTACCCTGGACTTTGACCAAAGATTTCAAATAGTTCAAAGAAATGTAGAAAGAAGGAGTACATAAAGGAAAAATACAAAAATGCCATTTTCCCCCCTGTAATAGTGTTGAGACTTGAGCTCAGAATGAGCTGAGGCTTGAGAAAAATGCTAAAGACAATAAAAAGGGCTTTTATTTTTAGCATGTTCAAGATGAGTCAACACTGTGATGTGTCTTCCAAAATACCTTATTCAGTTTTAGACTGAAATAATAGAAGTTTGGTTTTCAGAACCAGGAAGATAGTATTACTAGTGTGTTTCCCCCTTGTCAAGCTATATCTGGAATATACTTTCACTCTGGGGTACCATATTTTAGGTACCATTAGATTATACCCAAAGGGAATAAAATGAGGGTGGTGAGGGTACTTGGAATGCGGAATGCAAGAGTTAGAAAGTACTTCTGAGATCAATATCAGCTAGCCCTATACTGTACCTAAAATCCCCTCTATGGTATTAGTAACAAGTGGTCTGGTGCAAAACTCTCTCAAAATAGTAGCTGAAAGGATGAACCGAGCCCTCTAACTATACCACAAAGATTTGGGTCAAGGAAAGAGACAGACATAATGAGGTGTTAAAGAAAGACATAGAGCTTCATTGAAATCCCAGACTGAACTACTGATGGGGCTATAGCTTTCAGGAGAGAGAGCTTTGCAGAAGCATAACAAAACCCTTCCTCTTTCCAGATTTTCAAAGTTTTCTCAGCCCGTGCCAAATTGATTGCTCACAAAAATAATTCTATATTTTCTTTTTTAAAAATTATATAAATTAAGAGGGAAATTCTATTCTTGTACAAAATGTGAATATGCACATAACATTTTATAAAATGTATTTCTTTAATGAATTGAGATATACTTTTTAGTTTTCATTCTTGAGTCTCTCACCACAATTACTAAAAATTCCCCAATTGACTTGTGGGCAAAAAGTAGGCATTTTTGAAATCTTTCTTGACAGTTAGACTTGGGTTTTTCCTCTCACCCTCCCAGTCCAGGTCCTAGTAAGAGTAGAAATGTTCTAAAACAGAGAAGATCTTAAAACATAACATTCCAAGAGCAAAAGAAATAGGCTCATACAAAGAATAACTTAATCTGAAAAACTGAATATAATCCTACACAGGAAAAAAAAAAGGCTTTTAATGGAATAGGCCTTTAACATTCTAACACTCTTGATAAAAAGATCAGAGCTAAGAAGAAACTTCGAAATGCAAACACAAGACTCAAGAGAAACTTAGAAAGATAAACTTATTTGAGCAATTATGAAAGGGTAGTATGATGATGAAGCACTAACATTCAATCAAGGGCTAACATTCTAATATGGTATAATAGATAAAGCTCAGACCCTGGATTCAGAGAGACCAGAGTTCAAATCTGGCCTCATGTATCCTAGCTGTGTGACCCTGGACAAGTGACTTAACTGTTGTTTGCCTCATTTTCTTCATCTGTAAAATGGAGCTAATAATAAAACCTACTTCCCAGGGCTGTTTTGAGGAACAAATGAGATAATAATTGTAAAATGTTTAGCAAAGTGCATAGCACATAGTGAGTGCTACCTAATTGTTAACTATTAGGCAGTTAAGTGGCATAATGGACAAAGCACTGGGTCTGGAGTAGAAAGACCTGAATTCAAATGTAGCCTCAAACACTTGGTGATCCTGGGAAAGTCACTTCTGTTAGCCTCATTTTCCTCATCTAGAAAATGAGGATAATAATGGCACCAACCTTTAAAGGTTATCGTGAGGATCAAATGAGATAATAGTTGTAAAGTGCTTGGCACATAGTGAGCATCTTGTAAGTATTAGCTATTACCAGTATTAATAAGGGAGAAGAATGTGTCCCTTTTGAATCTTAATATCTTCACAGAGTATTGAGGAATTGAATTTAAAAAATAGATCCTAGATGAATTGGTAAAAGCAAAATATTGATGGCAAAAAGAGAAAGAAGGAGAGAAATTACTATTTCTCATAGTTGATGTGTGTGAAAATACATGAACTCTACTCTTATTGGAACCCTATGGGTGGGGAGAGAGGGAGAGAGAGAGGGAGAGAGGGAGAGAGAGGGAGAGAGAGGGAGAGAGAGGGAGAGAGAGGGAGAGAGAGAGGGAGAGAGAGGGAGAGAGAGAGAGGGAGGGGGGGAGAGAGAGAGGGAGAGAGAGAGAGAGAGAGCAGTCCATCAAATAGCAGAAAAATAGAAATGGATGAAGAGGGGCAGGGTTAAGAAGGAGGATGATACTGAGGAGGTAATAGTGAAAAGCAAAACAAATTTGTAATCCTGGAAAAGGGGAAAAAAGGAGGGAAGAAGGGAAGGGAAGGGAAGGGAAAGCAAGGGAAGGCAAGGCAAGGCAAGGCAACGGAAGGGAAGGCAAGGGAAGGCAAGGGAAGGCAATGGATCTTTAAGATTCCCTCCAAGACATAAATTCCTGTGATCCTAAGTACTCAAGCAGGCACTAGATGCTCACCTGTTGGAGATGTTGTGAAAGAACACCAAAGCAAGTAGCTGGACTGTGTGACTTCCAAGATCCCTTGTAGCTCCCTTTAAAATGGATTCTGGGCCTATTACACAGATTGAAGTCTCTAGGACTAATAAGAAGGGAGAGAGGGAGGGAGGAAGGAAGGAAGAAAAAGAAGGAGAGAGGGAGGGAGGGAGGAAGAAAGGAAACAAGCATTTAATAATATCAGTTATGTACCAGGCACTGTGTAAAGCACTTTACAAATATTATCTTACTTGAATCTCACAACAATCCTGAGAAGGAGATGCTATTATTATTCCCATTTTATAACTGAGGAAACTGAGGCAAACAGAAATTAAGTACCTAATCCAGAATCATAGCTACTAAGTGTCTGAGGCTGAATTTGAATTCAGGTATTCCTGACTCCAGGTCTAGCATTCTATTCACTGTGCCACCTGGCTGCTATAACTGAAGACCTGAAACTGAAAAGTTCCTACTATCTACTTGGGTGATAAGTGTTTAGCCCTTTAAAGTAGGCAGTTACAGATTAGCTTTACTTAAATGTAATTTTCACTTCTCCATAAGGGTACCCTTCTCAAGCCAAATAAAGATAAATAATTCAAATAAGATATAATAAGGAAGCTAGCTGTTCCTGATAAAAAACAGAATGCATTTAATTTAAAAAAAAAAGTTCTCTCCATGAGGCATACTTTGGGCTGTATATCACAAGCTACATGAACCAATGAAATATGATGCATCTTGGAAAAGACTGATAGATTTGGGACACTGTTGGGCTGCTTCTTTTACTTGGAATTTTAGACTAAATTTTACATTGCTAGGCCATTTTATAGGTGTACAAGAAGTGAGAGATGATGTTTTGCTTTCTATTAATGTTCCAGTCCTGATTACTTCTACTGAGTGTCAAAATCAGTATCTCTGGTCAGTCATTTAGTCCATGAAGAGGGTTTGATACCTGGAGAGGATTGTGAAATAGATGATGATGAACACATTCCCAAGAAAGCTCCTGCCATCACCTCTGTATTTCAAAAGATCCATGATGACTACACTGTGGACATCAAGTCCATTTATGCTTGGGGCTTCTGTGGAGCAGTGGGTAAAGCACTAGGTTTAGAGTCAGGAAGACCTGAGTTTGAATTCAATCTCAGATACTCACAAGTTGTGTGCCCCTGGTGGAAGGTGCTTAACCTCTGTTTGCCTCAGTTTCCAGAACTTTAAAATAGGGTTGACTTACAGGATTTTTGTGGGGATCAAATGATATAATATTTGTAAAGTACTGGGCACATAGTACCTGCTGTTTAAATGCTTACGCCCTTCCCACTTTTCTGTGTTATGGACCCCTTTGGTACTGGGGCAAGCAGGTAGTACAGTAGATAGAGGGCCAGGCCTGGAATCAGGATGGTTTGAGTTCAAATCCAGCCTCAAACACTTATTAGCTATGTGACCCTGGGCAAGCTACTTAACCATGTTTTCCTCAGTTTTCTTAAGTGTAAAATGATCAGGGGAAGGAAATAGCAAACCACTCTAGTACCTTTGCCAAGAAAACCCCAAATGGGGTCATGGAGAGTTGGACATGACCAAAATGATTGAATAACCTTTTTGATGGTCTGGTGAAGCCAAGTGACCTCTTCTGAGAATAATGTTTTTGAATGCATAAATAAAATATACAAGAGTACAAAGGAAACTGGTTTATTAAAATATAATTATCAAAAAAATTTTAAAAACACATTTTAGATCAAGAATCACTATTCCAACTAGAATATGATCCTTTCAAGCCCTAGTCTTTGTGTCTGGAGGTAATTTCTGAGAATAATGTTTTTGAATGCATAAATAAAATATACAAGAGTACAAAGGAAACCAGTTTATTAAAATATAATTATCAAAAAAATTTTAAAAACACATTTTACATCAAGAATCACTATTCCAACTAGAATATGATCCTTTCAAGCCCTAGTCTTTGTGTCTGGAGGTAAGACTCACTGCATTTAAATTTGGTCTTTTAGGAATCGTCAAGTCCATAGTCAAGCCTTTCCAGGTAAGGTGGACTATCACAACTTTGATACATTGGTTTAGCCTTCAGGGTCACCTCCTTGGATAATGAAGTCATCAAAGGAAGACATCGGTGGAATGGTCTTCCTTTTATCATATAAAAATGACTTACTTCAGATAAATATAGCTTTTTATCTCCTCCCAACTTGAATGGTTGAACAAATATTCATTTGGGAGAGGTAACATAGTACAGTGGAAAAGTTGGTGGGTTTGGAGTCAGAGGACCTGAATTGAATTCCAATTTTTCTACTTATTAACTGTGTGACCTTGGGTAAATCACTTATCCTCTCTGGACTTCAGTTTCATGATGTGTAAAACAAAGGGCTTAAACTGGATAACCTCTAAGATCCTTTTTCAGCCCTGAATTGATGATCCTATGATCTAGGACTTCTTCAATGGAACTTGTCCCATTAGTCTGTTATACTAATGAAGAAGGGGGAAGCTAAGTGGCTCAGTGGATAGAGTATCAGGGCTGAAATTAGGAAGACTCCTTTCTGAGTTTAAATCTAGCCTCAGATTTGTATTAATTATATAACCTCGAGCAAGTCACTTAACTCTATTTGCCTCAGTTTTCTCATCTGTAAAATGAGCTGGAGAAGGAAATGGCAAACATCTTTGCCAAGACAAGCTCAGATATACACAACAACACACACCAACAATAGCACAGAAAAACTGAATATCTTGTTGTAATGAAGGAGAAACAACCTGTGTGCTCATGTTCCTAAGCTGGTTACTCTTTGTAAAATTGATGTCAAAGCTTTTAAAAGAACCAGGTTTGGGGCAGCTAAGTAACACAGTGAATAGAGCACTGGTCCTGGAGTCAGGAGAACCTGAGTTCAAATCCAGCCTCAGACGTCTGACACTTATTAGCTGTGTAACTTTGGTCAAGATGCTTAATCCCAATTGCTTTACCTCCCCCCCCTCAAAAGAAAAAAGAGCCAGGCTTGAAAAAGTGACAAGGAAGTCTAAAGAGATTGAAAGATTTGGGTTGTATGGTAACACAGGTTATCAGATTACTAAGCAAGTGCTTGTCTGATCACTAAATCTGATTGCCTCTAACAGAGAATAATGGATGGAAATGGAGACCCCAAGATAAGGAATTCTGGATTTCTGGATTTCCCTGAATCTCAGTGACTGGGTAGAAAATCATCATGAGGTTAAGAAATTAACTCAATGTCTTGCCTTCAGGAGGCTTTCCCCAATTTCCTTCTCCCCCAGCTCTTAGTGCTTTCGTTTCTAAAGTTACTTTTCTATCTGCTCCATATATATTTTGAAAATATCTATACATATACAAATTGTATTCTCCATCAGAACATAAGTTCCTTGAGGACAGGAACTGCTTATTTTTCTTTGCATCCTCAACACTAAGCAAAGGGCCTGGCACAGAGTAAGTGCTTTGTAAATACTTGATTGATTGGTCAATCAATGAGTTAAATAAGGATACAAACCTTTAATTAAGATTAGCTTTCATGTATATGTTCAGAGGTCTAGGGCTGAACTTCTGGAAAAAGAACTGCTGGACTTTGAATGAAAAAGTAGCTTCAAAGAGTAAGTTAAGGTCTAAGTATATAAAATTGTGAAAATAGGGACAATATATAAGGAAGAAGTGACTAACTATAGTTAGACTTAGACTTTCTTTGAAATATTACACCCAAAGTAGATTGTTTCTCAAAGTTTAATTATAACTCTGGTATATGTATTACTTGGATAATAATGAGCAAAAAAGCCTATGAAAATTATGAAGACTGGTCTTTTTTTATTAACCATCTCCTTCATGAAGTCTTCCCTGACTACTTCTCTACTCATTCTATCTCACCTCCAGCTGAAGGTGATCTCTCCCCTCTCAAATTTGTCCGTCAAATATCCTTGGATGTTTCTTTGTACCTAACTCACTCTCCCTTTTAGCACAGTTTTTGCTATATATTGGTATATGTATCTGTCTTTACTATTAGACTATCAATATCTTACAGTCAAGAGCTGTGTTTTGTCTATTTTTGTATCCATTGCATTTAGCACAGTACCCTGTACATAGTGACTTAAGTATTTATTGAATCAAATTTCTTAAGATGATATTTCTGAACTAAAAATCCTGAACTTTTGGCGGAGGAAAAAAAAAGAAAGGTGGATCCTAGGGGCAGTGAACAATATGGTGTCTAAGGTTCTATTCCAGCTCTAGCAATCCAGCAAAATTTTAGATCCATTAATTTTTTTGATGGATTTTTGAAGTCTTTTCACTTGGATTTTTAAAAAAACTGATCATTTTGTCATCTATAGGTGGCCAACTCAACCTTATAGCCCTGAAGTTTCAAAAAGAGAATGTGAAAGGCTATGCATCCATTGTAAGCCCCATACCATAGAGTCATAGAGTCATCTGAGATTATCTAAATCCAAACCCTTCTTCTACTGGTGAGAAAAAAGAACATGGTCACACATTCCCACTCTTGAAGTTACTTGCTTTGTCTAAGATACAGCCACTTAACAGATGGGTTGTGGCACACCCTGTTGTAGGAGTTTCAACTAACGTTGCTGAAGATATGGAATTTGTATCTGCAATTACTTGCATATGCATTGGTCTCTCACTTATCTATTAGTATCTAGATTCCTCATAGAAAAGAGGAATTCTGGGCTGTGAACAAAACAAAAAGTTTAAAAATCATTGTCCTAAGGGGTCACCAGAGAAAAGAATATCACACAAATGAAAGAACACCAAAATCTCCAAAGTACAAAATCAGGAAAAATGAATATATCTCTCATCAGCACAAATTACAGAGCATATCCTTACCTCAGCCAACAATCTCTCTCTCTCTCTCTCTCTCTCTCTCTCTTCCTCTTTCTCTCTCTCTCTCTCTCTTTCTCCTCCTCCCTCCTCCCTCCCTCCCTCCTGAGATTATATCCCTGAGCCCAGGGAAAGAAATGGTACAAGATGGGATCTTGGATTTACTTAAATACTAGCTTTTTAAGTGAAATGATCTATTATTCTCCTCACAGACAAATTCCCCACACCAGTAAATTGAGATTTATTGTTATTTGGTCATTTTCAGTCATGTCCAACTCTTTATGACCCCACTTGGGGTTGTCTTGGAAAAGATGCTAGAATGGTTTGTCATTTCCTTTTCTAGCTCATTTACAGATGAGCAAACTGAGGCAGAGGTAAGTGGCTTGCCCAGGGTCATACAACTAGCAAGTGTCTGAGGCCAAATTTGAATCCATGAAGATTTCCATGGTACCACCTAGCTGCCCCAAATTAAGATTTCCCAGAGTAATTTTGGAAGGAGCTAAGTTGTGCCTTCTGAGCCAAAGTAATGTAACAGAAAAGTTACTGGTCTTACAACCAGAAAATGGAGCCTCAAATCTTGGTTCTAAAACATATTCAGTTTGTGACCCTGAGCACGTGATAATCTCCCCAGGCATGACTTATCTCATCTGTAAAAATGGTGATAATCATACTTTCACTTTCTACCTCACAGGATAAAAGCTGTAAGGAAAGTACTGTATAGGCATTAAAGGGCTATGTAAATGTGAGTTATTATTAATATTTGTGAATGTGTAGAAGGGGTTTCCTAATGAAAGATCGTCATGGCAACAGCTGTATCTTATTTCCTGCTATAAATACACAGACAACATTCTGACATTATCTAGAAGAAAATTTGTTTCACTGTCCTGCAGAGCTATTGTCTCTGGATTTTATTTGGATTTTTAAAAATTAGAAAAAATTATGCCTTTCCTCTTCTATTTTCACTATGAACTGAAGCTCCAAAGGGCAGAGAGGAAGCAAAATTACCTGTTATAAGAGGATTTTTGAGAAGGCCCTCAAATGGTTCATAAGGCGCAAGACCTAGAGGAGGTAAATGGCCAATTCCTAAAGCCTGACATGTCAGCCTACAATTCTCTTTGTTATTTAGGTCTCAGTTGTTAGTTGATTACCATCCTACAACTGAGAGCACTATGTGTACTTTAGGGACCAACATTTGTGCTTTGTAGTTAACCTTCATCTTCTTCCCTTTCTATGGTAGGAAATACTATAGGTCAACCTAGAAACTGCTCCCTATTGAAATGAGTGGATTGAATGAGATGATTTCTGAGGCCCTTTTCCCCTTTCAAGTTCAATCGTTCCATGAATTTGCCAGCCATTAACAGAAACTTCTTTTCATCTAGGGTCAAGGTGAAGAGATGTTAAGGCACTAGAAACTTAAATTCAACTCTGATTATTTTGTAGTGCAAGTAGAAACAACTAAAAAAACAACAAAATGTGGGCTACTGTTTAGTCATGGAGAAATACATCCTTTTTTCTTTTTTTAATAATGGAAAGTAATGTTAGCTTATTAAAAAATTTAATTGATTTTCAATTCAGGTTCAGGGTTATGGAGAAAATATTGCAATCAACAAGAAAAAAAAATACTGTGGAAATATAGTTAGAATTTCACAAGACCTAGCAGTTTCTACTCTAAAAGACCATAGGTTTTGGAACACTATATTTCAAAGAGTATCCTTTTTCAAAGGTCTAAATAATTTTATAGCATCCTAGACTGTGATAGTTGGAAGAGACTTTGCTCTTGTCATTCAATCATTTTCAGTTATGTACAATCTTTATGACCCCATTTAGGATTGTCTTGGCAAAGATGATAGAGTGGTTTGCCATTTTCTTCTCAAATTCATCTTGCAGATAAGGAAACTGAGTCAAATAGGGTTAAGTGATTTGCCCAGGGTTATGCAGCTAATAAGTGTCTGAGGCCAGATTTGAACTCAGGAAAATGAATTTTCCCAACTGCAGGCTCGGCACTTTATCCATTGTGTCAGTTTAAGGCTGCTACTTAGTTGTGGAGAAACACATCCTTTTTGAAAGCCTTAAATGATTTTATAGCATCATAGACTGTGATAACTAAGAGATCTTAGAACATAGACATTCAGAGCTAGAAGCAATCCTAAAAATGCAGTGTCAAAGAGGGAGGGACCTTAGAACATCATCATTTGAGGCTCCAAGGACTTTAGAACATAATAATTCAGAGCTGGTAGGTACCTTAAAACATAGAATGTCATTGCTGAATGGGACCTTAGAAATGATAGGAGGGCAGTGTAATATAACAGAAAGAGTCTGAGAAGACCTGAGGTTCATTTGAGCCTTATTTTTCTCATCCGTGAAATGAGAGGACTTGATGGCCTCTCAGGTTTCTTCTAGGTCTAGATTTTTAATCCTGTGTAATCCAATGCCCTCATTTTAAAGACCAGGCTAGTGAGAACCAAAGAACTGAATTGTCCATGGTCAGATGAAGAGTAGGCATTGGATCCAGGATTTTATGAGTCACTGGCATTTGACAAATGATTTTTAAAAAATAATAAAATTGGCAAACAATGAGTCCCCAGTGTTAGCTATTGTGTTGTTTTTCTACAATGTTGATTTTTCCTAATGAATAATAGCTATTAGGTAGCTTTTAAATAGCATTAGTACTTTTCATTTTTTTTATTTGATCCTCACAACAACCATATGAGGTCAGAGCTATTATTATCCTCATTTTCTAGAAAAAAAAACTGAGAATGAGAGAGGTCATGACTTGTCCAATGTTATTCAGCTAAGTATCTGAGGCAGAATTTGAACACAAATCTTCCTGACTCTAACATTATTCACTAGGTCATTCATCTGCTATCACCTTATAATGTTATAAAATCAAATAAGAACTAAGACACTGGGGAATTGTAGAAAAAGCAGTAGACATAGAGTCAGAAGGCCCATTCAGGGCTGCCTTTCCATTTCAGATTACTGCTGTGTTATTTTCACTTTTCTGGACCTCATTTTTCCCAAGATTCACATAGGTAGAGAAATGCTTTACCTATCTAATAGTACTAAAATGATTCAGTATTGCACAGTAGAAAGAATAGTGCATTTAAACTCAAAAGACCTGGGTTCAGATCCTGATTCTACCATCTACTACCTACATGACTTTGGACAAGTCGCTATAACTCCCTGGATGGCATTCATCTGTAAAATGAAAAGGTTGCATAATTTCTAAAGTCTTAGTTTGGTGGAGCCATTTTATAAGGGTTCATGATAACCTATGGTTAAATTTCTGTGTGAGCATTTATAACCTTGGAAATAGGCAAAAACTATAAGTTAGGGCTTGATTTATTCATTTGGTGATTGTTTAGGCTTAAGAAAGTCATGGGGAAAATGTTAATAATGCAGACTCTAATTAAAAATGTGTTTTACACTTTTTTCAGATTGCTGATTGTTAAATCAACACACCCCCTGCTAAATCTAAGATAATGTAGATAAAAGCACTTTGTAAACACTAAGGCACAATATGCAGGCTCCTAATTATTGTGACTTTTTCAGGTGACTTTCAAGTTTGTCATTTAATGCTTATACTAGTCCTCAGGTAAATAATGTAGGCAATAAGATTATTTGATATAATAATGCAGACAATAATGTTCTTTTCTAGGTCTTTACCATGAGGAACCCTCTAAGATTAGAGAGGGTGACCTGCTCAAAGTCATACAGCTATGAATGGCAAAAAATTGGTACCCAAACCCAGGTGTCCTGGGCCATTCCATCATTTGTGCCTTCCATTGAAAATAAAAAATATCAAATGTACATCTGAGATAATGAAAATATAAGGAAGCTAACAACATAATACTATATATTGTCAACATAGATATGAAAGGTTTGTGTAATAGACATTTAAGATATGATTCAGATCATTTTGGAGCTCATAACTTAAAAGGGGTATTAGAGGACAAATATAAAAGTTACTAAAATCCAAAGAAGGATATGTTAAGTGCATAAAAGGGAAAGAAAGTGTGATATGGTTTACCTAGGTTGCTTTTGTTCAATCAGACTGGGGATTTCATCAGTAAAGTGAACACTTGATGAGGAACTTGCTTTACTAGTGCAGGTCAGCATCATTTTGGTGAATTGCAGCTTCAAACAGTTGCCTAGGAAACTGAGAGGTTAAGTGATTTGCCCAGGGTTGCCCAGAGTATGTCATAGGTGAAACTTCAACCCAGGCCTTCTTGACTTCAAGGTTAACAGTCTACTTCTTCATGTTATTTTCCAGGTTTAGTAAAAGGAAACCCAGTGAAGTTGTTGGAGCTTCACTCTGGTGCCTTCCATTTCTTACCTGCTCCTCTTGTTGGTTCCCATATCCAGTCATTCTGTCTTCTTGCTCTCCTAGGTGGCCATATTCCTTCCATTTTAGTACTTGCGATTTGTGTCAATGCAAAGGTACTGCCCAGGATGGTGTGACTAAGAGAGATATGGTGCTATCTTTGATAGCAATAATAAAACATAGCAATAATTGAGGACAGTTTCGCTGGAGGAAGTAGATTCTGAATTGGCTGATAAATAATGAGTGTCCAGAAAGAAGCTGGATTTCTCCACAATGTGAGGAAGAATTTTCTGGTAATTAGATCTGTACTAAAAGGGAATGGCTATCTTAATAGCTAAGGATCTTCCGTCTCTGTCCAAAGACTGAACCAAATTATACCCTACACTAAGCTTCCCTCTTTGACCATGTTCTGGACCCCATCAAAACTTTCCTGTCCTCTACCTATTGTCTTAGGACATTAAGAATATGATAATGAATGCTGATATGTTTGTGACTGAAAATAGAAAATAATTTACCCCTTCAGGGACATATATTAAATATATATACACACACACGCACACACACACACACACATACATAGAGACAGATGTTTACATATGTGTGCATGTATATGATCAGAGTCTCTTACAGACAGTGACTTAACCCAGAGGAAAGAATATTTAAGGTTAAATATGTCTCCGGAACCATAGCAGGCCCAGGATGGACTTTTGCAAGTTTTGTAGGTTAACAGATTCAGAACTAGAAATGACTTGAATAAATCCTTTATTTTACAGACAAGAAAATCAAGTTGATGAAGAGATTTGTTCACAGTCATACAGATAATAATTATTAAAGGAAGGACTTGAATTCAGGTCTTCTGACTTAGAATCCACTATTTTCACACTGTACCACTTTTACATACTGCATTATACCATGAAGAGTACTTTCTCCTCTGCCTAAATCTAGGCTAAACCTGCTTATGATGGTTCAGGCATAGCAGCTATTAAGGAGAACAAAGCCATCCTAACCCCCAATCCCTTTGAAAGATAATTCGTAGTTGTTGTTCAGTTGTATCCAAATTTTGATTACCTCATTCGGCGTTTTCTTGGCAAAGGTACTGGAGTGGTTTGCCATTTCCTTCTCCAGCTCATTTTACAGATGTGGTAACTGAGGCAAATAGAGTTAAGTAACCTGCCCAGGGTCACAAAGCTAGTAAGTGTCTGAGGTCACATTTGAACTCAGGTCTTCCTGACTTCCTGACATCAGGCCAAGAGCTCTATGCACTGTACCATCTATCTTCCCTAAGGCAATTCTAGGTACCTGAAAGGCATTTCTTTGAGAATCATGGACTCTGCCTTCAAAAAATATTTTAGGGGGGGTGGCTAAGTGGTACAGTGAATAGAGCACCGACTCTGGAGTCAGGAGGCCCTGAGTTCAAATCCAGCTTCAGACACCTAACACCTATCCCTGTGACCTTAGGCAAGTCACTTAAAACCCCAATTGCCCTGCCTTCCTCCTTCCAAAAAGCAAAAAAAGAAAGAAAGAAAGATTTTAGGAAACACCTAGAGCAGGCCATCACTATATCATATCCCATCTACCCTCATACTGCCACAATACTACCCAGTTCTCCTACCCGTGAACTATGGGATCTTGGGGGAAAAAAATCAGTTCCTCTCTCTGAGTCTCATTTGCCTCCCCTATAAAATGAAGGGAGTAATCATGATTATCCCTTCCAACACTAATTTTCTATAATTCTGTATTGCTCTGGCTTTGTTATTCTATTTCCTTTTTTCTCAGGTTCCTCAATGCTAAGACTTTCTATGTTTCATGTTCTAAAGAAAATATATCAAATTCACAGTACTGAATTGTTCCATAAAAACAGGGACCAATATCTGTTTTCTAAACCCTAGGAGACCTGGGCAGCCTCTTGCACACAGTGTGAAATTTTTTTTAAATGGTGGCTGGCTTTTATGATAGTTTAGTAGTACCATTAAGAAAAGAAACCTAAAAACACTTATCCCATCATCCTTTCCCACAGATAGGTGCTCAGGACAAGCATTAATTGAAGATTGGAGAAAACGTCTTGACAGGGTAATTACTATTCAAATGACACTGCTCGTGTAGAAATGGCATCAAGATTTTTACATGTAATTTGAGTGCTGTGGGTAGGATTTTTATTGAGGAATTCCAGGTTATTTCTTTTTATAAAAGTTTTTATTTTATTTAATCACAAAAAGACATATAGATTATTGCAGATTTACTGCTCTACCCACCTATGAGTTTCTCTAAACTATCAAAAAAATTAAGATGAACAACTTTTGAAAATATCTAAATGGAATATTAATTTCTATAGGAATATTTAAGTTTGCTGGGTCAGTTATATCTATTGTTCACAAGAGCAAAAGCTTTAGTTCTCTCAACTCCGGATTGAATCATGCTTTTATTTGACATTTTCAGGGGAAATAGTGTTTTTTCTTCTATCTTAGAAGACGAAATTCACTTGAAGACTACATCTTCTCCCAGGCTTCCAAGTTCATGACTGAGCATATCAATTACCTTGCAAAGAGAAGGTTGGGAAGGCTTAAGAAGAGTCTTTAAATATGTGGAAAGTTCTTAGTTGGAATGATGACTGTCTGTTCCTCACTTTCATTGAGGCCTGAATAAAAGTAAGTGAACTCTAATTGCAGGAACTGACAATTTAAGTTAGATACAATCAAAAACCTTCCAAATAAAACTAATTTAAAGATCTCAAAAATAGAAGAAAAAAGAAAGAAATTAAAAGAGTAGAAGACAGAAGAGGAAGGTAATAGAGAAGAGAAGAGGGGAGGGAAGCTTATGGATCTCTCACCAGGTTAATGTTTGTTATTTACATCTATAATCAAAGGAAATGTTAAATATCATTATACAGTGATGAAAACAAAGAATATAATTTTCTCATACAAAAATGGGTGCCCTGAAATCTATCTATGAATCCCTTGGTGGTCTATGGACTCCAGACTAAGCATCCCTAAGGTAAAAGATGAACTCCCAACTAAGAACACCTATTATAGAAGATAGAGCTGTTCCCTCTATGAAAGAACCATATTATTGTGCTCCAAGGAATGATGATATAGATCTCCAGGTACTATCAGAAGAGCAATACAATAACAGAAAGAGGAGGAAGAGCTAAGCAGAGATTGTTGGTGAGTCACTGCCAAGGAATACCAAAGCAGCAATTTGTTGACCTAACATCCAAAATAGAGAAGTTAGCTGTCTTCTCTGAATATGTATCTGACCCATGACAGAATCTATTGAAAACTGTCAAAATTAAAAAAAAAAAAACTACTGCCCACTCCTGATGATACAAGTGGGGATAAACAATATTGCTTAAAGAACCTGGGAAAACATTGCTAGAGATTATGAAGTCCTGGTCAAAAAGCCTAAGGTCTTCAAAGTATGAGTTTTATTTTCATCACTGCTACTGAAAAAAAAAAAGTAGAGGTTTCAGAAAAGAAAGGCATATTTGAGAAATTATTAGGTAAGAAAATAAAATCTTACTGTAGCATTTGGATTTCTGGATCATGGTTTTAAGTATAGGAATGATGGGTTCTTAAAAAGGTACAGAGCAGTGGTTCTCTACCTTCCTAATGCCGTGACCCTTTAATACTCATATGTGAAAGTATCTGCATGTGGGTGGACCCGCCTGGAGATGGATAGAGGAGTGGTGTCTCAGTTCCTAAGACCATCAGAAATATGTGTTTTCCGGTGGTCTTAGGTGACCCCTGTGACTCTTGTGAAAGGGTTGTCCAACCCCCAAAGGGATCACGACCCACAAGTTGAGAACTGCTGGTATAGAGTATCTCTGAAATTGGTAATAGGAGACAGTATGGTACAATAGAAAGAGCACTGGGTCTGGAGTCATGAAACCTGAGTTCAAATCCTAGCTCTACCATATACTCTCTTTGTGACCTAGGACAAGTTGCTTAACCTCTCTGTTTCTCAGTTTCTTCATTTACAAAATAAGAGGTTTGGACTTGATGGCCTCTGAGGTCCCTTCCAACTATGACTATGGTCTTATGATAAAAATATATTTTTCAGGAATCTTATGAATCTGATAAATAGACTTTAACATAAAATGATAGGAGAGGAAGAATGCCACCAACATCTGCCTGCCAATCCATATACCACATGTGTGCATCATACAAAGAAGAATATCAGTAGAGAGGATTAATAATTCACAGGTGAAAGCACCCAAGAAGAAAGTAAGTTTAAAAAAATGCCTACCAGGGTCTCAGACATGTACATAAATGTGAAAAGTATGGTTAATAAAATGAATATGAGAATATATGGACCTGAAAGTACAAACCTTATTTAAAAGGATTATAGTAGATAAAAATCAGCAGTGTAGCAGCATTTTATATCAGGAAGACATACTTATGAAGCAATCTATGAATTAGATGAAGGAATATGATGAAGAACATTTGGATGGGAATCCAAAGGGAGGAAGAAATAGAAGGAATATTGCCATGAGAGTATACTACAGACCACTTGAACAGAAGAAAGAATTAGGTGGGGAAAAAAAAAAAGGAAACCAGCATACAGACATAATGTAGTTCTGATGAAGCAACTCAATTATTCTCTCTCTCTTTCTCTCTTTCTCTCTCTCTCTCTCTCTCTCTCTCACACGCACACACACACACACACACACACACAGACACACACACACAGACACACACACACCCCACATGTAGATTAATAGATAAAAATTCTTATTGTGCCTGAACGATGATTTCACAATAAAAAGGTACACAAAGCTATGAGGGGAACTGCTATTTTGTACCCAGTTCTGATCAGCAAAGAGCAATTGGTTATAATGAAGTCAAAATAAAAGGAACCTTTGGAAGAAATAATCATATCACATTACAATTTGTGACAGAAGTGAAAAGAGAAACCAGGCATGATTATAAAATGAACCCTAAACTAAAGGAGAAAGGATGTCAGAGGCATAGCAAAAGAAGAGGTAATAACCCGTGGCTAAAAATTCTACAAGAAAGTCAGCCTCCAAAAGACAGGAAGTTCTGAATTATGAAATTCTATAGACAAAAGTAGAAGCAATACCAATGATGAAGAAAAGGGGGTGCTATCTGCAGACTATGTAAGTGTACAAAGACTTCATCAATCAACTTAGATTTTTAAGTCATATCTAGAAACTAGAAGCAAGGGCAAGAAATGGGTTAGGGATACAAAAGCTTGGCCTTGTCCTTTAAGAATAATGTCAAGTACATGAAAGCTCTGGATGAGCTGAGGCTGGCAAGGATTACTTAGTACCATACAAAGGGCTTTTATGGCCAGGTCAGAATGGATAGGATGATGATGATAGACAACAATATCAGTCTATGGTGGGAAGTGAGAACTATTCAACTCCTATTTTAATTCTGCTTTCTTTGCCAAGCAAGATGATTTTTGGACTAGGAAGCTCAGAGTAATAACTGTAGACTGGAAGTTGAAAGTCAAGAAGACAGTACAAGTCCTCTAAGAATTCAAGTAATATAGTCCAGATGGACTTCTGTGTACCACAGTTCTGAAAGAACTAATGTACGTGATTGCTGAGCTGCTATTAGTGATCTTTGAAAAACTGTGGGAAACAGGAGAGATACTTATTTAAGACAAGTAAATATTCCCTCAATTTTAGAAAAAAAAATAGGTGGCACAGTCCATAAGCTGTGGACTGGGCAGTTTGACTTTGATTATTTATAAAATTCAAGGATTTTATATTAAAGAAGTGTTTTATGTACATTTAAAAAGGGAAAGGAGTAAGCATTAGGAGCTTCATGGATCTCTCCAAGAATACATCAAGTCAAACTGCCTTTATTTTCTTTTTAGATAGTGTAATTAAGCTGGTAGCATAGAGTGATATTGTAGATAGTTTACCTAGTTTTCATCAAAGCATTTGGAAATGCTTCCACATAGACAAAATGAAAAGACTTAACCAGTAGTGATGGACGGGGCATTGGCAAGTTGGAAAGAGAACCTTAGTATGGTGACTCTGAGATCTTTCTTCAGTCCTATGTTACTCAAATTTATTATCAATGATTTTGGTGAAGGCATTTGTGCTTATAATATTTTCATATGATAGGAAGCTGAAAATGATAACTAACATATTAGACTACAGATTCATTTCCCCAAAAAAAGATGTCAGCAGGCTAAAGTTAGGAGTAATATTTACTAAGATCAAATTTAATAGAGATCAATCAAAATGAATCCTTTACTTGGATTCAAGGAATGAATTCTTTGGGTACTGAATGGAAAACATCTTTTTCATAGGAAAAGGATCTAGGAGTTTTAGTGAACTGAAAGTTCAATAAGTCAACAGTGTGACAAAGTAAACAATCTTAGGATACATCAAGGGACATGGCATCTAGAATCAGTCATGCCAACAATTATCTCTTCAGAACCTATTTTGTTCCAGGTGCTAAGCACTAAGGATATGAAGAAAGGCAAAAACATCTAAAGTAAAGATTCTTGGCATTTTTTGTCATGGAACACTTTTACCAGAATCTGGTACAGTCTGTGGACTCTTTCGCAGAATAATATCTTTAAATACGTTAAATAAAATACATAGAATTACAAATAAAATCAACTATGTTGCAATACATCTCTTTCTGTGTGTATATATATATATATATATATATATATATATATATATATATATATATATATGAATGTATGTATGTATGTATGTATGCATGCATGTATGTATTAAAGTTCACAGACACCAGTTTAAGAACCCTGATGGGAAGGTCCTGCTATATGCTCCCATGGTCAGAACACACCTAAAGAATTGTGCCCAGTTCTAGGAGCCACATTTTAGAAAAGAAGTAGATAAGCTGGAGTCCATGCAGAAGGGGACAAATGGGATCATAAAGAGGCCTAGAGACCGTAATACATGAAGATCAGTTTAGCCTGAAGTAGAGGAAAAGAATTGGAGGAAGAGATATTAGCTTTATCCTACTTATCCAGAGAGGGCAGAACTAAGAATAGCCATTAGAAGTTGCAGAGAGGCTTCTGCTTGATAGAAGTAGAAACTTTCTAAAGATTAGAGCTATCCACATGTGGAATGGGCCACCTGAAGGGTGATAGTTTCCCCCTCACTGGAAGATTTCAGGCAGAGGCTATTTGGAAAGTTGAGGAGGGAATTCCTGTTCAGGCATGGAGTGGGCTAGAGGTCTTCTCTAACTATGAGGCTGATGAGATGGCATTTGAATTGGGCTTTTAACAATGGGCAGAAATTCAATCAAGGAGGAAAGAGGATAGAGAATAGACAACAGAGCATGTACAGGGAACAGATAATAGTCCAATTAGGCTTGTGTATCAGGTGCAAAGAGGGAAATAACCTGTGATATGACTGGAAAAAACCAAATGGTGCAGGGTTGTAAAGGGTGTTGAATAGCAGGGTTGAAGTCTGAACTGTGTTCAGTAAACAATGTGGAGCCACTGAAGATTTTTGAGAAGAGAAGGGCATAGGAAGTTTTGTCTATCAGCATATAAAGAATATGGAGAGAAGGGCAAAGGAGGGGGGAAACTGAAGACAAAAAGACTTGTTAGGGGACTATTGCAATAGTACAGGTGGGTGAAATATAACTAGGGTGGTGGAAATGGTAACAAAAGTGAAGAAAAATGCAAGATGTCCAAGTTGAATCAGCAGGCCTTGGGGAATCAAAGGTCTCAGTTTTGCTGCTCTAGGAATCAGGAAGTAAATCACATGTTTTGATAACTCCAAGGAGCTCATGCAAGGAGGGAAATCTGAAGGTTCCATTTTAGATGAATCGGACAGAAATGATGAGGTTTCAGTAAAACGTGGTTGGAGGCAATTGAAACAATAGAAACTCTCGAGCAAATGTAATTTACATTCCAAGTAGGACAGAAGATCCTTGAAAGGTAGAGACTCTGTTGTTCAATCTTTGTATCCCTGTTGCCTTGTACATAGTAGGTGGTTAATAAATGCTTGTTCAAGTTGTATGAAGCTTTTGAGTTCTATGATGGTTACTTCTCTAATCCATAGTAAAATGTCAGAGCTAGAAGGGACTTTCAGGATTGGTCTGCTTAATTATCCTTCTGACCATTCCTGATAATGATGAGGAGGAGGAGGATGATGATGATGATGATGAGGAGGAGGAGGAGGAGGAGGATGATGATGACAGCGAAGATAGCTGGCATTTATATAGTGATTTAAGGTTTATAAATCATTTTACACATTTTATCCTCATATGAGGTATATGAGGAAAAATTGAATCCAAAATGTGACTTGTCAAAATCATACAAATAGTAGTTACTTATGTGTTAGCTTATTTAAGCGCTGGATAAAAGAAACCAAAGTCTGATTACCAGCTTTGTGCTATTTCCTTTACACCAATGCCATACTTCCCAGATGGTCTCTATTAGATGGCCTAGATTTGGCATCTAGCCAGGCATGTTTGTGCCCCATCAGTTTAACCCAGTTAACTTCAATAATTAGTTAGATCTTGCTGACTATATGTGTAAATAGATTTAGCTATACTAAACAACATGGATTAAAGCAAAAGGCCCTCAGTTTGAAGTCCAGAGAACTGGGTTAGAATTCAGCTGTGATATATATATTGCCCAAGTAGCCTGAGGCAAGTGAGTTCCCTCTTTAGGACCCTGCATAAAATAAGGGAGTATGGGGGATGAGATAATCTCTAAGGCTTTTTCCTGTTTTGAACCCTCTGTCTTATAAATTCAGTGATTAATTCCCCAGGTAAGTGATTTCATGACAGCCAAAGGGAAGTTACAGGGATAGGAGGAAGGTGAGCCACAGTCAGAAAAATTACCAAAACAGTTTGGATGCTGATGGCCAGATTCTCAGAGGAAGGTGAGTGAAACCAGGGCTATGAAAGACTAAGTAGGTCAGAGGAGAAAACAAAAGCTTTCGGCATCACTGACATGAGGAGAGTAACTCCTGCCAGAACAGATGGCCTTGTTCTTCCAGCAGACAGTGTAGCAGAGAATAACCAGCTAGGCAAGGTGTTCAGTGCAGTCAGTTATGTAAAAGCTAATTGTGAGGATTGAGGTCTGATCAGTCAGTGCCTATTGAGTGCCCAGCATGCGCAGAGGACCATGGGAAACATCATAGATATAGGACAAAGGACTAGAGGGCAATAAAGTCTAGGGGTTGAACAAAAGCAGCACAGAGATTATGTTGGGTTTTACAAATAATACAGGAATTTCACCCTGGGGCACTGCCAGTAGAATTTGGCAAAGCTGGCTTTTGTTATTGGTCTCAATGCCATTTTTAACAGGTGGTGGTGCTGTCCCTAAAGTCTCATAGGGCATTTCCACTGGGCTCCAAGCCATCCATACCCGGTCCTGCTGTAATCACTTTGCAGTCAGTCCCTGGGGACTTCTCTCTGTTACTGCTGTGTTCTTCTGCTGTTTGATGATGAGAAAAATAGTGTCCCTAAGGAATTATAAAGAGTCCCACTTAGATGATGGCAAATTTGCAAAATAGTTTACATGAGAACAAGTAAGGTACAGTGTAAAGAATATTGAACTAGGGCTTACAAGACTTGGGTTCAAGTTTTAGTTCTGTCAGTCACCAACTATATGATTATGAGAAGCATAATAGAGTCAATATGGTGATTGATACTAGAAAGAGCATGTCAATAAACTCCCTTATGGTTCCACTCACCATTCACGTAACATTCCAAAACAAAACACCCCTGCCTGTTCACCACAACCCTATGTGTATTATCTCCCCCTAGTAGAATGTAAGCTCCTTGAGGACAGAACTATCTCACTTTGGTATTTGTATCCCCAGTATTTAGCATATAGTAGGGACTTAATAAAACATTTTCATTTATTCAATTTCTTAGTCATTAGAATGAGGATGTCAATACTTGCACACTTGTTCAATACAATTTGACAAGCATGTATTAAACACCTCTATAGCAGGCACCGTGATAAACTTGAAGGATACAAAGAAAAATGAAACAGCTCCTGTTCTCCAGAAGCTTACGCTCTATTGATGATAAGGAACAAACGAGATAATATATACCAAGTGTACTGTAAACCTTCAAGCATTATAAATGTTAAATGTAATTATTATCATATGGAACCATATTCTGTCAATTCAACAAATGATAAAATTTCCTCTAAGAAAAAAAGATTAATTCAGCTTTTAAAATTCACGTTCTAAGGGGAGTTAATAGCCAAAATGAAAGAAATTCATTTTCCATATTTTATAAACTTACTGTCCCCTCTATATCATTTTGATCCTTATTTCTTGCTCTTTATCTTCTTTTTTTTTTTTTTTTGCGGGGGGAAGGTAAGGCAACTGGGGTTAAGTGACTTGTCCAAGGTCACATAACTAGCAACCATGTCAGGTTTCTGAGGTCAGATTTGAACTCAGGTCCTCCTGACTTCAGGGCCTTCAGTACTCTATTCACTGTGCCACTTAGCTGTCCCATTGTTCTTTACCTTTAACACTTCTGGAGAATTATTTGTATGTCTCCTGAAATTATAGAATGTGATTACACTTGGCCTCTGCTGATGGTCAGATTACTTTTTTTTTTGTCTTTCCAAACAGTCCAAGTATATTCAATTGCCTCCTACCTAGCTCACAGACCTAGCATAAATTATATATCCTCAAATGCATGTAGGCAGGTTAGCCAGAGCCATAACTATGAATTTTTGCAACTGGGGCAAGTGGGAGAGTTGCTAATCCCAGTCCACCATCTGGCACCTTTCTGTTTTAGTTCGTTTTTCTTGCTAACTAGGTGCTAAATCCCATTGTTTCCAGGTGCTGAAAGCCTGCAAGTGCTGTTAGTGTCCTTGAAATTCAGCACCCTGAGATGCAATCTTGATCAGCCAGTCCCAGTTATGACTCTATAGGTTTTGAGCTTCAGAGGGTCATAGAATCCCAGAATTTCAGACCAAAAAAAAAACTCAGAAGACTTTGAGAGCCATCACTACTATCCATAATTTAAAGGGAATCTCCACTGTAACTTACTGGCAAGTGGTCATGTAGCTTCTACTTGAAGACAAGCAATGAAAGGAAACCTACTACTTCTCTTAGCAGCAGATTCTTTTTTTAGATTTCTCTCATTGTTAGGAAGCTTTTTCTGACATCAAGACTGGACTTCTTTTTAAAATATATATCCTGGAAATGTTTTACATGATTGCACATGTATAACTTATATCAGGAGGAGGGAGTACAGGGTGGGAGAGATAGAATTTGGAACTCAAGAGTTTAAGAAAAACATTAAAAATTGTTTTTACATGTAATTGGGGAAAATATTATTTAAAAATAAAACATATATCCATTCCTCTGGGTTCTGCCCTATGAAACTTAAACAAAACAAATCTAATATGTCTTTTATATGAAAGTCCTTCAAATATTTGGAAATAATTATCATGCCACTTCTCTGGGCTAAACCTCCCCAGTCCTTTCAAATAATCCTTCTATGCTGTGAATTTGGAGCCCTTTATTATCCTAGTTACCATCATTGTCCACTCTCCAGTTTAGCACTTTGGCATCTAATCTAAACAAAATGTCCAGAACCAGTCTGACCAGGGAAGAAAAAACAGGGGCTATCATCTCCTTGTTCCTTCATCTCCTTGTAGATGTTATGCCTCTTTTAATTCAGGAAGAAATTCCATTATTTTTTTTTGTTGGCCATATCTCTCTGCCAATTCATATTTGATTAGACTATTGCAATCCGCTAAAAACTCTACTTCTTTTTCCCATTGAAAAATTATATGTTCCCTCAATCCTGTATTTGTAACGTTACCCTTTTTGAACCCATGTGAAACATCACATTTATTACTATAGAATTTCATTTTACTTGTTTGCCCAATGTTCTAGTTTAATCAATATCTTTTTGAATCTTTACTCTGTCATACTGTTTGTTAGATATCTCTTCAAGCTTTGTGTCTTTTGAATATTCAATAATTATGGTTTGATAAGTATTGCCCAAGTCAGTGATAAAAACGGGAAATGGAACAGAAGCAAGCATAGATCTTTGGGTCATCCTACTAGAGACCTCCTGCAAAACTGTTATTATATCATTAACAAATACTCCTTGAGTCTTATCATTTAACCAGTTCTGAGTTTATCTAATTGCTTTAGTCTAGTCTATATACCCCTTTATGTCCAAAAGTATGAGATGCTTCATCGGGTTATTTGCTAAATTATATTTATAGCATTCTCCAATCTACCTTGTCAAGAAACGGAATGGTTTCTCTAGCACAACTGTTCTTGAGATAGGAATAATGTCTATAATCATTACCTCTTTTTCTGTTGGACCACTAATCATCTCTGTAATGATACATGATCCCACCCATCATCTAACCATATTGCCTACACTATAGCTATCAGCCTCATCTACTCCAAGTAGCCTTCGACGCCACTCTTGGGTCCTCTGACTCTGATAGGCAAGTTTTCATTTTATATTACCATAAACTAGATCATTCCATCCTTTCCTAGCCCATTACACATATTCCACTGCTCTGCTCTTTATAAGTTCTTTTTCTCCATTAGAATAGAAGCTAGTTGAGGGTAAGGATTATCTTGCTTGTTTGTATATTTATCTCCTGTGCTTTAGCCTAGAACCTGGCATATAGTAAGCACTGAAAAATATATCTATTTGATAATTTTCTAGGAACTGAAATCAAGCTCACTGTACTATAAGAAGCAAGTTCTAATCTCTTGCCTTTTATTTTAATAGAATCAATGCTAGTCTTCCCTTCTCTGGTGCCTCTCTTTTGTTCCACGGTCTTTCAAATCTCCCTGACAATGGTGCAGCAATGATAAATGGCAGTTTTTTCAATATCCAAGATGTGGTTCAGCTGGTTCAGGTGACTTAAGTTCATCAAGAACAGCTATCTTACTAAGTTCTCATTTATCTTGAGGATTAATTCTCTGTCAATCATTTTTACTCTATCCTTCCCAATATAAAGTCCATTTTCCTTGTCAGATAAAGCAAAAAGAAAATATGAATTGAACAGCTCTGCCTTATTTCTGTTGCCATTGGTATCGCCCAATCCACCCCATTCATTCTTTAATCTTCTATTTTTAGCTATTTTTAAAAAATCTCTTTTTGCTATTTTTTACTTTCCTAGATACCATCAGCTCATTCTGAGTTTTAGCCAGCATAACACTATTTTTACAGGATTGTGTCATGCTTGTGTTTTGTTTTGTTTTCTATTTCTTTGCCCTTGACTGCTTTTTTCTATGATTACATGTGCATGTCACTTAGTGAGTTCCTTGTACATCCACATCTGTCTCTTAAGAATTTCCATTTTTCCTCTTCATCTGAATTGTTTTCCTTCGTGTCTTTGGGATTTCGTGTAGTTTTCCTATATTTCTTGAGCTGATTTCCCCAGTAGAGTTTTAGTCTGTAGGATGCCATATAGCCTTCCTCTGAACCCACAACCTAGGGTGCACATATTCTGCATGATTTTCCTCTCTTCTACCACAAGGAGGTGGGATATGTTCACTTCACTGCATAGTGCTAATGAGGTACTAAATTGTAAAAGTGCATCCATACCCTTATTCTTTTAATAGAATTAAAAGGGACAGCCTCATGTCGAGAAGCAAAAGTTAGACATGCTTTTGCAGTTCTTTAAAGAGTTATGCCCTAAAATAGTGCAGACATGAAGGTCCTTTGTGGAAAATAACCCTAAAGGAAGGGAGAGGAGGATTCCCCCACTCACTCCCACCTTGGTTACTGTGGCTAGAATTAATGCAGGATTCCCATTCAGCAGTTCAAAAGTTTGTCAATTTAGGACATTACACATAATTAGGAGAGCAAAGGTACACATTCCAGACAGACACATAGTATTTTTAAATGCAGTCATTCAAAGGAGAAATCAGCTTTGAGGAAAGAAAGAGGGGAAGAGGACCATGAAGGGAAGCAGATGCTGGGAACCCAGATAAGCAATCAGAAGACATGCTCCACTCAAAGATAGTTATGTGAGGACTCTTCAAAGAGAAAGAATTTCCTTTCTGACAGAACTAGAAGTTGGAGTTACCTTAGACATGCATGTGCCACATACCTTCATACTTCATTTGAACCCGCTCTTCCCATGGATGCTATGTGATTTTGTGGAATGGTATGCCTCAGGTTTATGGGGAAAGATGTTTTGCAGTCATTATTTTTACTTTGCCATCATATTAAATAGCTATGCTAAGAGCTAGTTGTGTCTACTGGATGATTGTTAAGGGGTAGCATACCAGTTAGGGGCACATGAACTATAATAGTGGGGAATCACATCGAACCCAAGTTAGTAACTATCTACTTTTTGGGGACCTATCCATAAGTACAAGTACAATTTGGAGAAGTAATCCTAAAGTGGTATTATACTGTTATACTTTGTTACCAATGATCTGTATCATTTGGAGTAATTCCTTCTCTTTAATCTCTGCATTTGAAAACCAAAGTATTAGGCTAACAGACCTCTGAAGTCCCTTCTTATTTTAAAAATCTTTTGTCTGTGGTTCTATTCTTCCTATAAGTAAGAACAGCCATTATTTTACTAAGTACTAAATACAATTTTTATCTATTCTCTCATAGTTCACAAAAATACCTCAAATATTTTTAAAGTTATCAAAATAAGAGCCATTATTTATAGCTCTCTAAGGTTTTCAAAATATCTTATAAATTATCTCAGTTGATCCTCACCACAACCCTGTTAGACTGGAAATATAAGTGATGTTATCACCACTATTTTACAAATGAGGACACTGAACTCTTAGGAGGGTAAGTGATTTGTCCAGGTTCACAAAACCAAGAAATGTGTTAGACAGGATTTAAATGCTGACCTTCCTGAGTCCAAGTCCAACATTCTATATACCCTTCAACTTGTTGCAACCTTCCCCCTAATCTTCTCCATAAAGCAGAGAGAACTGAAATTGACCCCATTGAGTGGAGACCACAATCTTACCTAGTCAATTCATTAACCTTTTCTTACTGTCCCTGAGAATTGGTAGAATTATTCTTCACCCCTTTGCCTGTCCCCAAATTCAATTAAGAAATGAGATAATTCACTGGGAAACTGCAAAGTAGATGATAGACATTGCAAATGTAAGAATTTTAAGCCACCCTTCTGTTGTGGTTGGCCCACTGAACTAGGCAGCCTTTTAGCACACCGGGCACAGCTGCTCTTGGAAAAGTATGTCCTGGAAGCCCCACTGCTAATATTAGTGTTCACAGTATCCAAACCTTCCTTGGGGCTTTAAGACTGCTGTCTCTCTTTCCCCATTCTCCTAAATCAAGTTCAGCTTAATAATGATGTGGCTGTGTGGTCTGAGAGATCTTTTGAACAATTCAGTCACTGACTCAATGTATCCCTCCTGGGATTTCTGACAAGTATATACCTAATGTTGGAAGTGAAATCTCGAGCCTATCAATGATTGCTTTTGCCAAACGTGTGTGTGTGTGTGTGTGTGTGTGTGTGTGTGTGTGTGTATGTGTGTGAGATATGGGGACTTCTAATTAGAATTTTTTCAATTCACTAAAGAACTATCCTCACCTTCTCATTAAAAGGATCTCTTACTACCAAGTGTCCATTTCAGACTATTAAATGCTTAGAACTGTAATAGTAATTTAAGTTTAGGTACCAAGAATTTCTCATCAGCTTCCACTGCATGCAAATAAAATCTAGCTGGAGAAACAGTGGTACATAATTAGGCTGTAAATTCTCCCAAAGCCCTAAGCAATTCCTTCCCTGTTTCTCCCTCCCCAGGCCTTTGCACATTATAACACCAATTGCTGGTAAGCCTGACAATTGTGTCTAAATATTCAATGGTAACATCATTGACCAGAAAACCCTAGGGACTCAACCTTCTATATCATCCACAGATGCCACTGAAGAGCAAAAGTTCTTTCAGGGTCTAGGATATTCCTTTGACAGATATTTATGCATATCACTCCCTAGATAGTCTTATTTTCTGTAGCTTGTTCTCTCTATCAATACCCACTTTCAGTTGTCAGGTTGGACTGGTAACAATAATAATACAAAAGTTCTCATTTCTACAGAGTTTTATGGTTTATAAAGTGCTAGTAGTCAGTCCACACATCACAATCTTCTCCATTTAACAGATGAGAAAATTCAGATTCAGAGAGATTAGTAATTTGTCCTCAGTCACACACCTGGTAATTGGTCAACTCTGGTTTTGAACTTCGATTTTCTGACTAAATCTGGAAAATCTAGGTGCAAGCCCATGGTCATTTAAAGCTCTTTTCAATGGGGTTCATGCCTATTTTAGAGGCTCATAACACATTACTTTCCTTTACATACTTTAATCTGCACTCTGGGTCCTTTACCTGTGGTATTATCAGTCTTCTGGAATTATGGGTGGTCATTACACTAATGAGAATTTGGCACAATCAAATTTCATCACATTTATATACTGTAACTTGTTTATTGTTTCCCCGATTTGTGGATGCTTTCTCAAGATGCTCATTCTTTGCCACCTGGAAAAGAGTTATAAATATGTTTATATATCCATAGAGTTCATTTGTTTATAACTGATCTCTCCCTTAATGAATTGTGGTTATTCCATCAAGTCCAACTTTCCGTGACACCATGAACCATGTTGTCCACGAAGTTTTTTTAACAAAGGTACTGGAGTGGTTCGCCATTTCCTTCTCTAAATTAAGGCAAACAGAGGTTAAATGACTTAAACAGGGTCACACAGCTAATAAGTATCTGAGGCCAGATTTGAACTCATGTCTTCCGGACTCTAGGTCCAGTGCTCTATCTACTGAGCCATCTAGCTTCTCCTTTCTCAAAGCAGATGTCCAGTAGACACCTTAAATTCAATATGTCCAAAATGGAATCCATTATATTCCCCATAACCCTTTTTCCCTCTTGCCTTCCTTATTGCTGTAGAGGGCAACCCCATCCTTCCAGGCTTTCACAACCTAGGAATCATTCTGGACTCCTCATTATCTCACCCCCTCCCCCATATCCAAGCTGTTGCCAATGCCTGTCAATTTCATCTTTGCTTCATCTCTCAGATATGACCCCTTCTCTCCTCTGGCACTACCACCACTCTGGTACAGACCCTCAACGTTTCATGCCTGGATTATTACAATAACCTGCTCATGGATCTGCTTGGCTCAAGTCTCTCCCCACTCCTATTCATCCTCCATCCAATCATTAAAGTATAAGTCCAGTCATGTTGCCCAGTGGCTTCCTATTAACTCCAAGAGCAAATAAAAAATACTCCATTTGGTGTTCAAGCCTGTCCTTCATTCATAACCCAGCTCCCTTCTACCTTTCCAGTCTTCTTACACTTTCCTCCGTGCCGTGTACTCCTTGTTCCAGTGCCACTGGCCTCCTGACTATTCCAGAACAAAGCAGACTGCCTTTCAAATCAGAGCATTTTCTCTGGCTTTTTGCCCCACCTCTAGAATGCTCTCTCTCTTTCAATTTGACTACTGACCTCCTTGGCTTCACTTAAGTCTCAGATAAAATTCCACCTTCTATACAAAGTTTTCCCCAACCCCTCTTAATTACCTCTGTTAATTATCTCCTATTTAGCTTGTACACAGCTTGCTTTGCATATATTTGCTTGTATACTGTCTCCCCTACATTGTGAGCTCCTTGAGAGCAGGGACTGTCCTTTGCCTCTTTTTTATCACCAGAGTTAAGCACAGTATCTGACAGACGGCAGGTGCTTACTAAATATTGATTGACTGATTGATTGACTATCACTATAACATAAAACCTCTCACTTTGCCTGTTAATAGATATTTCTTGAATAGCTAATATAGAAATAGGTTTTGCATTGTTTCACTTGTATAATGGGCATTATATTACTTGTCTTCTCAATTGGTGTGGTGGGGCATGGAGGGAGTAAGAGAATTTTCAACTCCAAATAAAAAAAAGAATATTCAAGAAAATAAAAAGTATAAGCTTAAACAAGCAAATACATTTATTGAGTTGAATTATACTACATTGCCACCAATTAGTAAATCATAGATCAAGGGCTAGAAGAGGTCACAGTTGCCATCTAGTCCAACCCTCTTATTTTAGAAGTAAGGAAACTGAAGCCCCTGGAAGTGAAATGACTGATCCAAGGTGACACTGGTAGTTAAGTGACAGAAATATTTTTGCACACAGGTCAAGGATCCCAAAGGATCACATATCTAGTGCCAGAATGTACGTCAGATGTCTTCTAGGCAGCACCCTTATTTTATAGATAAGGAAGGTGTAGCAGCACCCTAGTATACCTAGGATGGCCTGCTAGCACAGGTTCTTTGATCTGCTCTTCTAGGAAAGACTGCTCAAAAAGCGCTTAATAATTCTACTTTTTTTTCTTTTAAATTTACTTATTTTTAGTTTATAACATTCAGTTCCACAAGCTTTTGAGTTCCAAATTTTCTCCCCCTTTCCTCTCCGCCCTTTTCCCCTCCCAAGATGGCATACAATCCAATATAAGTTCTACATATACCTTCACATTAAACATATTTTCACAGTAGTCAAGTTGTAAAGAAGAGTTATAACCAATGGAATGAACCATGAGAGAGAAGAAACAAAACAAAACAAAAAAGAGAGAAAGCAAATAGTTTGCTTCAATCTGCATTCAGACTCTGTAATTCTTTCTCTGGACGTGGATAGCCTTTTCCATCATGAGTCTTTTGGAGTTGTCTTAGAACCTTGCATTTCTGAGAAAAGCCAAGTCTATCAAAGTTAGTCATCATAGATACAATGTGTCTGTAACTGTGTACAATGTTCTCCTGGTACTGCTCCCCCCACTCAGCATCAGTTCATATAAGTCTTTCCAGGTTATTACGAAGTCCCTCTGCTCCTTATAACAATCCTACTTTTAATTACATTCACTATTTTGGGGGAAAGGTCAGTACCCTGAATGTCAAAGAAAATACAAGCAGAGAAATTATCATAAAGACCAATAGACAGGACTCCAGCTGCCTGAATATAGGAATATTGCTATACACTTTATGTGCATCACTGGGTCAAGGGAACACAGACATCTAAGCAGCTGGGGGATCTGAACATATGACTTCTCAGAGTCTCAACCAGGAAATCAAAAGATCCTTCTCATGAGCAAACCCTCAAAGCAAAATACCAACTCAGAGTATATACACACTTCTCAGAGCCAGACATCACAACCCATGCAATTCAGTGCCTAATTTTAACTTAGTACCAAAAGTTGTGGAAGCCTTCCTAAAAGCAGGCCTCCCCCTAAGCAAGCTTCTCCTTAAGTAAGTCCCTCCCCCCTCCCCACCAATGGGCTCCATTTGAGGCCTATTAATGGGAGAGGAAGATCTTATTATTCCATTAACATTACAGAAGGAGACACAGAGAGGTTAAAGGAGTACCTAAGGCCACACAGGTACTGATGATTGACATGGTTTAAAGAATTGCTTATTTCTATCAGGGCTATTTGCTTTTTAGCAGAAAATAATACTGTTGCACCAAGGAAAAAGTCTTAAGGGTGGAGTTTCAGGCTATATTGGCAGGCTTCTAATTTGCTGAGGAGCAGGCTAGGCCTGGTAGTTGGAGCAATGGGGACGTGCTTTTTAGGGGATGAGTCCTGAAGGCTGGGAACTCCCACTCCCTTCACATTTCTCAGAGCTTTCAGGGCAGAAGAGAGCACCCAATTCATCAAATGGAAAGCATGGCACATTCTCGTCACATAGCAACAATGGAGAATTTCTCAGAGGGCTCGCTCAGGGTGTGGAAAACAACCTTATTTATAGTCCAGGATTAAAATAACAGGAGCTATGGAGAAAAAAGGAAGCTCACTAAAAGAGGATGAAAGAGCTACAAGCCCACTGTGGAAACATATATGCAAGTCTGGGGAGGAGAAGATCCCCATGTGGTCCTGCTTTTACATTTTCTGAGAAGCAAGAGAAAGAGGTTTCCTCACCTATGTAAAGAAAACTGAACCCCAGCAGCTAAGATGGCTTACCAACCCAATGCCGGAAGGTCCTGTATCAAAAATCTCACTGCTGGATCCAGGTCAACATTGTCACTTGGGTCATTCTGGGCAAAACTGAGATAGTACTCTTGAAATGAATCTGAGGCCAAAATGACTAAAAACTATTTAATTTTGTATTTGATGAACCTAATAAAGAATCTGTTCAAGTCTTAAAAAGTAAAAGGAAAGAAAGAGGTAGTGGAAAGAGCTCTGGACAATCGAGTCAGAAAACCTCTGTGCATTAGCTGACATTGTCACTTACTACTTGTGTGACCTTATGCAAGTATATTAGAAGCTCTGGGCCTCAGTTTCCTCACCCACATAATGAAAGAGGAGGACTAAATGACCACTAAAGTCCCTTCCAGATATAATGTTCTATGAATACAATTTAACAGCTATTTCTTAATCATCTACTCTGTGCGGGGTGCTTGTGTGGGGCATCAATAAAGAACGGCCCCTGTCTTCTAGGAGCTCACATTTAAGTCAGGTAAATAAATCATGGGCAAAAATAACAGCAAAACAAGCCCCGTGCTCAGGGCCATAGAACAGTAAGAAATACCTAGGGACATGGTGGAACGGAAAGAGCACATTCAAGGGGAGGAGTCATTTTTCCAGAGAAGCGATGCGGAATACTGGCTGGAGTACCAAATTTAAAGCCAGTAACATATCCCCATACTCTACTGCTGTCATTTGTTTTTTGTGCAACTATGAGCCAGTTGTTAAACATTTCTGAACCTCAGTTCTCTAATCAGTGAAATGGGCATCAAAATACTTATTTCATGGAGAGTTGTAAGAATCAAGAGATACGATGCAAGTGAAGCACTTTCCAAACTTTAAAGCCCTATCTAGGACCATAGGTTTAGAGCTGGAAGGGCATTTGGACGTCACCTAGTCCAACACACTAATTTTGCATCTAAGGAAACTGAAGTCCAGAAAATGTAATTGATTTACCCATAGTCACACAGGTTGCAGTAAATGGAAAGACGGGGATTTAGTTTAAGTCCCTTGACTCCCAGTGCAGCTTTCACTCCAGATCACTGCATTGACCTATCGTTATTATTGTACTTGTTGTTATTATTTGTTTGTTAACGTTGGACAGAAGTTTTGTTCGAATGGCCTGGATAACTGCCACCTGAGCAAATAAAATCAGTTGAAATTTACTAAATGATTACTATGCAAAGGTCTTAAATGTAGACAGAGTAGATTTGATTCGAGAGGTTTTATTGCAGCCACCAACACCATCACTCCCCCCACCAAAAAATAAAGTCTTTCCTGCCCAGTTACCAGTGTCTGAAATTCTGTCCTTAGATATTCATTCCTTCGCACTTATCTCACTAATATTGTCTTTAAAAATACAAATACTGGGGGTGGCTAGGTGGTGCAGTGAACAGAGCACTGGCCCTGGAGTCAGGAGGACCTGAGCTCAAATCTGGCATCAGACACAAAATTAGCTGTGTGACCTTGGGCAAGTCACTTAACCCCAATTGCCCTACTTTCTCCCCTCCAAAAAGAAAAAAAAAAGTTCAAAAAGTACAAATACTGTATGGAGGGATAATTCACACTTAGACATTAGTGATTCATCAGATCTGCTTTCCATCTGATGGGAGGGATGTGGGACAATAGAGAGCCCTGAACTATAAAGGTGCAAGTTGTAGGAGATCTGGGAAGAGAGCTTAAAAGGAAGAAAAAAGGTCAGGGGCATTGAACACCAGTAGGTATAGTGCCTTAAACCTAGCCGGTGCTATGTTTGTAGAACAAATTAAAGACTGAATGTTTGCTTTAGGCAACCCCTCTCATAAGTCTCTACTTAGGCTATGATGTGGTTTTTGCTTCTCTTCAGACAAATCCTTCAAATAACTATATGTGATATTTTTTCTTTGAAGTCTATAATATCAAGCATCAATTTTACATGTCATTTCACTTCTACATTTTTCTCTTACCCACTACCCCTTAGATAGAGGCTCATTGAATCTATTCCATTTCTGTGAATTACTTTTGCCAAGGAAGTAATGAATTGCAGGATTTTGACTAGAGCTTGAAAGGACTGAGACACAGCATATAGTAAAGCACCCTCATTTTTAGAAATGAGGGAATTAAAGACTAGAGATGTTAAGTGATTTTTCTCAAGATCACAGAGGGAGGAAGCATCAGTCAGGATTTGAACCAAAGTCTTTTAACTCTGCTACTTACAACCTGCATGACCTTGGGAAAATCACTTTTATCCCTTGACCTTAATCTCCTCACCAGTAAAATGAGGACCTTGTACTCGATGGGGTCTAAAGTCTTTTCTGCATCTAAATCCTATGAAACCCATGACTTCAAATCATATTACATTACTACTCTATCATGATTTTCCCTTCCTCAGCTCTCCATCATGCTGGCTTCATTCATCTGAATATATTACTCCTTTCCTGGGAGAAAAATGCTTGCTACTGGGAGTCAGGAGCATCCCAGAATTCCTGGAAAATTCCTAAGGCCAGAATGCTCTGTGGCCAAAAGTGACTATTTCAATGTTTGTTTGGGGTTTTTTTTTCCTCTGAATAAGGTTCCAAAAAAAGTCAAAATAACCACAAACAACAAACAACAAAAACAAATGCCTCATTTTTTTTTCTACTAGGAAGCAACTAGGACATTAAAATTTAGTGAAAATTTCTTGTTTCCCTCTTGAGGTTCATCTGAATAGAGGATGTATTCATATGTCAATTAAACCGAGAATTAAGATCATATATCAATGGACTCTATCACTTTTTTTTTTCTTTTCTAACCTTCAAGTACTTGTACCAGTGTTGGCAAGATAACACAACGTAGATAATCTCCTGACCCTTTAAGTTTTGCCCCAGCTCTGTGTGGGAAATTCTCTGTCTCATAGGCTTGTCAATCAGTACCCTGTGGTGTCTTAAAGATATTCCAGGCCCAATTTCACATCAAAGAAATGTACTCATGAGAAAAATGAGGCTCTAGCTTCTGAGAGTTCTTGATCCTTTAATTGGTTGTTAAATAATCTCAACTACTTAATTGGAAAATTAGGTCAGATAGAGGGAGGATGGCCTTTTGTGAAAGGAGACCTTGGAGAATATTTTTGTCCAGAAAACAGAATTGCTAAAAATTTACAGTAGGCAAAGAAGACTTTAAAGGATGATGTTTTTCTCATGTTACGAACAAATATCACTCATTCTACAGTTTTCAAACAAAACAGTCAAATTGCCCATACCACTTATATTAGGGTAAAAACAAAACAAAACAAAACACTTTCCCCTTCATGGCCCAATGCTTGATAAATTCAAAACAATAAAAGTGACTGGGCAAATCACTTAACCATCATCCACCTCCATTTTCTCATTTATATAAATAGGAAAATACTAGGACCTACTTCCCAGGGTTGTTGTGAGGAGGTAATATTCATAAAGTGCTTAGCACAGGACCTGGTACATAGTAGGTGCCATATAAATGTTAGCTATTTTTATGATTATTTTTTTAAATTACTTGGGTAAGTATTCCTTTTTTGAAAGAATTGCTAGTAAAAAAAAATCTATAAAGCAGTTTGGAAGATATTAGGTTCAGATCAACATCTTACATCGTAAACCACAATAAGTATAAAATGAGACTTGACTTGAAAATGAAAGGATACGCTTTTTTAAAATTAGAAGGATAAAAGATCAAGTAACTTTCACAATTACAGCAGGGAGTATCAGGGAAGGGAGGGTACAAATTGGTATTGGAGGAAATTCTTAGGCAAACAAGGGAGGATTTAGTTTAGTATCTGTGATCTCATCTGTTCTTTGAATGATTCAGCAGATCACAATTCATCCTTACTTGTCCATCCTGTGCCACTCTCAGCTATATCCTTTGCCTTCATTACATGGGATCCATTCAATGTGCTGGAGGTCTTTCTCCCTTTCTCCTGACATTGTAAGGATATCATTTGAGCATTCTGACTATCTACCCCTTGACCTTGCCTCATGACCAGCCCATCTTCTCTTTCTATCAAATGTTTTCTTGATGTCATCTTTTAATCATGTTCTTCAAAGTTCCTCAATTATATGATACAGCCTCTACATGCCAATCATGTACCTCTCCACTGATTTCTTTATGGTATTCATTAAAAAAATTTTAAGGTATATATTTATTCCCTTTCTCACTACCCTATAGCAATACTGAAAAATGAATGTGGCTAATAAGGTGGACATTAATTTCCATAGGTAACTGGGAATCATTAAAAGAGCTTTGAAACACCTTCAGTACAACCCAATCCATGCTCTTCCTCTTGTTCAACTCATTATCCATCAGCACTGTCTGTTCCAGGGATTTGTACTAAGGTATGCTTAGTGATGTATACTCAATAGGACATCCATCCAAACATATGTCACCATCCAGGCAATGGACATTCTTCTCCAGCTTGATCTTTCTTGCGCTTAGAATCAGGACAAACTCTTGAGAGATTACAAATCTCTTCCTGGTGAATTTTCAGTATTCCAGGGCTTGATGCAACTACCACAATCAAAAGTAGCATCTGCTGGACCTCACCAGCGAGACAGCCTCTTCAACTTAGACTTTGAACTACATCTCCTCCATCACAGTGCCAAATGTCTTTGTTGAACATGGATCCTTTTTGTTCTGTTTGACCTGACAAATGGCCTTTGAACAGGATTTTTTGGGGAGAAGAAGGCTGGGACCAGGGTTGATTGTTGTATTTCAAGAAATGATGAATTTTTAAATGCGTTGATAGCGGACACTTTGAAAAGCCCAGTCAATTAATAAACATTTATTAAAAGCATGCTGTATTCCAGGTATTATACTAAGAGCTAGTGATACAAAAAGAGGCAAAGGACAGTCCTGCCCTCAAGGAGAATACAATCTAGTGGGGGACAGAATATGCAAACAAATATATAGAAAGCAAACAATGTACAGAATAAACAGGAGATAATTAAGAGAACCTCAGAATTAAGACGGATTGGGAAGGAAGCAAAGCTAAGATAGCTAAGTAAAGCCAGAGGCTCACCTGAGCTCTTCCAAATTCCTCTCCAGACAACATTAAAATAATGCCTCAAATTTAATTCTAGAGGAGCAGAAACAACAAAGGTGGTTAAGAAACAACTTTACAGCTGAGGACAATTTAGGAGGTCATTAGGAAAGGTCTATCTCAGTGGTGCAGTGGTCATACTAGGAGCCCAGCACAGACTGGACTTATTAGGGGACTAGCAGCAAACCACAGAGAAAGTTCCTTAGCAACAGTAGCAATTGCTTCAGGAGTCCTCAACCCACAGATAGTAAGGGAGTTGAACAAGTGGTCAGAAGGAGATTACAGAGGACACTTGCTGACACTGGGTGCCTTGTTCAAAGGCAGCTCCAGGTCACAGTCCCAGATGGTTCTGGTCATTCACAGACAAGAGCACAGGCCAGGAGTGCATTTACTACACCTCTCCTTGGAAGAACTGAAAGCCTATAGACTCCCCGAGCTAACTGAAAAAAATAGCAAGAAAGGCCTCCAGCATGGGACCAGAGCCTAATGTTAACATAAAGTTATAAGTCAAGAAATATGGTGTAAAAATGAGCAAACAACAACAACAAAGAACCTGACCATAGGAATTTATTAGAATGACAGAGAAGATAAAGACACAAACCTAGACAAAAACAACAAAGTAAAACAGTTACATGTAAAACTTGAAAGAAAAATGTGAATTGAACTCAGGTCCCCAAAAAAGGATTCCTGAAGACCTTAAAAGAGATTTAAAAAATCAAATAAGAGAGACAGAAGGAAAATTAGGAGAAGAAATGACAGTGATGTAAGAAAATCATGAAAAGAGACACAATAGCTCAGAATAAAAGGTACCAAAAATACTAAAGAAAATAATACTTTAAATAACAGAACTGGCCAAATGGAAAAGGAGATACAAAAGCTCACTGAAGAAAAAAAAAATCCTTAAAAATTAGAATTGGGCAAGTGGAAGCTGATGAGTCCATGAGAATTCAAAGAACAATAAAAAAAACCAAAAGAAAAACAACAAAAAAAATGAAAACACCAAAGAAAATGTAAAATATCTCATTGGAAAAAGAACTGACCTGGAAAATAGATCCACGAGAGACAATTTAAGAATTACTGGACTATCTGAAAGCCACAATCAAAAAAAAAAAAGAGCCTTGACATAATCTTTCAAAAAATTATCAAGGAAAACTGATCTGACATCCTAGAACCAGAGGGTAAAAGAAAAATTGAAATAATCTAGCAATCGCCTCTTGAAAGAGATCATAAAATGAAAACTCCCAGGAATAATATAGGCAAATTCCAGAGAAAATACTGTGAACAGTCAGAGAGAAACAATTCAAATATCATGGATCCAGTCAGGATAACATGAGATTTAGCAGTTTCTACTTTAAAGAATCAGAGGGCTTGGAATAATATACTCTGGAAGGCAGAGGAGCTAGGATTACAACCAAGAAGCACCTATCCAGCAAAAACTGAGTATAATTCTTCAAGGGAAAATGGATAGTCAATGGAATAGAGGACTTTAACATTCCTAACAAAAAGACCAGAGCTGAATAGAAAATCTGACTTTCAAATATAAGGCTCAAGAGAAGCATAAAAAGGCAAACAGGAAAGAATTCATAAGGGATTCAATAAAGGGAAAGTGAGTACATTCAAGCAGATTCTGGGAAGATGGCAGAGTAGGTGAAAAAATTCCAGGCTTTCCAGCCCCCACAAACAAGGATGTGCCTTGGGGAGAATGTAGAGTGGTAAAAATAAACAAGAGTTGTGACAGAACAACGGTCCTCCCTGGACAATGGGAGAAAAAGGGAAGAAAAATCTCAGGACTGAGGTTTGGTCCCTGTGAAGTGTAAATACCCCCAGGCTAGTTCCACTGAAAAAGCAAGCAATAAGCCCTAGGGATAGTTGGGCTGGGGGATAGCCTTGGCTCCAGTCAGGCATTTGAGCAGGGAAATATGGAAGGAACCTCTGCTGATAAGGGACACCAGGTCCAGCTGTGCTGCTGAGACACAGCCCTGGGCTAGAAGGAACTAACAAACAGAGCTGAGTATGATGTGATTCTAAAAATTAATACAGCTCAGGAAAAGGTAAAAAGAGTAAATATTTTATACAAATGAGGTGTGAGAGAAAGAACTGATACAGAGGAATTAGATAAGGGAGGAAGGCTGGTGATTCTAGAACTCTCATCAGAAATGGGTTAAAGTGGGAACCATACATATAAAATTCAGAAATAAAGACTGCAAAGGGAATGAGGAGGCAGAGAGGATAAGGGAGGGATTTTTAGAAGGAAGGGCAAAGAGTAAGGGGGAGAGGATATGGGAGAAATCTTTGGGGGTGGTAGGTTAAGTAATAGGAGGGCAAGGTAGTGGATAGAAGTAAAGTAGAAGAGTCAGGAGGGAAGGAAGCAAAAACTATACATAAACATAAAATAAAAATCAGGAGTAGAATTAATTAAGGGAAAAAACAAGGGTAGTAATCATGATCTCAGACAAAGTTAAAGATAAAATAGATTTAATAAAAAGAGAAAAATAGGGATACTACATTATATGTCAGTCATATTAATCAGCATTGTTTTAGACAAAATAAATAACTAGACAGTATAAGGTTGAAGTATTACTGGGGAGTAGGAAATGATGAGATGGTGGACTTTAAAAAAAAACGGACTTACCAAGGAAGATGTTATCCACCTTCAGAGAAACAAAGGACAAAAAAGTAGAGTATGATCTTACATAGATACATATGAATGTATAAATCTATATAAGTAGGATTATAGATATCTAAGTGTATGTATATAAGCATATGTACATATTTTATATGTATATACATATACGTTTGTGTGTATAGGTGTATGTGTGTACGTGTGTGCGTGTGTGTGTGTGTGTGTGTATACATGCACATATCTGAACTTAATTGTAGCCTTCTTGGGGAAGGAGGAGGGAAAGGGGAAAAAGAATATATTAAAAAAATTCACAGCAGAAAATAAAAGAAACTTTACAAGGAAGCAAAGAAAAGATGGACAGCTCTAAAGACAAAGTGTAGTATTTATTATATAGGCTTTCTTGAAACAGAAATGTCTTGCTGTATATTTTGAACCCTCTCTCACATTCTGCTAATCACATGGCAATGCTTTTTTTTCTATTCTTGTATTTAAGTTTTAATATTTAACTTAAAAATAAATTAATAAAAATAAAAGAAAAATGTTTACATTCCTACATGGGAAGAGAATATTTATAACTCCTAAGAACTGTCATTATTAGGACAGCTAAAAAAGAATACACAGACAGAGGGTATGGGTGTCAGTTGAATATAATGAGATTTTTTTTTTAATAAAATTAAGAGGGGAGAAAGAGGGATTCACTGGGAGAAGGGGAAAGGGAAAGGAAGAATAGGGTAAATTATCTCACATAAAATAGGTTTGAAAAGAAGAACTTTTATAGTGGAGGGAAAGATGGTGGAGGTTAGGAGGCAATGCTTGAACCTTATTGTCATTGGAATTGGCTCAAAGAGGGAACAACATACACACTTAGTTGGGTATAGAAATCTACCTTACTATACAATGAAGTAGGAGGGAAAGAGGATTAGTGAAAGGAGTGTGGATTGGAGGAGGCCAGGGTCAAAAGCCAAAGGGATTTTTGAGAAGAGACAGGATAAAAGGGGAGAGAGAGGAGGATAAACAGAGGGAAAATAGGATAAAAGGAAATACAGATAATACTCATAACTATGAATGCGAATGGAATGAACTCACCCATAAAATGAAAGCAAGTAGTAGCATGGATTAGAAACTAGAATCCAAAAACATGTTATTTAGAAGAAATACATTTGAAGCAGAGACACACAGAGAGTAAATATAAGGGGTTAGAGAAGACTCTATCATGCTTCAGCTGATGTCAAAAAAAAAAAAAACAGGAGAAGTAATCATGATCTCAAATAAAACAAAAGAAAAAGTAGATGTAATTAAAAGATATAAGTAAAGAAATTACATTTTGCTAAAAGGTGACATAGACAATGAAGTAAAATCAATATTAAACATATATGCATCAAATATTACAGCATCCAAATTCTTAAAGAAAACATTAAATGTAGTAGTGTGTAATAGAATGTAGTAGAACTATACTAGTGTGGGACTCCAACTTTTCTCTCTCAGAACTAG
>CM053585.1:288413284-288441689 GCA_028646515.1 Pseudochirops corinnae
GGGGGGATAGGAAGGAGAGACATATAATCAGTCTCTCACAATATGTCCACTGTGGAGATGTTCTGTGTAATTACACATGTACAGCCTGTATTAAATTGAAATTATCCTTCCAGTAGGGGTGGGTGACGAGGGAGGAAGGGAAAGAATCTAGAATTTAAATTTCTATAATCAAATGTTAAAAATATAGGTATATATTATTATTATTATTATTATTATTATTAACTACATGCAACTGGGAATTAAGATATACAGGCACTAGGGTAGGGAGACCCATCTTGCCCCACCAGAAAGTCAGAAGGACAATGGGGGAGGACATAGGAGACAACAGATTGGGAGAGCGGCTATACAATGGGATCGCTGTTTTCAGGTGGTGGGTAGGGAAAAGATGGGGAGAAAATTTGTAACTCAAAATCTCATGGAAATGAGTGATGTAAACAAGAAAATAAATAAGTTAATTTTTAAAATAAAATAAAATAAAATATTTTTTAAAAAGAAGAAGAAGCGATACAAGGACATTCTCAAGGCCTCTCTCAAGAACTTTGGTTTTTAAAATCCTTTTTAAGCTCCTCTATGGCCTCTATCCACTTCATATTTTTCTTGGAAGCTTTTGGTGTGGGAGTTCTGACTGTGTTGTCTTCCTCCCATTCCCAGAATTGATCTTTTTTGTCCCCAAAAAAGGAATCTAAAGTTGGATTGCTGGGCTTGCTTTGCTTCCCTTGCCTGCTCATGTTGCCAGTCAGTTACTTGGCTTTTGGGCTCTGTAGTAAAACTCTGCTTTCAGAAGGGAGAGCTCTGTCCCAAATCGCTGGGGTGTTTGCAGCTGCCAGAGCTATTAGAAGGCAGCCATTTTTTGCAGCCCCCACCAGCTTTGGCTCACTGAAAATGCACCTCAGGACCACCACCCAAGACCATGATCCGATCCCAGCAGCTCAAAGAAAGATCACTTAGCCTCTGAATGATTGCTTGGCCCCCCTGCGGGAGCTTCTGAGGCAGCCACATAGAGGTGGCTGCAGGGCCACCACTTCAGACTACTTCTAGCTCTGGAGGCAGTTTGGCTGGACCATCTCCCCCAAATTTAGCCGAGTTCCACTGACCTTTTCCCTTTGTCCTTGGTTCTTGTGGGTTGGTGATTCTGGAAATTGCCACAGCTGCTGATGATCCACTCTCCTGAATGCTACAGCCCAGCTTCTCCTGGACACCCTGGAGCTGAAACCACATGGGGCTGGGCTCTGCTTCCAGCGTGGTGTGATGACCACCTGCCAGGCTGTTTTCAGTGGGAGCTTTGTTATTCCATCATTTTTGTGGAGTGTGAAACTCTAAAATTTGTTTAGAGTCATATTTTATAGGTATTTGAGATGATATTGGGGAGAGCTTGCCACCATCTTGACTCCATCCCCTCTCAAGAACTTTGGAATTGATTGTGTGACATGGGAAACACTAGTACAGGAACTCAACCATGGTGTACCCACATCAGAGAAGGTGCTATGCTGTATAAAGAAAGAATTGAAAACAGCTCAAAGGAAATGAAGAATGCGCAAATTTGGAGAATCCACCCCAAATGTTCACATGGACTATTTATGCCTGATCTGTGGTAGAGCATTCCGAGCTCATATTGGTCTGATCAGCCACAATCAGACACATTGAATCTTGACTGTAGCATAGTGATATCATTTTGGTCCTCTTTGAGAATGAAGGACAACAACCAACCACCAACCAGCTATGTGAGCAGATAGGAGAAGAGCTAGAAAAGAGACATTGTAGAAGTAAAAATGACAAAATTTTGCAACAGATTGGCTATGAGTGTGAATGAGGAGTCAAGGATGACACTAAGGTTGTGAGCCTAGGTGACTAGAACAGATTGGCTATGAGTGTGAATGAGGAGTCAAGGATGACACTAAGGTTGTGAGCCTAGGTGACTAGAAGGATAGTTATGTCCTCAAGAATAAAATGAAAGTTGGGAAGAAGGAGTGTTTTGAAGAGGATGTAATGATTTCTGTTTTCTTTGTATTGTGTTTGAGATATCTATGGTACTTGAAATTTGAGATTCCTAAAAAACATTTTGTGAACTGAGATGGTAATTTAGAAGAGAGACTAGGACTGGATATATAGATCTGAGAATCATCTACATGGAAATAACTGAATTTTTGTGAGCTGATGAGATCAATAAGTGAGATCATGTAGGAGGGGAAGAGAAAGACCAAGGATGTCATGGGGAGCACCTACAGTTAGGGGGGAAAGCAACTTCTATTGTTACTTCTTAGAAAAAATGTTGAATGATTCTGATGTATAGGTGGGAGACATTTTGCTGTAAAACAATATCTAGGGTAGCTTTTTGATCTAGCAAATCAAATAATTTTTGATTTATCAAATTCTAAGAACAATGACATCTTTTTTTCTCTGTTTCTCAGTTGTGAAATGATAAAGATGTCGTCCATTGTTGCATATCATGTGCAAAATGTAAATTGTGGAGCAGAATAAAACCTTTGGCCACTTTCAAAAATGTATGCCTCATTTTGAATTTTGAGATCATCAACATCATACCAGACAATAAACAGCATTCTTAATCATTGGTCCTATAGGATCATGATTGGTGACTATAGATCAGAGTTCTGAAGTCTTTTAAAGTTGTTTGTTTTTACAATTTATTGGACAAATTATTGCTGTGGTTATCTTTACAAGAATTTTGTTTTGTTTTTTTCTTTCTCAATGAGAGGGAGTGAAGAGTAAGCTGGAGGGAGAAGAAAATAAGTGCTTATTAATTGAAAAATAAAAATTTAACTTTAAAAAAGTCCGCTTATTCCCTACTAATACTGTAATTAAGGATATCCTTAATTCATATATAGATTACCCATAAAAATGTTATATAGATGGAATATTAGTAGGTTTTTAAATTTCTCTGTCATTTCTTTTGGTATTAATAAGGTCTGAATTCTTTTTGACCATGCCTTTAGTATTTTTCCTTTCTTCAGGTATCTTCTATCATTCCTTCACGACCCCACAGTGGAATTGATCGCAACATGGGTCTCCTCCATATAGTTGAACTGAAACATACTCGTAACTGTGATGTTATGGTCCAAATGTGGAAGAAAAAAGAAACTTTAGTTAAAATGATTTTTGCAAATATTTTCCATTTTTCATTTGCTTATAATCTTTTTTCCATTTTTATCCTTGAATACCATTGAGATGGCAATGCTTCTTTGTATATCTTACCAAGCTTTGGTTTTACTTTCTGTTTTCTCTCCACTTAAGGAGATGATACAGCTCATAATTGTCCATCATGCTTCTTTGCGTGTGTGCACATATATACCTATATATTTATATTTATATGATACAACTCATAATTATCTATCAACTCTAGGTTGCTTCCCTTTCTGTCTACAACTAATGATCGCAAACATTCACATCACACTTTATGATTTGCCAAGTCCTTTACATATATTTCCTCATTTGATCTTAGCAACAAGATAGTGAGCTGTTATCTAGTATTATCTGTGTTTTACAAGTGAGAAAATGCAGGCTAAGAAGCTTACCTGAACTGCCCAGGGTCACAGCTAGTAAAGGTTCGAGGAAAGAATTGAAGTGAGATCTTCTTGATTCCATGTCCAGCGTTCTAGCCACTGCTCCAAATTGATTCTCATAAGTAAGTCAGATATTTTCTGAATAAGGGATTGTCTGGGTTCTCTAGGTCTCCTTGTTGAGGAAATTAATTTAAATTAAACTTCTGGGTGAAGCTGTTATATCCAGTGTCTAAATATCTCTTGCTCATTCAAAAAAAAAGATTCTCTTTCTTCTTCAACCTCTTCCAGGTTGTGGTTTGGTTTGGTTTGGTTTGGTTTTTAATCCATGGGAGCACTCCATTCATTAATGCAGATCAAAACCTCTCCAAACCCCAGTAGATGATTTCTTCATCTGGTAACTGGTGTTTGGATGATCTGATTTGACCGGACTGGTCCTTGGACAACAAATACACATTCTGTCATGGTTGCTGTATTTGTACCTTTTTCAACTCAATTGAATCTTTCAAAGATTGTGCTTTGCTAGCATAGCCTTTGAAAATCCAGGGTCACATCCATACCACAGTGAAGCATCTGAGGAAGATTTTTGTGTAGAAATGCATATGTGTGTATATCTGTACATACACATACACACATATACTTATGTACATACACATACACATATACACACGTATATGAAGAGAGAGATGTACTACATAAATTTAAACTAGTAATACAATAAAGAGTAAGATTTTTGTCCTGGAACCACCTCTCAGAGAGTGACCTAAAAGTTCCAATTGCTAGTTAGCATTTTTTAAATAATATTTGTACAGACTCTATGCTCTAATGTACCACTACCTGCAGTATTGCCATGAACTAAAGAAAACGATTTTCTCCTGGCAGGGCAGAGTAAATCTATCAAGCTAAGCAAATGCCAACAATTACTTCTTGCCATGTGATATTTTTACTAATGTTTTTGTGAGTGATGAGGAGTGAGGAGATCAAAATTGGCACTGGCAAGGGTACCTGTCATTGTCTCTATATCAACACTTAAAGACAGTTGGGTTAGACTAAGTGAGCTGCTCTCTCAACATCTGAAAAATGTAAACACTGGAGCAATTAATAAGGATCTGTAAGTTTGCTTTTGCTCTTCATTGTGTCTTATTATGACTGATTAAGGATCTTTTTTATTACATTCAGTGGATGGATAATTTTGACCATTAGTGCTAATAATAAGTATTAGCTTAGCTGGGCCCCCAGAGGACATCATAGAAAAAAGACCCCTCTCACCTATGTAGGTGCCTTAATCCATCAGCAGATGATTTATATGTCTGGAAAAACCTTTTTGGACAACAGCATGGAGAGTTTCACAGCATTTAAAATCCAGTTTATCACAAATATGCCATTAAAAAGAGAAGTCCATGAAATAAATCTCTTTATTGGTTTAAAGTTTAATAACTCTTCCTAGATCCTCATCCTATAGTCATTTATCCAGAGTCTATGTGGAAGTACATTATACCCACTGGGTCTACTGATCAGTAGGGAATGAATTGGGGAGGTGCATTAAGTCTTTCAAGCCATTAGGATGCCATTAAGCACACCAGAAGAGGTCATTTACTTACAGTAAAGAGTCAAGGTCTCTCTAAAAGATGAGCTATTTAATCCCAGCTCGCCCATAGGATACAAACCAATGTGCATATATTAGTTTAATTTTCCCTGTATCACATTCCATTATTGGTCTTATTTTATTTTTCCTTTTTATATTCACTTGTGGTTCCATTTCAAGTTAATTAAAAATTCCAATTAGGAAAAAGACCACAAAAACAAAGACCTCTAGAACTTAAAGGGACCTTCTAGGTCATCTAGTCCATCATTCTGCACATATCTCAGGAAACATTGCTACCATTTCTGAAATAAATATTTCACTGCATAGTCAAAATCCAAGGTAGAAGCTATCTTTGTATCCTTTGGTCTGGATTTTTTCACTGCAGCCTAAATGTTGTGAGCTACAAAGGATTTAAGGCCTAACACAATTACTGGCACTTAATAGACACCTTATGTAACAACATTACCAACACCTCAGTGAAAGAATTAACCTATTTCATACCCTGCCCTTAAGAGCTGTCAGAGCTGACCACAGTATCCTGGTCTCAGCACAATGCATAGCTTGCCTATGGTGTTAATAATTGTAATATTTATAAACATTCATTCATTCAAAAGCATTTATTAAGCACCTGTTGCAGGTAAGGTACTTTACTCAGTCCTGGGGAGACAAGGGTGAAAATGAAATGGTCCCTGACCTCATGGAGTTTACATTGTACTGGTTATCATTTCCTCAGTCACTTGATTTGGAACCCAATAGGCTTCCCAGCCAAGATATTCTCATAGTTTTTCAAGTAGTCAGCTTGATAACTATTGCCTTATGCAGATACAATGTCATTCCCAAAGGAGTACGATATCCTTTATATTCAGTGGGGCTATTCATATCTCCTAAGAGAAAACAGAGATTATCCACTTCCCAGGCTGGCAAACTGAGGTGCAGAGGCCTAGTCATTTAACCGCAATTGCAAAGTGACCTGATTACCTACCCAAAAAAAGAAAATAAATCTTAGTGTAACCTGGGCTCCTCTTTGAGTAAGTCCAGTTTGTGTAATGTGGAGCCCACTGCATCCCCTACCATATAGGTAGGGGGTAACCTTGTAAAAGGTCCCACATTGCATTAATATCATTGAATGATGGATTTATAGAAGAATGTAGGAAACCTCACAGAATATCCAGAGCAATCCCTAACTAAGCAGAAATCCTTCTATAACATCCTGCAACATGAAGTCATCTACCTTCCATTTGAAATCTTCCAGTGATGAGGACTCTACTGGCTCCAGAGGCAACATGGTCCATTTTGGGACAGCTCTTACTAAAAAGTCTTTCTTTCACTGAAATGAAATCTGACTGTCCTGCAACTTGCCTTTACAGGTCATAGTTTTCATCTCTGGAGGTTAATGCCCGATCTTGCCTCCATGGTTACCTAACACCTGTGTAATGTTGAGCAAGTCAAATAAAGGCCCTGTTCCTCAGGTTTCCTCATCTGGAAAATGAGGGAGTTGGACTACATGGCCTTGGAAGCTTGTTTTTTTTTTTTTTTCCCCAGTTTCAGATCTATGTTCCTATGATCCCCATCATGCACTACAAGCTTTTGAAGAAAGCAATCACATGGGCCCTAAATATCCTCTCCTTCAGGCTAAATAACCTTCATGTCTTTCAACCTTAATTTCTAGCCCCCTTATCAGTTGGTCATCCACCCCTGGACACATTCCAAATCATCTAAATTCTTTCTCAAGGGTTACCCAGAAGGCACACAACCAGCAGAAACTGTGTTGGTCAGACCACATTGGAAGTTTTGTGGTTAGTTCTTTCTTCAGGGCCAGATGTCTAGCTAGAACCTACCCTGGATTTCTGGAGCAGTATAATATATAACCTTGTGCCTTAGCAAAACGAGTCAAAATGGTGAGCAGTCTACCTTTAACTGAGAAAAGCTATAATTTCTACCAATGATTTGGTGACTGAATAGAAAAGTGGCTCTCCAGGGCTAAATAGAATTAGTCCATCTTAGAATCACAGAATCTATAACTGTTAGAGTTAAAAAGGACCTTAATACATATAATGTAGAATATCAGAGTTGGAATGAACTTTAAATTACCAACAACAGAATTACAGAGCTGTAAAAGATCTTAAAACAGAAAGTGTAGAAAGTTAGTTCTGGAAGAGATCTTAAAAATCATGTAGACCAACCCTCTCCTCTTAAGAGTTGAAGAAATTGAGATTCAGAGAGGTTAACCATAGGAACAATCAGGAAATAAACTCAGGCCTTTCCTTCCATATTTCTCATTTCATTTTCTTTCATATTAGACAAACTCAATTCAATTTCTTCTGGCAAGAAGTTAGTGACCAGTGAGTCAGAAAGTCCTGGGTGGTTAACCTGGTCAAGTCACTTAAAGCTTCAGTGTCCCCAAGCAACTCCGTAAGTCTTCAGTGACAGAGCAGCCACTGCTCTTTATTGGAGAAGAGGATTTTCCCCACCAGGAATTTCTTGCATTCCTGAAAATAGATTCAGACAAAAACAATGAAACAACAACAACAAACAAGCAAACAAACAGTGCTAGTCAACACCTGTCATTGTTGATAACAGCACATCTGAGAAAGTATACTTGCTGCTGTTCAGTTGTATCCAATTCTTTGGGACCCCATTTGGGGTTTTCTTGGCAAAGATACTTGAATGGTTTGCCATGTCCTTCTCCAGCTCATTTTACAGGTAGGAATTGAGGCAGACAAGGTTAAATGACTTGTCCAGGCTCACAGAGCTACTACGTATCTGAGGCTGGATTTGACCTCGTGAAGATGAGTCTTCCTCCAAGCCCACTGCTCTAGCCGCTGTGCCACCTAGCTACCCAAGAAAATAAATACATTGAACAATATTGTATGGCACTTTTTTTTTTTCCAATTTCCCAAAGTGTTTAATTTAATCCCTACAGTAACTCTGTGAATCTAGCAGGGGAGGTATGTTCCCCATTTTACAGATTAGAAAACAGGTGTAGGGTGGTAAATAACTGCCTGAGGTCACATATCTAATAAAAGACAAAATGAGGATTCAAACCCAGGTCACATAGCTCCTATTCTGCTGCTCTTTCCCCCCAAAGAATGTAGCTTCTCCTTTTTTTATAAATTAATTTATTTTTAGTTTTCAACATTCACTTCCATAGGTTTTAAATTTTCTCCACCTTCCTCCCTTCCCTCCTCCCCAAGATGGCATGCAATCTGATATAGGCTCTACACATACATTCTTATTAAACATATTTTCACATTAATTATGCTATAGAAAAGAATTAGAGTGATTGGGAGGAACAATGAGAAAGCAAAAAACAAAACTAAACAAGACCAAAAAAGAGAACAAATTATATGCTTCGATCTGCATTCAGACTCCATAGTTCTCTCTCTGGATATGGATGGAATTTTCCGTCATGAGTCTTTTGGAGCTGTTTTAGGTCCTGGCATTGCTGAGAAGAGCTAAGTCTATCACAAAGTCAGTCACCGCACACTCTGACTGTTATTGAGTACAAAGTTCTCCTGGTTCTACTCACTTTGCTCAGCATCGGTTTGTATAAGTCTTTCCAGGTTTTTCTGAAGTCCACCGGCTGAACATTTCTTATAGTGCAATAGTATTACATTACATTCATATACCACAACTTGTTCAGCCATTCTTCAATTGATGGGCATCCCCTCAATTTCCAGTTCTTGGCCACCACAAAAAGAGCTGCTGTAAATATTTTTGTACATGTGGGTCCCTTTCCCATTTGTATAATCTCTTTGAGATATAGTCCTAGAAGTGATGTTGCTGGGTCAAAGAGGTATGCACAGTTTTATAGCCCTTTGGGCATAGTTCCAAATTGCTCTCCAGAACAGTTGGATCAGTTCAAAACTCCACCAATGATGCATTAGTGTTCCAATTTTCCCACATCTTCTCCAGCATTTATAATTTTCCTGTTTTATCATGTTAGCCAATCTGATAGGTGTGATGTGGTACCTCAGAGTTGTTTTGATTTGCATTTCTCTCATCAATAGTAATTTAGAACATTTTTTCATGTGACTATAGATAGCTTCCCTTTCTTTCTCTGAAAACTGCTGTTTCATATTCTTTGACCTTTTAGCAATTGGGGAATGACTTGTATTCTTATAAATTTTACTCAGTTCTCTCTATATTTTAGAAATGAGGCCTTTATCAGAGAAATTGGTTGTAAAAATTCTTTCCCAGTTTTCTGCTTCCCTCCTAATCTTGGTTGCAGTGGCTTTGTTTGTGCAAAGTCTTTTCAATTTAATCAAAATTTTCCATTTTGCATTTTATAATGTTCTCTATCTTTTGTTTGGTCATAAATTCCTCCATTCTCCATAAATCTGACAGGTAAACTATTCTTTGCTCTCCTAATTTGCTTGTAGTATCAGCCTTTATGTCTAAATCATGTACACTTTTGGACTTTATTTTGGTATACGGTATAAGACTTTTGTCTATGCCAAGTTTCTGTCATACTGTTTTCCAGTTTTCCCAGCAGTTTTTGTCAAATAATGAGTTTTTATCCCAGATGCTGAGGCCTTTGGGTTTATCAAACATAGTCATTGACTACTGTGTCTTGTGTCCCTAACCTATTCCACTGATTTCACCACCACTCTATTTCTTAACCAGTGCCAAGTAGTTTTGATGATTGCTGCTTTATAATACAATTTAAGATCTGGTATGCCTAGGCCACCTTCCCTAGCATTTCTTTTCATTCATTCCCTTGATATTCTGGACCTTTTGTTCTTCTAGATGAATTTTGTTATTATTTTTTCTAGCTCTATAAAATAATTTTTGGTAGTTTGGTATGGCACTGATAAAGTAAATAAATTTCGGTAGAATTGTTGTTTTTATTATATTAGCTCAGCCTACCCATGAGCAACTGATTTTTTCCAGTTATTTAGATCTGACTTTATTTGTATGAAAAGTGTTTTGTAATTGTACTCATAGTTCTTGGGTTTGTTTTGGTAGGTAGACTCCCAAATATTTTATAATTTCTATAGTTACTTTAAACGGAATTTCTCTTTCTATCTCTTGCTGTGGGCTTTGTTAGTAATATATAGAAATGCCAATGATTTGTATGGGTTTATTTTATATCCTACAATTTTGCTAAAGTTTTTTTTATTATTTCTAGTAGTTTTTTTACTTAATTTTCTGGGATTCTTTAAGTATATCATCATATCATCTGCAAAGAATGATAGCTTAATGTCTTCATTGCCTATTCTAATTCCTTCAGTTTATTTTTCTTCTCTTATTGCTAAAGCTAACATATCTTAGTACCATATTGAATAACAGTGGTGATAATGGACATCCTTTTTCACCCCAATTTTATTGGAAATGCTTCTACCTTATCCCTGTTACATATAATGTATGCTCATGATTTTAGGTAGATGCTATTTATCATTTTGAGGAAGGCTCCATTTATTCCTATGCTCTCTAGTACTAGTTTGTAATAGGAATGGCTGTTGTAGTTTGTCAGAAGCTCTTTCTGCATCTATTGAGACAATCATTTGATTTCTGTTAGTTTTGTAATTTATATGATCAGTTATGCTGATAGATATGTCTTTCCAGGTTTTTCTGAAGTCCACATGCTCATCATTTCTTATAGTACAATAGTATTCCATTACATTCATCTACCACAACTTGTTCAACCATTCCTCAGTTGATGAGCATCCCCTCAATTTCCAGTTCTTGGCCACCACAAAAAGAGGTGCTGTAAATATTTTTGCACATGTCAGTCCTTTTCCCATTTGTATAATCTCTTTGGGATACAATCCTAGAAGTGATGTTGCTGGGTCAGAGGGGTATGCACATTTTTATAGCTTTTTGGGCATAGTTCCAAATTGCTCTCCAGAACGGTTGGATGAGTTCACAACTCTACCAATAATGCATTAGTGTTCCAATTTTGAACCTAATATTAAACCAGCCCTGCATTTCTGGTATAAATTCTACTGGTCATAGTGTATTATTCACATGACAAGTTGCTGTATTCTTTTTGCTAATATTTATTTAAATTTTTTGCATCTATATTCATTAGGAAAATATATCTATAATTTTCTTTCTCTGTTTTGATTCTTTCTGGTTTAGGTAGCAGTACCATATTTGTATCATAAAAAGAATTTGGTAGAATTCCTTCTAACTTCTCTCTTTTGAGTGTTAAGAAAAGTAGCCAATACCAAAAGTGGCCAGATGTCCACAAAGCTAAGTTCAGAAATGTACATGGATATGGGAAGGGATGAGCAAAGTTTAACATTCTCCTTGACTGCTCTGAGAAAGCTTCTTGGAGAAGATGGCCTTTCTTTGGAAAACTAGACTAACCAACTGAAAGGACACTGAAATGTCTTTCTTCAGTCAAATGTGGCATAGTGGAAAGAGTACTGGCTCTAGAGTCAAAGGTGCTGGTTCAAATCCTGCCTCTGATGCTTACTACCTTTGTGACCCTAGATCACATGGGCCTAAGTTTACACACGTGTAAAATGAAGGGGTTGTATTAGATAGCCTCTAATACTAGATAGCTTCTAGCTCTGTAGCTATGATTGAAGATCCTATTGTTTTAAAAACCCAAATTCTTCTACCTGGCATTAAGGACTTCTACTATGTAGCAATATAATATGCCCCTGACTGAACCTCACATTTCAGCTGCAATGGCTCAGCTCTCTCCCTTCCCCCCAAACACCATCTGTAATCTTCTGCCTCCATTCCTTTGCTCACACTGTTCTCTATACCTGAAAAGTCATTTCTCCTGGACTTCACCTGTTTATACCCTGTACATTCTTTAAAACCTAACTGCACCACCACACCCCACCCTTACTCTTCCATCAACCTTCCCTAAAGGACCTTACAAAGCACTGCAATTTGTAACACTCTTAGGAACTCACAATGTGGTGTGTATTACAGCTATTTGTGTTGTTTTCTCATTCCCTCTCTACACTGTAAACACTATGAGGAACGGGACACCATCATCTTATCTAAACTTTGCATCCTACTGTCTAGCACATAGTAAGCCCTTGTTTGTTGTTATTGTTCACTATTTTGAAAGATCTCTCATTCCCCTATGACAGGCAGTATGGCCAACAATGTAACCCCTTCACACCTTAACAGACAATTTCCTGAGTTGCTGTGGACCAAAACAAAAAAATCATCTAATTGTGGCCCACCTTGTGGCAGTGAAACTCTCTATGATAACTAAGTTGGTCCATTGTCCAGCCTGAACTCAAAGTTATTCCAACTTGATAGAACCCTCCAGAGTTTTTATTCAACTGGCACAACCAAGGTCAACTTCATGTTCCAATAAGGCCTGAGACAAGGATTTTAAAAGATGATAACAAACAAAATGGAACAATTCTAGATCATGCAAAATCACTATTGTTTAATCTGCAAGATCAATTCTAATGTCCTCCCCCATTTGGTGGAAAATGGAAAGCAACTAACGGATGTCCTCAGAAGCTATTAAATAAGACAGAACTTTGGAGCTACGACTGATGGGCAGTTGGGATTTGAATGAGTATGCACTGAAGATTTTCCAATTATGGTGAAACTTTGTTTTCCCACTACATATGATTACTTTTTTTCGGATGAACACAATCCTGGGGCATATAAGCAAAAGGAGAATAAGGTATTGGTGGTGAGAAGCAGTGCGATGAATGGAAATCAGGCATAAGTTAAGGCAGAAAACTATAATCTGCCTTTGTTTGCAGTGCCAAGGGGTAATGTGTAAATTGAACAGAAATGGCTCATTTTTTTTTTCTTTCCTTCAAGAAATGGGTCCAGTTAGTAAAGCCTTCAATCTATTCTATTCAAGAAAAAGGGCCTATGAGTGACTTTAATCAAAATGCTGATGGACGGAGAAAGGTAACCTCTCTGGCACCATACCCTTTTCTCTTTGGACTCCACGCAGAAAAAGTGGAGGGGAGCCATACTCAGCATGTTGTGTTTAGAAAGGTGGCATATATAATAATGATAAGCGAGATAGTTTTGTTTGTTTTTTTAATGCTTCCTTTGACCAACACAAAAATGGTCCAGAAGCAGGCAAGAGCAGTGGATTTTATTCAAAGACAGGCATATAGAAGCTCAGAGTACAATACTGGTCACTAAACATCGTAAGTTTCTATAATCTTGGCCAAGTTACTTAGGCTCTCAATAATTCAGTCTCTTCAGTTACTAAGTGGGAAATGTGCTGTCATGGACTACCTACCACTACTGCCATAGCCTACGTCACAAGCATGTTTTGGTGGGGAAATGACCATCTGGTGTTCTACAAATAGGACGTGGTCCATTTGAGAAGCTCTGCTGTTAAATGGGGCCTACTCTACAAAGATCTATACACCCAGTGACAATTATCACAGTTGATTGGAGACAACAGAAACTCTATTTTTTTTTTTCTCTTCTTAGGTCTGAGCCTATGATTTCATCTGTGCAGGGAACTCCTGGTATAATAATTCCCTCTACCTGATTTAGATCATTGATTCATCCAGGAAGGCAAAGGGATTTTCTCATGGTGCCACAAATAAAAATAAAATCCAGGTCCTTCTGGCTCCAAAGCTGGCCTCGCAACCTCTCATTTCCCTTCATAATGGTACAAAATACTGTTGCAGGTCATAAAAGGGACACTGCAGTTGGCCTAGTTCAACACCTTCATCTTATAGGGGAGGAAACTGAGGACCAGATAGGAGAATTAATAGCTGGCTTCTCTATAGTGCTTTAATATTTGAAAAGCACCTTTATAAATATTTTCTCATTTATCCTCACAACACTTCTGAGAGATGGGTGCTATGATTATCTGTTTGACAGCTGAAGAAACCGAGGTCTTCAGGTTTAATATTTCGCCAGGTCACATAACTGGTGTTTGAGGTCAGATTTTAACTTGGGGCTTCCTGACTCCAGGCCCACTGTTCCGCCTAAAGAAATGACTGACCCAGTGGCAGCAGTGGCTGTGAATTAGTTTCCTACTATTGTTGTTGAGTTGTTTCAGTCATATTCTTTGTGACCCCATTTGGGGGTTTTCTTGGCAAAGATTCCCCATGTTCTCCCCCTCATTTTACAGATGAAGAAATTGAGATAAACAAGGTTAAGTGACTTGTTCACAGAACTAGTAAGTATCTGAGGCCAGATTTGAACTCAAGAAAATAATCTTCCTTATGCCAAACCCAGTGTTCTAGCCACTGCACCACCTAGCTGCCCCACTGGAAATCATAGTGAGATTTATACAATGCTTTAAAGTTTGAAAAGCTCTTTACAAGTATGATTTTATCCTCATCATAATACTGGAAGTTAGGTACTTTTATCATCATCATCATCATTACATCAACAACATCTTTGTTATTGTTATTATTGCGATTCCCATCATATAGATGAGGAAACTGAAGCAGACAGAGTTCAAGGGGCTGCCCAGGGTCACACAACTAGTAATTACCTGAGACCAGAATTGAACTCAGGTTTCCTAACTCCAGAGCTAGGCGTAGAATCCAAATCTCCTGACCCCGAATCCTATAGCTCTGAAAAGGACAGATTTTTTTAATGTTATTAAACTCATGAATACCTAACATTCTCTTTCTCAGGAGAAGAAAAATGTCTTGTCCTGCTTATCTGCTGCGACAAGTTCAGGATTACATTTCATTTTAGAGCTGGAAGGGACCTTAGAGGTTATCAGATCCAATGCCACCATTTTGCAGATGAGGAGACTGAGATTCAGAAAAGTTAAGTGACATTTCCAGAGTCACTCAAAAAAAACAAGTGGCAGAGCTGACGTAAAAATTCAGGTGTTTTAACTCCAAATTCAGTGATGTTTTCACTACACTCTGCTGCCTCAGAAACAATTGAATTAGCATAAGCATTATCATCCCCAGGGCTGCTAGGTGGCTCAGTGGATAGAGTGCCAAGCCTAGAGTCAGAAATACTCATCTTCGTGAGCTCAACTCTGGACTCAGACACTTATCAGCTGGTGACCCTGGGCAAGTCACTTAACACTGTCTGCCTCGGTTTCCTCTGTAAAATGAGCCGGAGAAGAAAATGGTAATCCACTCCAGTATCTCTGCCAAGAAAACCCGAAATGAGTCACATGAGTTGGACACAACTAAAAATTAACTGAACAACAAATTATCATTCATCCCCACCTTATGCAGAAAGTGAGGACTCATACAGGTCTCCAGACTCTAAATCTGGAGCTCTTTTCCACTACACCACACGCCAGTAGTGGATAATAAGTCTTATTTTCAGGAATCAACCCTGTGTTGGTCAAGTTTGTAGAAATGTTTGGACAGGCACATAACTACAGAGTCAGTGGAAATGCAATTGTATAAAGTCCAAGTGTTTCCAATTCTGCCCAGAGTAGTTAACCATCATTATTCCACAGGAACCCTAGTTCTCTGTTTTGCCATCATTTGGCATCTGCTTCTTCCTGCAGAACCCCATAATGCTCCTGAAGAGTTATCTTTTCCTGTGGGATCACTTTGTTGTTGAACATCTACATGGTTGGTTAGTTTCAGTACCTTGTTCCACTGGGGAGGTCGGATGGCTAATGCCAATCTGAGGTGTAGCAAATGCTGACATATCTAGCAGTCAGCAGCTCTGGGTCCTCCTGTCTTTTTAAGCATCTCAGTTTCCTCAGTTAGAGGTCACGGAAAGCAGCCATGCTGTCCCAATCCAAAGTTTTCTGCTATTTCAGTTGCAATTCTGCACTTCTGGAACTCAGAGCATGACTGTACTGACCTACAAGAGTCCCGGGGAGTGAACGTTATCCATACTTCTTACTGCAACATTCTGTGTGGCATCCATGAAGAGAGAGTGGTGAGGCAGCATGGTATAGCAGCAATGCAGACTGGCATGGCAGAAGGGCCACTGGCTTTGGATTCTGACAGGCTTAATTTTACCACTGTCTAACTGTGTGACTGTGGGCAAGTCACCTCAACTTTGAATCTAGATTTCCTCAACTACAAAATATCAGAATACTGATACTTGCATTATTGACTCACATGAGTTATTTTGAAGAGGGAAACTGACAAACTATACATTAATCAACAAACATTTATTAAGCACCTCACTGTGCTAGGTACTGTAGATATGAAGACAAAAAATAAATAGCCTCTTCCCTCAAAGAGCTTACATTCTATAAAGTACCAGAAAAATGTGAGCTCTGTCTATGATATTGGATTCCAGTCAATCAACAAGCATTTATTAGAGACTTATTATACACTAGGCAAAAAGCTGAAAAGTTTTGAAAGTATAGGTCTGGAGATGGTTATATTTCTGTCACATGAGAATCAGACTAATTCAGTTCAACTCAATTCAGCAAGCACTTATTAAATGACTATTATAAGCCAGTTCCTGTGCCAGGTACTAGAGATACAAAGACAAAAATGAAATATTGCTTGGCCTCAAGTAGCTTACATTCTACCAGAAGTCCTGCAATACTTCTGAGAAATGAAAGCAAGGTTCTAAGATTATGGTTGTAGTTATGGTTAACAACAATAACACATAACATGATGTGATGTGACATGTAATATATTATTATATGATCTAATATGATATGATTTATACCATGATGTATTTTATATTTATATATAAAAATAGTTCATGTCTGATGGTGCTCTATAAGGTTTCTTCACAGTTCAGTGAGCTAGGTAGTCCTAGATGAGCAGGGATCAACTAAACTGGAAAAGAAGACAACAGACATAAGTTAGCAAGCCTAATAAATCTTCAGTCTCCTCTTGCCTGTTGCTTCTAATCATGTAATTAGACTATCCTGTCAGTCTTTTGTGCCAAATTGAGCATCCATCCATCTACATTTCTATCATTAAGACACCAGGGTGTCTTTTAAAGTGTCAAAAGGAAGGAATCCTGATAGATGTGGCAGCACACCCCTACTACTCTATGTAATAGTCTTTAGAAGGAGAAACTGAACATTTTTCATGGTGCTACCTGGAATCACCTTAATCATCTGTTCAAATTAAAAAATGAAAATCACCAGAGTGATTAAGGAGGATGGGGGTGAAGGAGAGACAGAGAGACAGAGAGAGACAGAGAGCACATCAGATATAGCCATGATGTATGTCGGAGTCATCTGTTTATTTTAATTGAATGGTTTGTGTCTTCAGGCAATCTCATTATTCTCCCTAGAGCAGAAGTGCTGAATGAAGGAGCAAACCTCATTAACCTTTGAATGGCGAAATCAATAATTCGCAATAAATTTAAGCTAATTTGTTTCCAATAAATCTCACAAACATGCTGGCTTTAATATTGTGTGCTTAGGAGATGGTGAGATATGGGATGGTATAAGGGCTTCCACTGGTGGTCAGTCAGAAGGATGTTGGAAGCTCACACTCTGGCTGCATTAATGAGCAGGAGAGTTTGCAATGCAATGAATCCTTTTTTTTTTCCTGGTTCAAGAACACAAAATATTCTTCTTGATCTCCTCTTCTCCCAAGTGTTTTAGAGAGAATAGCAAATGAGACCAATAAGTGCAGAGTACCTACCAGTGATTTCTCCTCATGAGTGTAGCAGAAGAAATATGAACCATAGCAGGACTAGTCAAGGGATAGCATTGATCTCGTTCCATTATTGGCCCACCTCAAGTAGTGCAATGGATAGAGTGCTGGGCCTGGAGTCAGCAAGATTCATCTTCCTGAGTTCAAATCCTGCCTCAGACATTTATTAGCTGTGTGACCCTGAGCAAGTCACTTAACCCTATTTGCCTCAATTTCCCCTTCTATAAAAAATAAGCTGGAGAAGGAGATGGCAAACCACTCAGTATCACTGGAAAAAAAAATAGAGTCACAAAGAGTTGGAAACAACTGTACAATAACACTTTTTCATGTAACATAGCACTAAAAGATAGGAACTGGACCTGTGGCTTCAGGAAACTCCCACATGGGGAAATCCCTCTACCAATGTAAATCAGTACCTCCTCTGCAATTTATAATCTTAGAGTCACCTCAACCCTGAGGGGCTGGGTTACTTGCTGAGGGTGATATATTCAGTAGGTCTCAGAGTTGGGATTTGAACTCAAATCTTCCTGATTTTGAGGACAGTTCTCTGTCCACATTGCCAGGATGTTTCTTGTTAATCTTTACACATTGGTCTGAATGTAGGCTAGACTTTAGTCATAATCTGGCTTGTATAAAATCTGAGTGCACTAGACTATAATCAGTATTGGTTTTGACTGTGTATGTATATATACAAATACATGTGTATGTGTATCTTTCTGTGTATATTTATATGTGCACACACATGCATACACATACTATATATATATTTGTATTATATATAGATACACATTTATATGCAGACATGAAGTATTGAGGCATATATATGTATTATTCAAAGAATTCTTATTTTAAGAATAAGCCTTTATTTAGGGGTCTTCTAAATTTAATAATGTCCTATACTCAAACTAGTACAGTGTTAAATGTGAGTAAGAAGATTACAAAATTAACACACCCCAAAAAAAGCCAAACACAGTGGAGATAGGTATTAATTGGGAAAAATAGATTGGTTTTAAAAGAAACAGGCAAATGAATAGTATCATATTAATTCAATTCTCTTTCAATTCAGAAAGCATATGTTAAGCCTTTACTATGTAAGAGACTAAGTCACAAATTAATCTGACCAAAAACCACTTTAGGTCTTCAAATCCCTTAACTAAACTCCAAATGCAACACTTTCCAGGACAAGGCTGCCTCATCCTCACTCTACCCCAACCCTAGAATTTAATTCTTCCAGGTCAAAGTCCTGTCTTGCCTTAGGCGACCACAGTGAGTAATGTGACAAGACAGAGGCCACTAGCTCATGTCTTAAACAACAAATCTGAGTGTCCCAGGCCCGCCCCAACCCCCATAAGAGTAGAGTCATTTCTAGAGCCACAGACTGGTTTGTAGTGAAGTGAGGGTTAATTATTTCCTCTAACACAGGGTAACACAATCAGTAGCAATCAGTTAATAAGCCGCTGCTGGAGCAGTTAGATTCACCCACCACCAGCAATAGGGTCTGCACATTAAGCAGTGTTATATAACAAGAGGAAATCAATTCCATAACTCAGTGAGGCATGAAACATGCAAATGGTTGGGCTGGGTTCAGATTTCCACTGAGGCGATTACCACAATTCAAATGTATTTGTTTAATGAGGTGCATTTAGAAGAAATGAAGGCCATTCCCCTCCACCCCCAACTGCCAACCCCTCCAAGCAGCACCAGCACCACATACTCTCTAGAGAGCCTAGGAACTTGGGAAGTGGAGGTTTCAGAATGCCGCTTGATATTGGGCTAATGGAAGTGAGAGAGTAAGACCTTATCATCTCTGTCTCCTTGCAAAACTAATAGCAATAGTGATTCTTTCTGGACGCAGCCCAGGTCTCTCTCTATTACAAGGCACTGCCTCTTCCAGAAGACTGTTGTACCTTCCCTGAGCACTTCCATATTCTGCATGGTTATTAGTGTCCTTGCTTACTACTACCACTACTACAAATTCAACTATAAGCTCCCCAAAGATGGTGACAATGGTTTCTTCTTATATGGCAGACAAAGCACCTAGGAAAAGATCATGCAAAGAGAAGCAATTTCAAAATGTTGACTGAATGAACAAATTATCAGTAACAGGAACATGTAAGCTCTATGAAGGCAGAATATGTTTCATTGACATCTCAGCAACTAGCCCAGTGTTTTGAAACTTGGTAGATGCTTATTAAATGCTTGCTGAATGAATGGAATGACCTATAATTTTACCCCCAGGGGTAAAAATTGAAGACCAGACAAAGACACTTTTTTACCTTGCCTTTAATGTAAGGAAGAAAACTTTTCACATTAATTTATCACTCTGAGCACTATTTTCCTATTCCCAATGGAAAGGAGAGGAAGGGAGAAGAAAGGGAGGGGGGAAGGGAAGGGAGGGGAGGAAAGAAACAGAGGAGAGAAGGAGAGGAGAAGAAGAGGAGAGAAGGAAGGGAAAGAGGGAGAGGAAAGATGAAAAAGGGAGAAGAAAAGGAGAGGACAGAAGGAGGGGAGGGGAGGAGAAAAAGAGGGGGAGGAGAGGAGAGATGGAGAGGAGAGCAGAGGGAGAATGAAAAAAGGTGGAATGGAGAGGAGGCAAAAGAGATAGCTAGAGCAAGGGAATGAGAGAAGGGAAGAATCAGCAACTGTAGCCTCCTGGCAGTCAGTTTTTCATAAATTTACAGCTTCACAGGCCATAGAAAAGCAGTCCTGTATTTTGACAGTTGAGATAGTGTCCTGAAACAATAAGCACCAGAATGTTCCTGAGCAAAGAAGGAAGCTCCAGTTACCGACAGAAACTCGGCCCTTTAGCCCGAAAGAGCTCTAGTAGTCAGATGCAACAATCTGCAAGCCTCTGCTGAGCATCCTCTGAAAGGTCAAAAGACTCACCTTGCTTCCCTGCCCCCAGGAGAGAAGGGGAAATGAGTGGAACGTGTTCAAAGGAGTTAGACAAGCATGATATTCTATATACACCAAACATCCATCTCCTGCATGAAACCTCATTGTTCTTGTGCAGCAAAAAGTAAATATTTACTCCAAGCCAGAAGAGGTAGTGAATGATGGGAGCAGAGCTCATCCATCACTGTGTACCACACTCCCATTTTAATATCTCAGGGAAGGTGGGGGAAGGGGAGCATGAGGAAGGGCAGATGAAAACTGAGACTTCTTCAGGGAGATAAGAGTTTGCCAGCAAAAGCAAATTGCTGGAAGTGGGTGAGTGTGGGGTGAGTTATTCGAGCATCCAGGAGAAGAGGGTTTATAAAGATAGTATGTCAAAATTTCAGGGCAGTGCAGCACTAGCCATTCGGGGTAGCAAACATATTGCAGGGAGGGTAACACCCATTCACAGCTGATTCCAGAGAATTTGCAGATTGATACATAGCTTTCCTCATGAGCATTTACTTTCTACCAGACACAGGAATAGGCTAACTGCCCATGGAGAATTTGGGGGCAGGATGATTTAGTGACAAGTGATCCAGAGTGGGGGTCAAGAGTCCCAGGTTCTAGTCCCAGATCTGCCACTAATATGTTGTGTGACTGTGAGTCACTTTGTCCTCTGGGTCTCAACTTCCCAAGAGCACTGGGTGGTAAAGGGGCAGAGAAAGGGAACAGCAAAGGAAAGGAGTGACAAATGCTGTGGATCCTATGGCCACATACTTTGACCTGCCCAACTCTTCGGGATCTGCTTCCCTCAGCTATTGAATAGATGACAGCGGTTATACTTTCTTACTAGAGCATCCGTTCGTGTCAACAGGGTGTTTTGCAAATACAATTGACTATGTCTGTCCAGGACTGAAACAGACGGAAAACACTGATACTGGCTGCCAGAGTAGGAGGTTGGTGTAATCATTGGCACAGATGTTTCTCCTCTTAATGGTTCTTTGATTGGCTTCTGAGTCGTGGCTCCAATCAAGTCCTGGCCACAGTGAAGTTGAAGTAGATCTGTTAATAGTCAAGGTCAATGAAATATAGTGGGACTAATCCCTTTGCTGAAAGATGTGGAATCTCGCCAGCTGGAATATTAGGCTAATGGGACCCATTCTGGGCCAGGATGTAAGCTCTTTGGGGAAGGAGGAGGAGGAGCAGGAACAGAGGGAAAAAGAGGAAGAAAAAGAGAAAGAAGGACCATGTCTGTTTATTAACACAATAATAAATTTATTAGGCACCTACTATGTGCTAAGATCTAAGAATATAAAGAAGGGCAAAAGACAGTCCCTGCTCTCAAGAAGCGCACAGTCAAATGAGGGAGGTAACATACAGACAACTCTGTACAAAGAAGATATACACATGGTAAATTGAAAATAATCAACGGAGGGAAGGTACAAGAATTAAATGAAAACAGGAAAGGCTCCCTATAAAAAAATTGTGATTTTTGACTGAAACTTGAAAGAAGCCAAGAAAACTTGGGCAGCCAGAAGGCAGAAATGAACATATCAGGTATGCAGGACTGCTAGGGGGAAAATAATGCCCTAACTCAGGAGATGGAGTCTCTTGCAGAGAAGGCCAGTGTCGCGGTACTGCAGTCAGGGGAAAGGGGTGTAAGATGTAAGAAGACTGGAAAGGGGTGGGGTGGACAGATTATGGGTCACTTTGAACACCGAACAAAATATTCTGTATTTTATCTTAGAGAGTTAATAGGGAACTACTAAAGTTTAATGAGTATGGATTGGGGGGGGGGAGTTATATGGTCATACCTGTGCTTTAAGAAGGCCATTTTGACAGCTGAGAAGAGAACAGATTAGAGTGGGGGGAAACTTGTGGTAGCAAACCAACCATCAGGCTATTGCAGTAGTCTAGCTGTTAAGTGATGATGGCCTGAGCCAGGGTAGTACCAGTATCAGAGGATAGAATGGGGAGTATGTGAGACACATTGCAAAAATAAAAGTGAGAGGCCTTGTCAACAGCCTGTTATATAAAAGGTGAATAAGGAGTGGAAGATGACACCTAGGTTGCAAGCCTTGGTGACCACGAGGATAATGAAACCCTCAAAAGTAATAAGAAAGTTAAAAAGAGGGCAGAGTTTATACAATACTCTATAAATGTTTTTTCTTGAGAGGTGAAGTCCAGCTAGAAGAGTGAGAGTCAATATTTTTGCCCAGCTCCACAACAGCCTAGAATATGTGCCAGACTAAATTCTGATCAGGAAAGTCAAGAAAAAATCATAGTGAATCATTTACCCAGACCAGGGCAGCTTAGGAAAACAGGGAGATCTGTGAACAGCAAGGTGGGGGCTGGCCAGGAGTATAAGTGGCAGCAGAGGTAGCAACAATGAGTGGGAATATCCTAGTATCCAAGGATGGTCAAAGTGCTATGACTGGACATCACAGCTGGAAGCACCAGAGCAGAAAGAGATCCCAAGGGATCCCTGATCCAGCACTAGCAAGAGGAATGGGTATCAGTTGGAAGTTAGGTCACCCATTACCCCATTCAGGTCATAGTTTCAGATCAAAATGAGTGGTTGAGGTGAGAGAGGCCTTAGCTGTGTATGGAGAAAGGAACAAAACTTAGCTATGTGGCTCTGAGCCCAAGAGCAGAGGTGGGACTCAATGCTAACCCTTAGTCCTGCACATAAAATGAAGTAGAATAAAACAGAGTAATAGACCAAAATCAAGGAGGATTCAGAAGTTCAGTTGCTCTGAACCTGTAGAACCTCCCAGAAGGCTAACCATGACTGAATCTAGCAGCAAGCTGTAGAAATTAATACACAAACTAATGGAACCAAACCTGGATCTGGAACTAATAGAGATCACGCCCAGAGAGCATGTCTCTATTGCCCCTATGTCACACCACCTTGAAAACACTGAAAACTTGAAACTCCGTAACCGCTTCCCCCCTCCACTGAGTTGTGAAAACAGCAGAAGGACATTAAAAAAAACAGAAACTCAGGCTAGATATCCTCCCTCAGAAGTGAGCAGAGACCAATTCTAACATAAAGTTTGGAGTCAAGAAATAGGCTGAAAAACATAAGCAGCAAAAAAAAAAAAAACCTGACCATAAAAATCTACTACAGTGATGGGGAAACTCAAGGTATAAACACAGAAGAAAACAATGACTTGATAACCTCTACAAGCACATCCTCATAGAAAAATGCAGATTACTCACAGGACCAATAAGAATTCCTAGAAGAATTTTTTTTAAGCATTTTTTTAAAAGAACAAAATAATTTTCTTACAAGATTTCAGTGACATAGGTAGTACAAATATTATTATTCCCTTTTTATAAATGAGGAAAATGAGGCTAAGAGAAATAAAATGAGTCACTAAGGTTGACACAGTTACTAAGTTGTGAAGCCAGTGGTCAAAATCAAGTGGTCTGAATAAAAGTACAATATGTTTTCCACAAGATACTATTTTACATTTAAATTGTTTTGTACTTGTGTAAATGGGTGCTAACATACAGGCTTAACCTTATACATGGGTGAAGAAGGATGGCGCCTACTTGGGATGATTTGATTATCATGCATGATATCTCCTTCCCCAGATATCTCCTTCATTGGCCTACAAAGATGCTTGCAATTTCTGTCAGCATCCTACAGCCTACAACCTTAGGGGGAAAAGGATCTAAGAGGTGATGTCAAGAATATGGCTATTAAGGGGTGGCTTGGTGGTGCAGTGAATAGAGCACCGGCCCTGGAATCAAGAGGACCTGAGTTCAGATCCTGCCTCAGACACTTGACACACGAACTAGCCGTGTGACTTTGGGCAAGTCACTTAACCCCAATTGCTCTCCAAAAAATAAAAAAGAATATGGCTATTGCTGATATTTAAAATGGAGTCATCACTGTCTGTTATTCATCACTGAGCCCAATAATACAAACAAAATTTCCTAGAGAGACATATAACAAAACAAAGATAAACAGGGAAAGACAGAAATCTCACCACTGTATTTATACTCTGCACCGAAGTGACAAGGTTCCATCTGATTCTCCCTCTTATAAAGAGATTAAGCTCTACTTCTAGTTGGGGGGGGGGGGGGGAGGAGAGAAAGGGGGAAGAGGGGGGCGGTGTAGCGTGCAGGCCTTAGGCAACCCTGTCATAGAAGAAAGGCTTGGTTCCTTCCTGAGGACTATTGACAGTAGCTGCTGGTGCTTTACTAGTCCTATAATTGTCCTAAACTTCTTATTATGGAAACAATTCCCCTATTCATTCTTCTGGGTTGGAGGTCACTTTTAAAAGCCGAAAGTGTGACTCAGATAATGGGATTAAGCGGAATATGAATGATAATCATCAGAGAAGGAAAAAAACTGAAATTTATGCAAAGGACATGTCCCAAGAAGAGAAAAATAATCCAGAGTCAGAGTCAATAAACATTTATTAAGCACTTACTACATTCCAGTCACTATGCTAAGGACTGAGGAGACAAAGAAAGGCATAAAACAGTCCCTGCCCGTAAAACAGTCCCTGCCCTCAAAGAACTCACAATCTAATGGGGGAATAAAATATATAAAAAGAAGCTGAAGGGGTGAGGGAAAGAAGGAGGGTACCAGTGGGGGCATGATGAAATCCTGCAGGCAGGATAGGAAATGATCTGAGCAAATAAGAGTTTCAAAGCTGATTTCATCTTTCAGAATTATAAGTTTCTGGAACTTTTTTATGATTTTATGAAATCCAGGTCAACCAGGTGGGAAATTATGAGGTAAATTTCTTGAGTGCCTATCTCAAGGTTAGGATCAAGAAGAAGCACCCAGATGTCCATATCCCCACCCTCTCAGGGCAAGGAGTGCTGAGGAGGTGTGCTTCCCATTTCATGCATGGAAAATTTCTGTAGTATATGCACAAAAAGGTACCTGCTTCCATACAAGAAAGCCCACTCAGGCTGCAGAGAGCAAACACAGATGAGCAGTGATCTGGATCTGGAGGCAACAGCAGAAATGGACAGAGGAAGGAACACCTTCTAGATCTGGAGAAAGTAACAGACACAGAAAGTTATTGCATTTAACTAGAGACAGTGAGTGTCAGGAGTTATTGTAAGATGAATATGACTAACCCTTTGCTGCTTCTGTGGTTACTGAAGAGGACACCACAAAAAATGGAGATGTAGATGCTGAGCCATCTACAGTCCTGGAGAGAGATCAACAATACATCTGAGTACTGAGAAGCTACTGAGAAGCAACAAACAAAAACACTGAACTGCCATTTGCAGGAGAAGAGCACCAAAGCAAGAATCAAGTTCAACAGAGAGGAGGGCTATGGAACCCAGGACTAGAGGAGGGAGGAGAGCCAAGGATCAATGAGATAGAAAATCATGATGTGGAAGAGCAAGTCCAGACCTTATCCAGATAGGGTTCTGTGAGTCATTTAGACTATATAGAGTACTAGTAGGTGACTTCCTAGAAATTCCAAAACACAGAGAGTAGCACTGTATATAAATTGGAATGACAATATAAGACTCTATAAGAAGCAGAAGTTTTCTTAACTATGACCTTTCTTTATTTTCTATATTTTTTGTGTAAATAATTTTTTTCTTTCTTATTTATTATTATTTTAACTTCATTTTATGATAAAATCATTTTATTTTGAAATAAAATCCTTCTGTTTATTACTTATTATTATTTTAGTTTTAATATGCTCATAGCCATCATAAGACAGCTAGGTGATAAGAGATCTGGCCTGGAATGAGGAAGACCTGAGTTCAAATCTGGTTTCAGATTTTTAGTAGTTATGTGACCCTGAGCAAGTCAGTTATTCTCTGTTTGTATCAGATCCCCCAAATGCAAAAAGGGCATAATAACAATACCTCCTTTCCATGGTTGTTGTGAGGATCAAATGAGATAATATTTGCAAAGTACTTGTCACAGGGTCCAGCACTCAGTAGATGCTTAATAAATGTGTGTTCTCTTTTCCTTCTCTTATTAACCTGAGTGCTTACAGGGGAGACCAGGGCCCACTAGAGGAAAATAAAAATCAACCAATAAGCATTTGTTAAGCACTTACTATGTTCTAGGTTCTCTACTTAACTGACGATACAGATAAAAAGCTAAAACAGTTTTTGCTCTCGAGGATATTAAATTCTAAAGGAGGAGACAGGCAGAGCCAAAATGGTGGAGTAAAGGCATGGCCTCATCTGAGCTCTCTCCCAAATTCCCTTCCAAAAAACTTTAAAATAACACTTCAAAGTGAATTCTAGAGTAGCAGAACCAACAAAAGGATGTAGTGAAACAATTTTCCAGTCCAAGACAACTTAGAAGGTTGGCAGGAAAGGTCTGTCTCCCTGGGGTGAGAGTGGAGCACAGTTTAGTGCAGGCTGTGCCAACACAGACAACACCCCAGCAAGCTAATAGATGCTTTGGGGACAACTGAATCAGCAGCAGCAACTTCTGGAGTTCTTAGCCCATAGAGGGGGAGGGGAATCAGATGACTGGGTTAGAGGAGATTACAAGGAACCCTTTGCTGGCACTGCATGCAGGACTCTGTTGTATAACTCATACACAGTTCTGGGTTACAGTCCCAGAACAAAGAGGAGGGGTACTAACATATTAGAGAATGAAGCTGCAGGGGTACAGGGACCCTGGTCACAGTTTCAGGACAGAAAAGAATGCTTATGATTTGCTCACAAATGAAAGCATTGGCCAGGAAAGCAGTGACCATGCCTCTCCTTAGATAACACCATTTGAAGAACTGAAAACTTACAAACCCCCAGAACTGGCTCTAAAAAAAAGGAGCATTAATAACAAGAAGCCTGGGACATGAGCCTTCTCTATGCCAGGAGCAGAGCCCAATTTTAACACAGAGTTAAGAGTCAAGAAATAGGCTGGAACAAACCTTAAACAAACAAACAAAAAGAATTTGACTCTAGAAAGTTACTATGGTGACTGTTGTGCAGAGAATAAGAGTGAGCCATGCCCTGGGTTCAAGACAAATTGAGGTGTGGATTTTATTAATTAAGCACACAACTACCCAAGTGTATTCACTCAAATGAGTAGTAATCTTTTGGGGGTACATATTTGATGATATAGGCTAAAACCACAAAAGCCACAATCAGGGAAGGGAGCTAGCAGAAGTCATGACATACAGAAGCAAAGAACAGCCATTGATTAGATCTATAGTTCAGGACTAATTTTGGAATATGGTGCAAGGGTACAGGGGTGCAATCTTCCTATGACTCAGGTGTCCCTCGGAAGAGCAGGGGTAGTCAGCTCTTTCCAGAACAGGGTGGTAGGTCATGGGGTAAGGGGGAAATGGAAAGTCCCAGAGCAATCCAGGGTCATGTTCTGGGCAAAGGATGTGGGGACCCTGCTAGGTCAGCAGAACAGGACAGGGTGGTCTCTATATTATACCATAACCCTGAGTTGCACTTTTTACACTCATACTGATTCAAGGAAAAAATATATATATAGAATGCTAATAGGGAACTTTGCCCTGAGCAATGCCCAGACATACCTTAAAGCTGTTTTCAAGCTATGACAAAATGTAAGATAGAAATATAAAAGGGGCTTAATGGTGGGCCACAAATCAGGTGGTGTGCAGTGACCTGGGGTTTGGGTTTGGGTACAACACTAGGAAGATCAAAACACAAACTCAGAAGAAGTTAAGTTAAGGAGTGAGAAAGAAGGATCAGAAGAAGACAACAAAATCAAAACTTCTACATACAAAGCCACAAAGAAAAGTATGAATTGGTCTCAGGTCCAAAAAAAAAAATAAGAGTTCTTGGAAGGGCTCAAAAGGATTTTGAAAATCAAATAAGAGAGGTAGAGGAAAAATTGTGGAAAGCAATTAAAGTGATGCAAGAAAATTGGGTGGGGAAGAGTCACTGTCTTGGAAAAGGAGGCACAGAAGAAGAAGAAAAAGGAGGAGGAGAAAGAGAAGGAGAAGGAGAAGGAGAAGGAGAAG